>OU015742.1:154523247-154539860 GCA_907169655.1 Acomys percivali | reverse complement strand
AAAGAAAGAAAGAAAGAAAGAAAGAAAGAAAGAAAGAAAGAAAGAAAATAAAAAAATAAAAAAAGAGACTGAAGGCAGGAATCTGCAATGTCATTTTATAGAGTATTAAGAAACAGTGAGTAAAGTAAAGGTATTTACCTAATATAGAAATGATAATAAGAAAGTGGATTGTGAGGAACCATTCATAAGCTGGAAAAAAGTGTGTGTCAATTGTGTTTTGCAGAGGAGCAGGAAGGGAATCCTAAACTGGAAAGGGGGAAATATGAAACTACTGGCTTGCAGAATGAGGAAGAGCATCCTGCCTTGTGCAGCAGATGGCTCTCTACTGCATCCTTTAAAGAATACGAAGGAGAAAGAATTTCTAGAAGGCAACACAGTGTAAATACATTTTCTCCTTTCCTGGATATAGACTAAAAGTTGCCGTGAAGAGATGGGTTCCTGGCTCCCAGAAAGTAGATTTTCAGAGCCAGGCCTTGTCTCACTTCGCAGCTTAAAAAAAAAGAAAGAAAAAAAAAACCAAACAAACAAAAAACAGCCCTCTGTCCTCCCAGCAGGAGTCATGAAGACTAAAGAGGCCACAATCTAACTAGACAGGATTCCTAGTGAAGGGAAGGGAACATTAACCCACCCACAAATTTACTCCAGATTTACTCTGTCTACAGGATGTACAATTATAAAAAAAATAGAGCAGATACTGAGGGACTGCCCATCAAATGACTGGCCCAACCTGAGACCCAACCCATGAGAGAGAACCAACCCCTGACACTATTAATGATACTCTGTTATGCTTGCAGACAGGAGCTAGCATAGCTGTCTCCTGAAAGGCCCCCCCCCCAGCAGTGGATTGAAACAGATGCTGAGACTCACAACCAAAAATTGGGCAGGGCAGAGAAAGACTTATGGAAGAGAAGGGGGCGGGGGAGGATAGGAGAGAGAGGACAGGGGCTCCACAAAAAGACCAACAGTGCCAACTAACCAGAACCCAAGGGGCCTTACGAAATCTGAAGCACAAACCAAGGACCATGCTTGAGCTGGACCAAGGCCCCCTACACAGGTGTAAGCTGATGGCAGCTCAGTTTTCATGTGAGTTTCTGACATGGACTCTGTTGCCTGATTTTCCATCACTTCCCCCTGGCAGGGCTGCCTCACCAAGCCACTGGGGCAAAGTGTACACTCAGTCCTGATGCAACTTGATGAGGGTTGGGGGTAAGGCTCACCTTTTCTGAGTAGTAAGGGCAAGGGAAAAGGGAAGGGGGGCGGGAAGAGCATGATCAATTGGGAGGAGAGGAGGGAGCAGGTTATGATCCGCATATAAAATGAATTTTAAAAAAAAACTAAGAGTCCACAAACCCTTTTTAGAAAGAGCAGGCTTACATGAGGAAAGAGAACCAAAGGCAACAGTTACCTATTTCATTTCATTTATGGAAAAACTAGCAGCATCTAATGCATACATATGTAGCTGCTAAGTGGTTTTGAAGGTTAACACTATACACTTCATACAAATCTGCAGTTATGGAAATAAGATCTCCTATTTAGTGTCTAACTAAAGCCTTTACTAGTTGGAAAACACCTACATAAAAGAATACCCATCCAACTAAAAAATAGGAAGAGTTCATGATGGTGGTGGTGGTTTTGTTTTCCTTCATTTCCAGCTTCCCTTTCTAGTCTGCATCTTTTCTTATTCTCTTCCGAGCTACAAATGTCCCCTTGACACTTGCTTTATTCTGAGATACTGCTCAGATGTCTCAAACCTGCAGGTAGTAGTGTTGAAGAAGCCAGGCTGACCTCAACCACAGCCTACATATGAACTAATAGCATCATCTCTTTTCTGATGCCATTTTTAAGTTATTATAATTTATTCTGATTAGATCGCAATTGTTATCCCCTCACTTGTATCTCCCTGTTCCCACCCTCCCTCCCTCTTCCACCCTATTCCGCTACCCTAGACCTCTAACAGAAGGGGACCTCTTCTCCCACCATATGACCACAGCCTATGAAGTCTTATAAAGATAGACTAAATCTCCTTCTGTTGTGTGCCCACCAAGGGGAAGTGATCAAATCAGGGGCACCAGAGTTCATGTCAGAGGCAGTCCCTACTCTCCCCCCAACCATGGAAAATGAGCTATTCATTTGCTAGATCTGAACAGGGGGTCTAGGTTTATTGCATGCATTTTCCTTGGTTGGTACAAGTTTGTGAAGGCCCCCCTGGGTCCAGATTGGGGCCCTTGATGGTCTACTTGTGGGGCTCCTGAACCCTGTGGATCCTTCCATCACCCCCCACCCTCCACACCACTCTCAGCACTCTGCCCAGAGTCTGAATGCCAGTCTCAGCATCTGTCCTGATCCCTTGCTGTGTGGACTCTCTCAGAGGACATCTACGTTGGGCTAATATCCACTTATAAGTGAATATATACCATGTGTGTCTTTCTGGGTCTGGGTTACCTCACTCAGCATTGTCATTTCTAGTTCCATCCATTTGCCTGCAGGGTTTCCTTATTTTTGATAGTTCAGTATTCCATTGTGTAAATGTACCACAGTTTCTTTGTCTATTCTTCAGTTTAGGGGCATCTAGGTTGTTTCAAGATTCTGGCTATTATGAATAAAGTTGCTAGGAACATAGTAGAGTAAGTGTCCTTATTATATGGTGGAATATGTTTCTGGTGTATGCCCCGAAGGGGTATATCTGGGTCTTGTGGTAGCTCTATTCCCAATTTTCTGAGAACGTGCCAGATTGATTTCCAAAGTTGTTGTACAAGTTTGCACT
Organism: Acomys percivali; assembly: GCA_907169655.1. Lineage (NCBI taxonomy): Eukaryota > Metazoa > Chordata > Mammalia > Rodentia > Muridae > Acomys > Acomys percivali. The sequence goes on along the minus strand of OU015742.1, from coordinate 154,537,096 downwards.
CCCACCAACAATGGAGAAGCGTTCTGTTTTCTCCACATCCTGACCAACATGTGCTGTCACTTGAGTTTTTGATCTTAGCCATTCTGGTAGGTGTAAGATGGACTCTCAGAGTCATTTTGATTTGCATTTCCCTGATGACTAGGGACATTGAACATTTCCTTGAGTGTTTCTTTGGGATTTGGTGTTCCTCTATTGAGAATTCTCTGTTTAGATCTGTCCCCACATTTTTTTAAAGATTTATTTATTTATTATTATTATACAGTGTTCTGCCTCCATGCACACCTGCACACTAGAAGAAGACATCAGATCACATTATAGATGGTTGTGAGCCACCATGTGGTTGCTGGGAATTGAACTCAGGATCTTTTGGAAGAGCAGCCAGTGCCCTTAACCTCTGAGCCATCTCTCCAGCCCTGTCCCCACATTTTTTAATTGGATAATTTGGTTGGTGGTATTTAATTTCTTGAATTCTATGACCATACCACCCTGAACGTGCCTAATCTCATCTGATGCCATTTCTAAATCAAGGGCTTGCCCAAGTTCTCTCATAACCCAGCCTCTGATTGTATCATTCCTTTTCCTAAAGTAAAATTGTTCTATGCCTTAAACTATTTCTGTATCCCTTATATAAAGGATTATTCATCCTCTACTACATGTATTTAAGGTAAGGAATTCATACTAGTACTTTCTTCATTCCCTAAAGTCCAGCCATTACCATCCCATTGTAGTAAACTATTATTCTCTGTCTTTCTGAATCTGGCCACATTTTTTCTGTCCACCATATAGTGAGTATTAATAATCCCCCTCTGCAGCATCCTTCTCAACTTATGCTCTTGGAAATTATGTCCAAACTATTTATTCAGGAAGAACCCATCCCCTACTTACTCTGTGTGCTTTTTTTTTAACTTTTGATTTTATTGTAATTTATTCAGATCACATCCTAAATGTTATTGCCTCTCTTGCGTCTTCCAGTTCCCACTCTCTCTCCATCTTCTGCCCTATTCTTGTCCCTAAGTTCTCTGACAGAAGGGGATCTTTTCCTCCACCATATGACCACAACCTAACAGGTCTCATCCAGACAGTCTGTTTCCCCTTCTTCTGTGTCCCTGCCAGCCCTCCACCACCACCAAGGGGAAGTGATCAAATTGGGACCACCCAAGTTCATGTCAGAGGCAGTCCCCGCTCTCCCAACAACTGTGGAGAATGAGCTGCCCATTGGCTAGATCTGAATAGGGGGTCTAGGTTTACTGTATGAATTGTCCTTGGTTGGTACAACAGTTTGTGCAAGCCTCCTGGGTCCAGATCTGCCAGCCTTCATAGTCTCCTTGTGGAGCTCCTGAACCATCTGGGTCCTTCACGGCCCCTCCAGTCTTCCAAACCACTCTCAGAGCTCTACCTGGAGTCCAGCATCAAGTCCCAGGATCTGTCCTGTTCCTCTGCTGTGTGAAGTCTCTCAAAGGACATCTATGCTTTTTAATAAGCTGGGCAAGTGACTTTGGAACAGTCCTATCTGAACAAAGCTCATAAGTTTCACTAATTATAGAAAATTGGTGCTTTTCACACTAGGCATAGAGTGGGAAGTATAAAGCCTTCTTTACTACTGATGCCTGTTATGTTACCTTGAAAACATCCTGAAGAAGCTGCTAAAAAAATTTAAAACCAAAGATGAGGTGGAAGCAGAGAAATCTCTAACTAGATACTCTGAGGCAGTGTGACTACTAGATCTTTAATGTTTTTAAACCACCTGTGACAAATTTTTTTCTTCCTTGGATTTGTCTCCCCACCTCTCATGTTAGAAACCCTGTTTCTCCATGTTGGGAACCTCTGATTCTTTCAGTTTGCTCATGTATATGAACCTATAGTGCCTGATCTTCAATTCACATCATAGGTTTGGGCATATTTTCTGCTTTCTTGGCATCTACTACTGAATGTCTTCAGAGAAGATTTTATGCACCAATGGACCAACCCACATACTGTATTTACACTCTCTTGACTGCCTACCAGTGGCACCCAAGCTTTTGACATTTCAAAATAATATCATCATCTTCAAAATTTACTCTAGAGCTTTAGTTCTTAGCCTGGGGTCATGACTACTTTGGTGTCAATCAACCCTTTCACAGGGGTTGCCTAAGACTGTCTTCATATCATAATACATTGTTATTGATAACAGTTTAAAAGTAACAATGAACTAATTTTATGGTTAGGGAAAGGTCACCACAACATCAGGAACTTATTAAGGAGTCATGTCACAGCATCAGGAAGATTGGGAACTGCTGCTTAGAGAATCTCACAATCAAGTTTTTAAAATGGCAAAAATTAAATCTCATGTTTTAAGTGAGTTTATTATTTTGTGTTGGGTTACATCTTTAGCTATCATTGTTATATTTGTCTACCCAAGGGCCACAGATTGGACACAACCGCAGGCCCTTGGCCAATCATAATGACTGGTTGATTGGTTGAACAATCTTCTTGCCTTTAGTTTCACCCCTTCCCAAGTTTTTTCATTTTAATTTTTTCAGAGCTGTTTTTCTATAATATGAATCTGTCTGCCACAGTGTCTCTAGAAATCTTTAGTAATTCCTGTTTTGCATGTACTAGGTCTGAGACATGACATGGTATGCATTTGGCTCCTGGTGTCATTGTTCTCGAAAGAATATCATCTTACAGTGAAGATAAATGGGAACAAATCCTTCAAGGGAAAAGAAAAAAGAAAAAAAACAGGGTTTGGACCTATCTCTAAACATTAGGTTGTGGTTTGTATGTGAATCAAAGAATGTATGCTTAGCACGCATGAAGCTCTAGGTTCTACTCTCAGTAACAGCAAAAGAGAGTGTCACCGCACGTATGTTCTAAAATAATACACTTCTAATAAATAATCATAATCCATCATCAATCACCTTTCCAAGAGGCAGGTATGCTCTCTTCAACTGCATAATTTTATGAGGTTTCTATTTAATTCTACACATTACATTTTAATGAGACAGTCACAAAGAAAAATGATGCAAAGAATAGTCATGGTGGTGAAAAGTAAAAGAACCGTGTGCCAGGAGAAACACAAGGTTTCTTTACAAAGAGAGGACTTATGGTGAGAGCAATATTTATGCTCTGATAGTTGAAGGATTGTCATATGGATGAACAAACGTGACAACTCTCTTCTGCTCCAGATGGCATAAAAAGATTAAGTTTTATATGAAGTTATATCTTTGCTCAATATAAGACAGAACATTAAAATAATGTTTCTGCTCAGCTATAAAAGGGGCTTATGCAAAAGTAAAGTATTGTAAAGTATTGATCAAGTTAGCCAAGTTTGTGCTCCAGCCACAACAACAAAAAAGTGTGAAGGGAAAAAAAAAGCGTAAATCTCAATAGTGTGTCAGATAAAGTTTCTTATTTACATTATCTGCCCAGCACAGGTCATCAAAAACCACATTTAAGGTACCACACTTTATCCTTACATTACAGAGCCATAATAATTAAAACAGTATGGTGCTAACACAGAGGCAGAGCAGTGGATCAATGAACTAAAATGGGAAACGCAGGTACAAGTTCATGAAAGCACACCCTGATCTTCAGTAAAGAGGTTAAAGCACATACTAAGGAAAAGACATCATTTCCAAAAGATAATGGTAAGAAAACTGGTTGTCCACATCTAGAAGAGTAAACCTGGACTCCTATCTCTGCAGCTTCTGTTACTACATCACCTATCTTCTAATCCATGGGTCTACTTTTCTTTAAAATGCTAAATTCATTCTGAGTAAGAGCCATCATGGTGAATGCTCAGGCCTGCTTTCCAGCCACATACTAATCTCCACTGCATGGAAATAAATTGCCTCTAAAAGGAATTTTTGTAAATTTTCTCAATATACCACCATAAGAAGTGGTTTTTCTTTATGGGGCATAGCACTTACATGTCTTTCCTTTCTCCTATCCCCAAAGGAAGTGTAAAATTTAAAAACCTAACATATCCTTTTGAATGTACTTAAAAATTGTCAGTGATTATCTTTATTTTGTCTGGCTGGATATTCTGTGGTTGACTTTACCCTTTGAGGTAAGAAGCAAAACAAGCAAGCAAACAAAAAAATCTACAAAAAAAAAAAAAAAGATTATGTAGACAGAAGGAAATTTGACTCTGGAATTAGCTTTGGCCTCCAAGCCTTTGATTCAGTAATATCACAGACAGTAATGATGATACAAGAGTAAGTACCAGAGCTTTTGGTGGATCTAGGAAATCTTGGTAAAGTCTACACATACAGGGTTATAAAAGCAACCAATGAGAAACACTTAAAGAAATATTCAACCTTCTTAGTCATCAGGAAAATGCAAATCAAAACAACTCTGAGATTCTATCTTACACCCATCAGAATGTCTGAGATAAAAAAAATTCAAGCAACACCACATGCTGGTAAAGATGTGGAGAGAGAGGAACACTCCTTCATTGCTGGTGGGAATGCAAACTAATACAGCCATTTTGGAAATCTATCTAGCGCTATCTCAGAAAACTGGGAATACGGCTTCCTCAAGACCCAGCTATTCCACTCCTAGGAATATACCCAGAAGATGCTACAGCACATGACAAGAAACTTTGCTCAACCATGTTCATAGCAGCCTTATTCATAATAGCCAGATCATGGAAACAGCCTAAGTGTCCCTCAGTAGAAGAATGGATAAAGAAACTGTGGTACATTTATACTATGGAATACTACTCAGCTATTAAAAACAAGAAATGATCATAATGAGTGAGTTAACCCAGAAGCAGAAAGAGTCAAATGGTATATACTCACTTATATCTGGACACTAGCCCAAGGGGCATGTCCTATGAAAGTCTTCACTTACCAGGAAAGTGGGACAGAGAGGAGGACATCCTATTGGGACTCTAGATGAGAGAAGCATGGGAGAATGACAAAGTAGAAGGATCCAGAGGGTCCTAGAAACCTACAAGAAGAACATTATGATGGGTGGATATGGGCCCAGGGGTCCTGCTCAAACTATGGCACCAGCCAAGGACAATACAGGCAGTAAACTTCAAACCCCTCCCCAGATCTACCCAATGGGCAGGACATTCTCCACAGCTGAGTGGAGAGTGCAGTCTGACTTTCACACGAACTCTGGTGCCCTATATTTGACCATGTCCCCTGTATGGGGAGACCTGGTGGCACTCAGAGGAAGGATAGCAGGCTACCAAAAAGAGACTTGATACCCTATGAGCATATACAGGGGAAGGAAGTCCCCCTCTGTCACAGTCATAGGGGAGGGGAGTAAAGGGAAAATGGGAGGGTGGGAGGAATGGGAGGATACAAGAGATGGGATAATCATTGAGATGTAATATGAATAAATTTATTTTTAAAATCTTGAAAAAAAATAAAATAAAATAAAAGCAGCCAATACGTTAGAAGAACATTTTCAATTCAAATTAGTTTTTGAGAATTTCCAAAAAAACATACTTAAGGGTAGCACTTAGAGGCCCAAGATGACAGAGGTTGAGCCATCATAAAACTTTGCTATTCTAATACAGGTCCCCAGGGCTGCCATGGCAAGAAAACATATTTTGGATCAAAATCAATTCAAGTGCTTTGGCCTGGAATGAATTCCTATCATTTCCACTTAAATCTCATTGTCCAAACGGTCCAAAAAGATGACTAAGTTTAAGGAGATAGGACATATCATAACCCAAGGACCTGGAAGGAGAAAGATGGCAAAATTCTCAGTAAGTATTTGTAACATTTACCCAACTCTGCAGGATTTAAGCCAAGTTGAAATATCACTAGATATTTTGTAGAAAAGATTAGATCTTTGCCCTCTCTAAATTCTAGGATTATAGAATTCCACCTTTATGTCATACAGTTCCTTTAAGATGGAGGATTTTGCAGTATAGGTCAAATAAATAACACTGGAGTGTTGAAATGTCTCATAGGAAAATCGCTATGCTCAATATTTGAAGGTACTGAGCTGAGCTTACGCACATCTTGACTTGCAAGAGCAAAATATTGACAGGTCAACAGCTCTAACTCTGTTTGATAAGCTTGCCATGCTCCATCGTTTTCAAATATTTATGTTTGGCATCTGTATAAGAGTTGTTGATTTTCAGTAGAGGCTGAGATGAATGACAGTTGATAACTGTTCCCTGTGTTACACAGAATTTACTTGCAAGGTTTTGAGCTATTTTCCATCTTCCACAGTAAACGTGTAAGCGGAGCTAAACAGGTGGCTTTAAATGCTGTCAGCTGTATTCTAGTGGCTTGATTGTGTCTTTCACTGTGTAAAAGCCACTTCTTATAGGTTATGTTATTTATATTAGTCTCCTGATTCATATTACTTCAGATATTGCTTAAATTGAGAGCAATTACCCAGCTCATTTTTGCTCATTTTAAACCTGCAGTGTCCTCAATTTTTTTTTCTGAATTATGGATCAAATAAGGACAGCTAGCCACTTTCCGTATGGTAGATCTGTATATGTACCCTGGAACTTACTTCAAAGATGACCTAATTCACCCCTTTGTCTTATATAAATGGACACCCATTGATAGTGGATCACGTTCTTGGCACACAGCTGATGATGTCTTGTGCATTATCCTAATTAATCTCTCTAGCTCATTAGAGTTATCATTACCATCTAAACAGATAAGACACACAGGGAGTGTGTGCCTCCATGGGGATTAGCATGGCTCCTGTCATGTGGACACCCAAAACAAGCTCCTTTCTCCTGGTTTCAAATCTCAACTCTTGTTTTAACTGTCACCTACACATGGGGGTAAAGTGATCCAATAAGGAATCCCAACAGGAAAAATGTGTTTTATGGGTTCTAAGAACTTCTGAAAAACATTTCTGGCAAATCTTCCTATTGGTAGGGGTGTGGATAAATAGGCACATACTCCCATTAAACCATGTAATGTGGTGGAAGAAGGGACCGAATGAGTTTAAGAGCCAGAAGATCTGGGAGTTTGCAATGAGATTGCGTCTCCTAGCAATGTCAGACGCTACACCCATAAGGTCATAGTTACATGACTGCCTCAACATGAACTAAACAAAAATGAGACCTAAAGAGTCTAAACATACATGCCAAAGTGTATAGGGAAGCCTATGAAGCGGCAGCCCCTCTTACAGAACTCCACATAACTATGGAATGCTGTGATCCTGGGAACTAGTCCTTCACATGGAAGAGCACACCAACTGCACCAATTAGTTATTCAATTGGTTATTCAGTACCATATAGTCACTTCTGAAAATATACATATAAGTAACTATATACATATGGAGCAGGTTATATTTAAGAATATATATGTATTATGTATGTATATGTGTATATATAATATAATATAATTATAATATAATTTCAAAAATGTAACATTTTGAGATATTGAGCCCAGATTTTGTTTTTCAGAACTGCATCAGTTTCTCATACTTCTTACATACTAAGTGAAGGGAAATGATGAGATGTTAATATAATGTAAGAGAAATTTTACATAGCATAATTTATTGATGGAATAAAGTGTAAAGACTCCAGAAGGCCTGTAACATTACCTCACCCAGGAAAATGAAAACAAATGCTGAACATATTAACCCATGAGACCTGAAAGCCTACATTCCTTTATTGAGAAGTTTCCGAACTCATGTCTATCCCCTTTCTATAACACTGCCCTGGTTTTGATTGAATTTTTTACATCAATAACGCATATCTGCCAGTGAAGGATTTATGTAATTTTTAATTTTGTTAACTCTTTTAGATATTATTTAATTTTTCCACTTTATGCAAATTACATTTTATAATACCAACAAGGAGATTTGTCTTTTTTTTCTTTTAATAAACTGAATTCAATAAGAAAAAGTAAAAAGCAATCTTATTTGTTCCTACTCCTGAACCTGCAAACTTTTCTGTGGGGTTTCTTTATCAAGCTGTTACACACTGGGCTGGGCAGATTAAAAGCGTGAAGACCTGAGTTCAAATCCTTAGGACTCATGTAAAAAGCTGGGCATAGTTGTTCCTGGCTAAAATGCAATGGTGGGAGGCAGAAACCAGAGGATTGCTGAGGCTTGCTGGACAGAAGCCTAACGCCAGGCTCAATAAAAGACCTCTTGTCTCTAGGAGTGCATACACACACATATACAGAGGAAACGCACACACACGCATGCACGCGCACTTACATGTGCACACACTCACACACACATACACACACACACACTCTTGTCACACATGCTAAGAGGTAAAGACACTCATTCCTCTGCCAACTTCCACACTTTTATAGACTGCGTCTGTCAACAAACCACACAAGCTGTCATCCAGTCCTTTGGCACCCACTTCCCCAAAGTCCAGCCTCTGTTTCTCTGTTGTCTGGCTCTGCAGCAATTCTGGTTTAAAAAGCTTCCTTCTGAGCACCATGATGGGAGTCTTTCTCCATCCAAGCACTAGCAAAGCATCTACACCTTTGAGGTATTGGAAACTGCACCTCAGCCACAGTGCTCCTATGGAATGCGGGGAAGGAGCACAGCATAAGTTGCACTTCAAATGACAACTCTGCACTGTAGCAGAAACAAAGTGACAAAGCTAAAGTATGGGCAAAGCTTTTGGCAGGCTGGACTGGTGATAGAACCTTTATACATCTCACAATTTCCCCGGGAAAATGTGTCCAGCTCAAAACAATGACCCTACAAATGATCCTTGGGAGCATAACTCACCTGGAAACTGGAGGCTGCGTTCATAAGCATCTCCCTCCTGTCAGGCCCAATAGATCAGAGCCTGCAGCAGCACTTATTTACAGCCTTGGCCCTGTTGCTGAACCACTTCCTAATTCACATTCTTTATCGTTAAAATGAGAGCTATAATACATCTGTCCCTAATACAAGGTTGTTTCCAATAAGCATAGCCATTTAGGAACAAATACCTTTCAAAATCGACAGTACCAGTTCATTTACTCCTATGCCATACTATGCATTATGAATTCATAATATTGAATGTAGGAACTGGACATAGGAATATGGTTCATGAGATTAATTCAAATACCCCAAAAGAATCATTATGAGCTCCATCTTTACTCAATTTCCTTGTTTATCTTGACCTATATATTATTTTTAGACTATTGGCATTACCCGAAGTCTTTCTAAATTTAGGAGTGTTAATTGAATATATTATAATGCACATGTCATCTGTACATTTTAGGAAGTCTCAAAGCTGTTCTTAAAACATAAAAAAGTGATTACAATGACACTATGTACAAATAATAGGGTGGTACCAGAGTTTAAAACAAATGTCTGAAAATTAAAAGGGCACAGGAAGCCTTTCTAATATTCCTCTAATATGTAATTTCAAAATCCACTCACAGATGAGATGATAGACAGATATATAGATGACAGATAAAGAGATAGGTGGTAGGTAGGTAGATAGATAGATACGTACATACATACATACATACATACATACATACATACATACATACATACACCCAAGCATATAGATATACTTTTGTTTGTCAAATTCTTTTGGACATAGTGTTAGCTTTATATTGGTTCTTAAATTTAAAAAATGATTGGGATAAAATCATTGGCATGTACTCATTTACATTTGCACAAGATTCACATTGCCAACTTTCTGAAAATTATATATTTGCCACATATTTTGATGAGAATGGGAAGGAAAGAAAAGCAAAGAGCCATATGAACCTTAGGAAAAATAAATGCTGACTGTGTATAATTTCCCTTCTGCTTTGGCCTGGTAAGTACTCTGTTTGTATCCCAGCAGAGTACAGCAGGCATCTCACTCCTAGACATGATCCTATCACCTACCAATGACTCAGTATTTCTATGTTAAAATAAGTGCATTTTGTACTTTTTATCCCTTCCAACAGTGCCTGCCACATAGGTTAAAATATCAGTAAAATGAGCAGCTATTTCTCCTTTGAACAGTTACCAGAGGCAAATATCATTTTTCCATTTTGCAAATGAGAGCAAAAGGGAACAGAAAAGATGCCTGACTTGCCTGTGGCCATGGTGAAGAAGTGTATAGCACAGGCACAACTCCAAGTGTGTTGGCCCCAGTGTCCAGTCCCTATATTGTGCCCAATTTACACACAGATCCTAAATGCACCTTAACATAATAAAAGAAAACACAGAACCTCTAAATCTGAAGTAAATCAAAATTGAAAGTAAACAGTAGCCAGGTGTCTCTGTGGCTAACTTGCTTAAAGGACCTGACTCATAACAGGAAATCCTGGGTTTAATTCCCAGTAGAACCTTCTGTCTTAGGCAAGTAACTCACCTTCCAGTTCCCTCCCTTGTAATACCCAGTCCCTTTACTTCCCAATAAACTTTGCTTGCATTAAAGCATAAGAAATGGGTATCAAGTATGAGCATATACAGGAGGAGGAGGTCCCTCTCAGTCACAGTCATAGGGGAGGGGAGTAAGGGGAAAATGGGAGGGAGGGAGGGAGGAATGGGAGGGTGCAAGGGATGGGATAACAATTGAGATGTAATATGAATAAGTTAATAAAATATATATTTTTTTAAAACATAAGAAAAGACAGAAGCAAAACACTGAACCACTTCAATATACTGCCATTATCAAAAGCCTGGCCGGCTTTAAGCACAGCCTTGAAAGCAGGAGACAGCCAGGTCCTTGTTCAAACTTTGTCCTTCCTCTCACGCTTGTTCTTCCTTCACCCAGAGTGAGCCCAGTGTCTTCAGGCTGAAGTACAGGCTCAAGCCTTTCCAATGTGCCTAAAGGCTTAGCGAGCGACAGCGTTAAAGTTTCCAGACTTCATACACATTCCTGAAGTTGATCAGCCTATGAATCCTGGCATGGACCGAACAGTCTTTCCTTTGTCACTGTTGAAGCATCCTCCTGCATTTCACAAATGAAAAGCACACCCTGCCCCATCCTCAGCCAGATTTTGGTGGTTATTCCCAGTTCTCAAGGAGAGGGGGATACATCTAGAATGTCACTTTCCTGAAGGAGATTCTTTGAAGCTAATAAACCAAGTAAACTTCAGGAAGAAATGTTTCAAGGGAACTTGTTTCAAAAAAGGGGCAAACTCAAGGCAAGAACCTGTCTGTTCCTCTACACCTTGTGTGGGCCACCAATTAACCTGTCTTAGTACAGAGCCATTAGGCAGAATGTATGAATTTTAAAATGAAATCAGATATTCTTTGGTGAAAAGTAACCTTAATTTGGTTGATTAGTTTCACAATGAGACCTGATTGTCCAAAGGACAAGATCTATAAATTGAGCTAAAACTATATTCCAAGACTTGTACAAAACTACATTTAACATATATATATATATATATATATATATTACATAAGATAAGCAATAAAACATTCTGAAACTATTTTATATGTTAACATTTTTATTTCAACTTCAAAATATATGAGCAGACAACAGATTTTTTTTTTTAAGATAATTTTTGATGGGAACAAAAACTTCTGGACAAGTACCTGGTCCATTGCATACCCACTTTCCAGGGTTCCCAGCCACCTTCTCCCTCTGCATTCAGCTCACACCCAGCCAGAAGATGCCCACCATGTCTGCTACCTCCTCACCTCAGCTCAGGTCTCAGTCACTTCTGGAAGAAAGAGAAGAAAAGAGTGTTGGTACCACAGTTTCTTGGCATTCAACTTAGACTGGGGTGCCTGATGCTGTTGCTTTTTCTTTCCACCTCCTCCTTCAGCTTTCTTGTTTTCCACAGTGGCCATCTCTCACTTTTTTTTTTCAAGCCACCCACACCTCCTCTTACCAACAACCTACATCATTTTCATCCAGGCTGAATTTATCTTGCCTATGCTCAATCCTTCTATTGGTACCCTACGCCTCTTTCCCCAAGTGCTCTTTTTTTTTTCCTTTCCAATCTCACCTTCATTCCTCTATGCCTCCTACTTCATCTTCAAGCTCTTATTCCCATCTGTAGATGAAAAAACTTCGGCTTCACACACTCAAACCAAAAACAAAAATATATATCATGCGCACACTGCCCTCCTGGTTGAGCGCTTACGTGCCTGGCCTCGCCTTGTTCTGCTCCTCTTATACGCCAACTTTCTAAGCCAGCGTGCTCACTTTCATCCTACTCGCCTCCTTTTTAACATGATTGCTGCCCTCACCACCCCAAGGTGCTGACTGCAGGACTGAGCATTCGCTTTATAAAGTATTTCTCAAAGTCTAGAGAGATGTTTCTAAAGTTAAGAATACTTGCTGTTCTTGCTGAAGAACCCAACATCCACATCATATGGCTGGTGAATACCTCTAACTCCACTCCTAGGGATCCCACATCTAGCCCTACATGGGCACATGCATGCACATTCATACACACACACACACACACACACACACACACACACGAGAGAGAGACAGACAGACAGACAGACAGACAGACAGACAGAGACAGAGTGACAGAGTGACAGAGTGACAGAGACAGAGAGAGACAGAGACAAAGAGAGAGACAGAGAGGAGAGACAGAGAGCGAGAAAGAAATATTACAAAGAATGCCTTCCCTAAGTTTCCTTGAACAATCTCTGCTCTCTTCCTGTTATTATATCTGAATGTAGTACATATGTCACATTCAGACTGTCTTGACAAACTTTTTATCTAGTCACCTCACTCTGTCTACCTCAATTCCTCCTCCTGTTTATTTGTTTAAAAGTACCATCTGTAAACCGGGCGTGATAGCGTATGCCTTTAATCCCAGCACTTGGGAGGCAGAGACAGGCAGATCACTGTGAGTTCAAGGCCAGCCTGGTCTACAAAGAGAGTCCAGGACAGCCAGGGCTACACAGAGAAACCCTGTCTCAAAAAACAAAAGAAAACCAACAACAACAACAAAAGTGCCATCTGTCTCTTAAGACCACACTGTAAGAATCCTCAGCACATACTCTAGGCAACTGGATCAATCTCCATTATTTTTGTTTCTACCCTTAGGCTGATAACTTGGAAATATGTATATTCCATTCAGATTGGGTTTGCAAGCTACTGACACTTTTGACTGTCTCCTAGACAGCTTATTTTAATTAGCACATAGGTACCTAAAGTTTAACATACCTAAAGCTACACTTACGTGTGTACTTCATCGTAAGGGCGTTATACATCATTGATTTACACTGGACCTACTGTTACCCTGAACTTCCCTCTAGTCTTCAACCTTCATCTGTTTTTCACAGTACAACCAGTGCAAGAATTGCAAACCACAGGTCACTCTGCAGAGACGTTGTTTGAAAGCTTTCCACAGCTTCCTATCACCAGGTGCTCATTTTTCATTTGTTCAATCTTTGTCTTACTATAGAGCAAGCACACAGTCTCAAGTCCCTGGCCTGCCTTTCAAGGCTGTTCTTCCCTTGCCACTGCTCTCCTCTCCTCACTCCAAGCTCTGCTTCTGAAGTGCTTTGAGCACCCAACACTTGCAGGTCCCCTCCCTTCCCCCTGATTCTAGCATATTCTCTGTCTCCAACTTGGCAATTCCTCCTACTTACAATGCAAGTTGCAATTCAGATGTTACTGATTCTTGAAAGCTTTTACTAAATCACAATTCTGAGTCTAAAATTTACTTTATATACTTCCATGTTGCCCTGTTCTTTGTCCTTTATTGCATTTACTCTGTTTCTTTTTATATGTTTATAATTAGAGGGTTTTTTAAGTAATAGGTTTGGTCATGATGTAATCATACATGCTTTATTCTTGTGATCAGCCTTCTGTCACCTTCCCATGTTTCCTCCCCACAAACTTCCCCAGTGCTTTCATAACATATATTGCTTTCCCCAAAAATTGCAACTACAATCTCTTTTGCCCCCAATTTTCCTTTCTTGTTTTATGATTCCAATACACACGCACATACACACACACACACACACACACACACACACACACACACACACACAC
>OU015742.1:154494024-154523237 GCA_907169655.1 Acomys percivali | reverse complement strand
ACACACACACACACACACACACACACACACACACACACACACACACTGGATATTTCTCTTTATCTCTTCTTACTTTTTATCTCTTTTCACTTAACGTGGTAATTCTCAGTTCCGTCATTTTCCAGAAAAAAACATTCTCTTATTTTTTATAGATGAATAAAATTCTATTGTTTATATACACCACATTATTTTTGTGAGATAAGGTCTCATTCTGTATCCCTAGCTGTCTGGAATCCCTGTGTAGATAAGCTCACAGACCTGCCTCACATCTTAAATATAAAAGGTGTGTGCTACCTGTACCACATTTTCTTTATTTATTCATCTATTGTGGACATTTTGGCTTTTTTACTGGATACATGGATAATAACTAGGTACCTGTCTTTGTTCCAAAGCCAAAGGCCATATATGTCTACTCACTATAGTATTTTCTGTGTCCTGGACACTTGTCACTGCCTGGCACAGAGCAGATATCAAGGAAACATACTTGATAAATAAATGCTCAGGACTACCAAAACCTTGCTTCTAAAATCAGCCACATCACTTCTTTGAATGGCTTATAAACATGATGTGTTTACTAAACAACTACAAAGTTTTTATTAAGTTCTTATGAAATAGTTCTCTATGATCTCACTATTTCCCTGTACATAAAAAATAGCTTAGATGGGATATGAAAAAATCAAAAAAGTAAAATTGTTATTCTTTCACCAATTCTGTTGGCCCTGCCCTCATGAACTCCAGTTCATCCTTCCTTCATGTAATCCACTGAAACTTGGACAAAGCCAAACCATTTCTGACTTTCCAAATATTATTTTTAACCTCCAAAAAGAGTAGTTGTTTTATTCAGGTAGAAGTATTTTTAAGTGGGATATTTCTTTTTGTGTCAGAAATCACAAGTTGAAAGTAATATTACATTTTTAAAACCCCATGCTCCTGATCCCTTCCTCCCTTTCAGTGTGCCAGAGGCATGAACTTTCATACCCCAGCTCCAGTTAGGAAGATGATTTATTAAACAGACTTAAATGAAAGGCAGCTTGGTGTGGATACACTTGGATTCACAGTCCATGCCTTGGGGCTGTTTTAATGCCAACTTCCTAACTAATTCAAAAAGGAGAAAGTTCTCTCATTATTTCAAGTTAAAAAGCTGCACCTACCAGCTCTTGTCTGCATGCCACAGAAGTATCAAAACTAAAATCTGAGATTCTGATGATCAGTGTTTATGTAGATTCTCAACAGTACCGTGTTGTGCACATAAACTGGTTGCAAATGACCAACTACTAGCTCCTTGTCACCATTTCTGAGCAAAGCCTCCAGTGTTTGGGATATTGAACCCTTTTCTTTTATTCTCAGTGGTCCTTCTACTGTATTACTACTCAGACTATCTACTGGTTCTTTTTCACATTTTCCACTCATTTTATGAAAACAACTTAAAAAATTGAAATCCATGAAAAAAATATAAATACCTCTATTTAATCTGTGGAGAAACTCTAGCCCTATAAATGCACAGAGGAGAAAGAAATAGCCTGACTGGCTTCTCAGAGTATGGATTTGAGAGGCCAGTCTGAGGAGTTGGTTGTGCTGACAGGCCAGGTCTTTGTGCTAATGTATCCATCTAACTTTAAAATGCAGGAGGTCATTTTCTCCCAGTGCTAGGACTAGAAAATATGCTCTCCATGGCAGTGAGCTTTTACAATTGGAAAAGGTTTGATGTGTGCTGAAGCCAGTGCTCCACTGGACTTCGTTGACTATGTGAGAGGATCGCCTCACCCTAAGCAGAGAGAGCACAATGACTTGAAACCTAATGCACAAGAATAGCTTTCCTCTATGAGGAAGTTAACCTTGGAGGAAAAGTCTGCCTTTCTTGAAATTCCCAATACTCTGTCCCTGAACACAGCCCAAAGTTCCGTGGAACACTACTCAGCTATTAAAAACCGGGAAATCCTGAAATTTGCAGATAAATGGATGGAGCTAGAAATGATTATATTGAGTGAGTTACCCAAGACTCAGGAAGACTCACATTGTATATACTCACTTATAATTGGACACTAGCCCAACAGGGATGTCCCCTGAAAATCTTCACTTACCAGGAGACTGGACTAGATACGAGGACCTCCTATTGGGACTTTAGGTGAGAGAAGTACGGGAGAATGGGGAAATAGAAGGATCCAGAGGGTCCTAGAAACCTACAAGAAGAACATCATGATGGGTAACCTGGACCCAGGGGCGTCTGCTCAAGCTACTGCACCAACCAAGGACAATACATGCAGTAAATACAGAACTCCTACTCAGATCTAGGCAAGGGACAGGACATTATCCACAGTTGTGTGGAGAGCGGGGACTGACTCTGACATGAACTCTGGTGCCCCATATTTGACCACTTTCCCTTAGTGGGGAGGGCTGCTAGCACTCAGAGAAAGAATAGAAAGGCTGCCAACATAATACTTGATAGGCTGTGACCATACGGTGAGGGAGGAGGTCCCCTCTGTCACAGGCCTAGGGGATGGGAATAAGATGAAGGAGGGAGGGAGGGAGGGAAGAACGGAAGGAGACAAACAAGAGGATAAAAATTTAGATGTAATCTGAATAAATTAATGAAAAAATGTTTCCATACAGTAGTTTTAATTTTCAAGGTGCTCTTCATGTCTCTTACAGCATAGAATAGCTACATACTACAAAAAGGAGAAAAGAAAGAAAATGGATCTGATATATAAATAATTTAAATAAAGGGGAGAAGGATGATTAATATTTATCTATTTTTCTTAAGTTACTTATATAATCTAAGTTATTTTAATTATGCCTTAAATGCAAAGATCAAAGCCATTGTTTTTATACATTCGTTCACAGTCATCAGAGATTAGGCATATGGAGGAGAGAGGGAGGCCACAATTGCAACCCAAGTATAATGTGACTATTGCACCCAACAGAGTGACAGATACAGAATAATCACAATCTGCCTCAGAGATATAGGCATCCTAGTCCCCAGAGCATGGGACTGTTCCTCCTATTATTTTGCAAAGGGTAATTAAAATAGCAAGTAGAATTAAGGTTAGCAAACAGTTGACTTCCTAATGGGAAACTCATTCTCAATTACCCAGGTGAGTTCAATGTTGTCACAAGACTTCTTCATTATACAAGAAGGCCTAGGAAGACAGCTCAATTGGCTGAGTGCTTGCTTGTCTGCATGACATGCACAAGGCATGTCAATCCCTGGGGTTAAAAATAAAAAGCACAGGAGGTAAGATTGATCTGTCTACATGATACACAAAAAGAGAAAGTTAAAAAAAAAAAAGAGCATGTGTGGTCTGCAGCAGCTGGAAAGGGCAGGGAAACACATCCTCTTCTAGAACCTCCAGAAAGTGCCACAGCCCAGGCCACATCTCTATAAAACCCATCGAACTCTGAACTTCCAGAACTGAAGGTCTCAAGGTTGGGGATTAGCCACCAAACTGAAATTACCCTCTTAAAGCCATAGGAAATAAACAGCATGAAACTTCACAGAGCAACTTGTAGGGCAAGGGTCTCCAAAAGGCAACTAGAGATAAATTCAAAATGTCATGACTCAAAGTAAGAACAAAATTAAAGTTTAGAAAAACTGTAGGGAAAGGGCAGAAGCAAATGAATTTATGAATGCTAAATGATATTCTGCCTGGAATAGAAATAATAACCATTAATGGGTATACTACAGTGCTGCTGTGGTTTTACTGAACATCCCCAAAAGGCTCATGGGTCAAATATTTGATTCCAAATATGGTACTCTACAGAGTGGTAGAGCATACAGTAGGTGAGAGCTTGTGAAAAGTCCTTCAGTCGTTGAGAATAGAGCCCCAAAGGGAATAAGCACCCTGTCTGTCCTCTATTTTCTGCTTCTAACTGAAAACATGATTACTTTGCACTGTTACGTATCCTGCCATGATTGCTGTCCTCACTGATGCCCAGAGACATGGGAGTATTTGATCTTAAAAAGAACCCACAACCAAAAGGATCCTATTCCCATTTTGATGTGTTGCCTCTAGTATTTTGCCATAGTAACAAAATGCTGACTAATATAAATTCTAAGGCCAAGTTGTACAGGGTGTAAAAGTAAAATGGAAAAGGGGGTACAATATCCTTCATACAGCATGGCATGCTTTCTTGATATATTACTTTGGGCCACTAGAAAAGCTAAAAGTATATAAGTGATAAAACTGAAAATAGAGATCAAAAGCAAAATATAGAGAACATCAAGGACTCTAAGTTTAAAGAAAATATGACCAGTGTCCAAATGAGAATAACATCTAAAATATGGACAAATCGCATGAAAAAAATTAAACCTGTAATTCTGTATTCTTTTTTAAAAAGAGACATTATATGTTTATATTTTCTGTAAAATGTCCCCAAGTAAAAACCACAGCTCTCAAATGGCAGGTAATTAAATGTAGGTGTGCTGTTGTTGCTTTGTTTTGCTTTATTTGGGTTGTTTATTTAATTTTGTCTGTTGCATTTTGCTGGGTCTCATATAATATAATGAAAAATTTGTATGGATTATTTTTGATGACAAAATATAAACATCCTCTGGGAGTGCAGCTATTCTTCAGCTGTATATAGACTGTGAATCTATCTTAACAGTGATGAACAAAAGGGCATTGCTAAAATGTTTTATGGCCTCTGTAAGTCAGCCAAGTAATACTGTCACAGTTCCAGGTATTATTCCTGTTTATTTCTCATATCAGATTTCTTGTCTGATAACTGAAGGCAAACAAGAAGTTCCAGGGTAAATATTAAAAGATATGATGGCAGACAATGGTTGCTTTTAAAAAAAATTCAAATGGCAACATGTGAAGCTGTCTTAGAACCAACATCTTAGGGATTCCTACTGCTGTGATAAAACACCAGGACCAGAGGCAGCTCATGAATGACAGGGTTTGTTTGACCTTACAATTTTTATGTCACACATTCCTTCTTTGAAGATGGAGAAATTATGAAGATATATTCTATCCAGTTCCTAGGGTTTTTACTTGGCTTTCTCCCAAGGTAGTTTATTTGGTTTCTTCATTGTCACTGACAAACAGGAAGGCTTTAAGAGCCCATCCAGGCAGAGAGAAGAGTAATGTATTAGTCTAGCTATTCAGGAAGCTGATGCAGAAGGATTATGATTTTGAAGCTAGCCTGGAACATGTAGCAAAATCTTATCTAAAAACAAACAAAAAAGATGTCCAGTAAGATACAACTGTAGGAACCACACTTACTATACACAGAAACCCAATAATCAACGAGTGCTGATCACTAAATCTCAGCATCTCAATGAGGAAAAGTCCCTTGGATCAATAGCTGATGGAAATCAGACAAATCCAAGGTCCATTTCCCCACTCTCGGCATTCCTTTGTGGCCTGTAGCTCTTTGCGTATTGTTGAGGCCTCATGGTCTTTCCCTTACCACTTTGTTATGTCTACTGGTCTTGTCCTTGTTCAGCTCATGTCTCAGCAGTCATGTGGTGAGAATTTATGGATGCAGTTTCCATGATTACTAGGAGATACAATTTCATAGCAAACTCCCTGATGCTCAAATTACACCAACTGCCTAGCCAATACCAAATGGTCAGCCCTGAAAACATACATAGAGGTAACATACAAACTGAGCAGGTCATATTTAGAGATATATACATTCATATATATACATATATATTCCTATATGTGTGTGTGCATATGCATATATACATGCTATAACAATTAACGAAAAAGGAGTTCATGAGTTTGAAGGAGAGCAAGAAGGGGTATATGGGAGTGTTCAGAGGAAAGAATGGGAAAGGAAAATTATTGAATTACATTATAATCTCAAAAATGAAAGAACAAAGGAGCCATGTTCTGGAAAGGATGTCATTGAACTCTAGTAGACCAGCATCTGTGAGTCACAGCTCACCATCTCCCAAGCATGTATAATTCTTTTGTCTTTACTTTAAATTCTGCCCATAGTCTCATTCTGTTTTCTAGTTCTATGTCCAACCAGTTTTCTACATTAATCCTTAAATATTAGGCATCACCTATCATTTCCCCCTAGTGGATGATATCTTTCTTTACAAAACTAAGAAATATATATGAGTGTGGATGCTTGTCTTTTATCTTGATCCTTCCTGCATATATGTTGATGATTCTCTATTTTTTCATCTAGTATCCTGATCCCTTCTACAAAAGTTAATTATTATCTATTTTTATCAAATATGTATTGAATACCTCATGCATTTAGGCAAGCAGAAGAGAACCCTGTCATCATGAAGCCTAAAACCTAGTGAGACAGATGACAAAGAAGTAATAAATAAATAAAAAATACTAAAACATAAATATAGACTTGGGTGAGTATTTTTATAATTTTTAACACAAAACACAAAAATTATGTGTAAAAAAGAGCTGGAAGGGTGATTCAGATGCATAAAGTAAAAGTTCCATAGGTAGAAAAATTATGACCTCTACAAACCCCACAAGTCAATACCATAAAGTATTAATGGGATAGAAGGTAACTGACAGAAATGGCACTAGAGAAATAGACAGGACAGATCCACGAGCATAACATAGGATTTGCAATCAAAGTGCAATAGTTCTTTTTTCATGTGTTGTAAGCAGGAAAGACTTGCAATCAATTTGATATTATTTAACATTTCAACTCTCATCTATTATGTTCTTCTACAAAGGATTTCTCACCTTCAAGCTCTTTCTTAACATGGTGGCAGGACACACCCTTGTTGTAGAGATATGAAGGAGGCAAGATGAGGGTAGGAACAGATAGCTGAGGAGGGTCTTGAAAGGAGAATGAAGACACTGCTAAATATGGTCACGGAAGAAACCGGGATGTATGGAAATACTTGAACTGTGGGAGTGGACAAAATACTGCTAGGAATTTCTTCGGGAGCCATGGATAGTGAGAAAAAGTGGAGAATGAAGGATGACCCCGACATTTTTCATTAGAACCAATCTGGCCAGTCATGCTACCTCTAGAGAAGCAAAAAACCAGATGGGATGACACGATATCCAAGAAGTCCTACTAGGATATGAGTGGTGTACAGATCTGGAGAAGAGGGCTAGCCTGAAGATGTAAAAATGTGGTTATCAATGTATAAACAATAAAGTCATGGATGTAAAGAAGACAATCTCAGGAGCTCAGAGAAGCACTGAAGTTCCATCACTCAAAGGGGCAAAGAAGAAAGGAAGAAAGAGGGGTTCCAGTGAATAAAGGAGAATGAGGGATTCAAGAAGGAAGGGGACCAAGCTTTGTCAAGGTTCATTGAGAAATAGAACAAACTGAGAGCGAAATGGCTTTCTGATAAAGAACTAATATTATGCCAAAAACAGTGCTCAGAGAACAGTGAAAGTACAAGAGTTAAATTATATTACGAAGTGGAATAAAATGGAAAGTGAAAACAAGGCATATAGAAAGCAAAGCATCAGATGGTTTGCTGGTGGGGTAAAGACAGTTCAGCACTTAAGATCACTGACTTCTCTTCCAGAGGGCTTGGGTTCTATTCCTAGCATCAATATGGCAGCTCACAACTGCCTACTTTCAGGGTATCTGACAGTTTTCTGGCCTCCATGGGCACCAGGCATGTACATGCTATATAGCTGTACATGAAAACAAATACTTATACACAAAATGCACACACACACACACACACACATACATATATATATGTATATATGGAGTTTGTAGACTGTACAAAAGTATGCATATGTGTGTGTATGTGTGTGTGTGTGTGTGTGTAGGGAAAGTTTGCTAGGGAAAGAAACAAAGAAAGCAGATTCTGATTAGAAAAGACTTGAGGTCAAAGATGAATCAATCTCTTTCACCTCCGCTGCAAAATGAACATGTGGCTACCTAAGAGTTAAAATGCAGTGACTAAAGAAAGTCTCAATCCTACTCCAGAGATTTTATACTCTCTTCAGTAGGAGGTTGAGCTCCTGCAGTGGCACCTTCGGGGCTTCTGCAGTTTCCTTCCTTACTGCAAAAGTTACTCAAACTTAATCCATCTTATGAACAAGGGCTTAAAATAAGATGTCATTTGAAAGATAATTGATCAAAGGAGAACAAAAGGTAACAGGGAAATCTTACCATATCAGCTTATTAAATGTCAGAGTACCTGACGAATCCATATATAGTGAGTACTCCTAATTATGTCCCGCAATGGATCCTCAGGCAGAACATGATGATGAATTGTGCCTGCAGCACAGTCTCAGGATACTAAACAAGTTTGTCATTGTTTCTCAGCCTCCTGGCAATGACAAATTAAGTAACTTCCTTTACTAAATCCTTCAGGAACTTCAATATGATCAAACCTCGATTTTTTCAATAATTTTAATTAATTTATTCCATAGTCAATAAGACTGATAAACTTGAGACACCTCAAACATGTTTTAATAAAACTGACTCACAAAATAGAAAGGCACGAAACCTGAATATAGATCTTGACAGCTGTGCAGCCTAACGCTGTGTACTCAGTAAACAGTGGTTCTCATAAAGAGGTTTCCTGAGTTTGTAGATATGCAAAATAAGACTTGAACAATATTTTTAATTAAGAAACTAAAATTCAAGGGCACATCTTATTATTTATGCGAGTAAAAACAGGTGGAGCAACATGAAGGAGTAATCATTTCATGAGAAATCTGTTAGTGAATTAAAAGCAATTTTTTTCCAAAAGATTTTTTGAAAGGGCATGACGATATTTGTAACCTCCAGTAACCTACTTAAGTGTGCGGCTTTGTGTTGATTAATTAGCTTGGCCCTGCTCGCCATACACTTTGTCTATGGCTCTTTTCTCTATCATACCTTCAGGTCTCTCGACGTCTGGGCGACACAGCGTTGTTGTAGAAAACTTTCCTCTGCACTAGAGGGCTCTTGACTGTATTCCTGGGCTCTGTTGTCACTCTAGATGCTGGTAAGAACACTTCTTTGTCACTAGTTTCAATAATCAAAATAATCAAATATAATCAAAAGCCAAGACATGGCTCCATGGATATGTAGCCACAGCAAACAATCAGAACTCATAGTATGCAAATAGTCCTCTGACCTCTATTTCCACACTGCAGCACACACACACAGACACACACACACACACACACACACACACATACACAGAGAGAGAGAGACAGAGACAGAGACAGATACAGAGAGACAGAGAGAGAGAGATTATACATTCCAATAAAATATAACGACAAATTTTTCTAAATGTCTCCAAACACTTTTACCTTGAGGGATGCAATGGCTCCACTTTGAACTAATTCTGTAAAACATTGAGCGGCTTTCTTCCTCTTGTTCTTAGCTGCTATTTTCATAGTTCTCAAGGAGGCACTTGGGCTCTCATTGAACAGATGAGGGTACTGTGACATTCAGACCAGCTGCTCTGCTTACTACAATAGAGCAGAAGAAGTAAACACGTCTTGGATGTAACTAAATAGCGTGACAATTGGCTCAATACATGCAAATAATGTTCAAAAACCTACAATTCTGCTGCCTTGTAACTGAAGCCTGATCATAAAAAAAGAGCTTTTGACCTTCATGTGAGGAAATGGCAAATAAGATCACTTTAAAAAAAACATATACTCTTATAGCTAAGTCCTTCTATTAAAATCAGCAGCCTGGCAAAGCTACATGAAAAGCCTTGTCAGGACATTAAAGGCAGGCAGCTCATGTTTGGCTGTGTTCATTTTACATGTTATTGTGCATTACAGCACTAGCTTTAAAAATGAAATGTCAGTGAGAAAAACACCAAAAGGGCAATGTTTTAAGGTAGAGCTAAGCTGCCACCTAGAGAAAGTAGAAATGACAGCACCCTAGCCATCTTTACATACTGCATGAAAAGCATTGGTCTTGTAACTCAGAGGCCCACAAACCATGTGAAACATCTTAACATAACACTCTTAAGCTATATTCACTTATTTTATAAAGTTTTAATTATGATTCTAAATTTTTTGACCCGATGAGCCAGCACGCAGTCTTTTAAAAGTTGAAAATGAGACCTGTCACTGCTGAACTTTGTGGAGGACACTGCCTCGTGAACACTGCAAAGCAGCCACACTCAGGTGTTAAGGTCTTAATTTCCAGGTAGAAAAACTTGTTCCTAAAAATAACTTTAAAGAATAATGAGTGATATCAAGTGGCAAATGTTTTTCAATGTTTATCACCTCTCCACTAATCATTCCTTCGAATGAAGTCAGATTTACAACATAACATTATTTCAGATAAAACCCAGTAGAATCCTTAACTTGGGAGAGGGAACGGTTGCTTATTCAGGCCAATGGAAGCAAATGATGGGAGTCAAGAGTCTAAAAATAACTTGAGTTTGAGAAAAAGCATACAACACATGCAAATTTTCTGGATATATGAGTCTCCTTCTCTAAATGTAATGATATAATTGAACACTCATTAGGTTCTCCAGACCATAAAGCATTGCCTGGTTAAGGTAGGCATTTGGGAAGCTAAATGAACTCTCTTAGGCCATAAGGGTCCCATTTAGTAAATTACTACTTCAGTACACTACACAACACCCTTGTGGCCTGGGAGTGGATTCCAAAACAGCTTAATTTACATGCTGGGAGAATCTAGTGCTCATTAGGAGAAGAGAAGGATGCCCGCTTGCTTATCCACATATAACAGAAAGGACCACGCCCATCCAAAAGGAGAGTGGCTTGGAGAGTCAAGTGTCACTGTTGCAAAACAGTAGATGTGCATGATTCAGCTTGTAGCTGCCCGATCACATAACATAAGATTTCACTCTAAACTTTGAATTCCTTATTCATTTTGCCTGCTTCCTGATAGTGTTTTCTGTAGTTTTGCACAAAAAGTAATAGATTCACTGGTTCCAAAGGATTTAAAAGTGGGGTGAGAACACTTTAAAGATGCTTATATGTCCCATCCCACAGGCTTGCATCCACCTGTACCAGTGGGTCAATAAAATTTAATTGTTAAGGCTGAAATTCCTTTTTTCCAGTTTTTTTTCTTGTTTTTATTATGTGTTTCAACAATTTTCACTGTTTTCCCAAGAGCTTACCTTTCAGAATTCACCAGAAAGCATCTGCCCTTACATTCAAATTTATCTAAAAATAAAACTTTCCTTTCCAACAACACCAGAAATGCATGTACCTTCGTCAAAGCCTCATCTGTGAAACCCATTCATTGTTTGGTGCCTTTCTTGAAAGAACCATTATTTGAAGATAAAACAACATCTTGAGTGGGGGAAACATCTAGAATGAAAATCCTATAGTAATTGGACCATGCATATCTGTTTTCCTTTTGTGGGAAATAGATTTTTTTCTCACATAATATATCCTAATTATATTTGTCTCTCCCTCTACTCCACGCAGTTCCTCCCCACATCCTCTCCCATCCAGAGCTACTCCCTTTCTGTCTTTAGTTACAAAACAAAAATGCTTCTAAGGGATGAAAATAAAGCATAATATAACATAAAATAATAAGGTAAACCGTAAAGTAACAGATCAGAATAGGACAAAACAGCTAGAAGGAAAAGAGCCCAAGAAAAGTCTCAATTAACAGAGACCCACTCATTTACACACTCAGCAATCCTATAATAACACTAAACATGAAGCCATAAATAGGCAAAGCACATGTAGGGTAAGATGAGAGAAGAAAGATTATATGTGTAAATAAATAAAATAACTAACAATATATGGTCTGGCATAACTTTTATGAGAAAAGGACATTCAGTGATGAGCTTATGCTTGTTTTTCTGTTGGCTATTTCACTGATGAACATGCAGCTTACACTTAAGAGTAAGGTATTTCCCCAGTAAGACTTCCTTAGAGAAAATTAATTTTTTTTTTGCAGGTGGTTATCCATTGGATATTGCTCCAGGGATAGAAATGGGAGCTTGTGTCCATATGTCCTTCCAGCTCTAGGTCCCCAACCTGGTGCAGATCCCTGTCCATCCTGCACATGCTGCCTCAGTCTCTGTGAGCAGAGTATCATTAGGACTCATTTTATTGCTACATTTTTTGGATTTTTTTTGTTTTGGTTCTTTTGTTTGTTTGTTTGTTTGTTTGTTTTGGTTTTGTTTTTGTTTCTTTCTTTGTTTTGTTTAGAATGGTAATATTTGCTTTTGTCCTAGACTGAGGTTCTTGATAAACTAAGCAGTGTCAGGTGTAGGTCCCATCTCATGGAGTAGGACTTAAGTCAAATCAGATATTAGTTGTTTACTCCCACAAGCTCTGTGGCACTGCTGCCCTAGCATGTCTTATAGGCAGGACACCATTGTAGATCAAAGAGTTTATAGCTGGGTTGGTGTTTATGTTTCTGTTTTAGTAACATAGAGAGTACTTTCTTTTTTCTTTTTGGTCTGTTTATTTATTTATTTATTTATAATTTATTCATATTACATCTCAGTTGTTATCCCCTCACTTGTATCCTCCTGTACCCACCTTCCCTCCATCTTCTGCCTTATTCCTTTCCCCTACTCCTCTCACAGGGGGCCCTCCTCCCCCACCATCTGACTACAGCCTATCAGGTCTCATCAGGATAGCCTGTGTCTTCCTTCTCTGTGGGCCCTGGTGGGGCTGCCCCACCAAGGAGAAGTTAACAAATTGCGGGCACCGGAGTTCATGTCAGAGGCAGTCCATCCCCTCTCACCCCACGTGGAGTATGAAATGTCCATCAGCTAGATCTGAACAGGTGGTCTAGGTTTACTGCATGCATTGTTCTTGGTTGGTACAGCAGTTTGTATAGCCCTGCTGGGTCCGGATCTATTTACACTTATTTTCCTTGTAGAAATCTAGTTAGACAAGCAGAATTTGTTGAAGATGCTATCTTTTTTCGACTGAATGATTTTGACTTCTTTGTCAAAACGCAAGTGTCCACAGATGTGTGCATTTATTTCTGTGTCTTTGATTCAATTCCATTGATCAAACAGCCTATTCCTATACAATGCTGTTTTTATTACTGTTGCTGTATAAAACAGCTTGAGATCAGGAATGGAGAGTCCTCCTGAAGATCTTTTATTGTACAGTATTCTTTTAGCTATTTGTGGGTCTTTGTTTTTCCATATGAAGTTGAGATTTGATCTTTCAAGGTCTGTAAAGAATTGTGTAGGTATTTTGATAAGAATTGCATTGAATCCGTAGATTGCTTTTGGTAAGATGGACATTTTTACTACATTAATTCTCCCGATCCATGAGAATGGAAGATCTTTCCATCTTCTGAAATCTTCAATTTATTTCTTCAAAGACTTGACTTTTTTTCATATAAGTCTTTCACTTGCTTAGCTAGAGTGACACCAAGATACTTTATATTATTGTGGCTATTGTGAAGGGTGTAGTTTCCCTAATTTCTTTCTCAGTCAGTTTGTCATTTGTATACAAGAGGGCTACTGAGATTTTTTAATTAATCTTGTATCCAGTCACATTAATGAAGGTATTTATCGGCTGTAAGAGTTCTCAGGTGGAATTTTGAAGGACATTTATGTATACTATCATATCATCTACAAATAGTGATACTTTGACTTTTTCCTTTCTGATGTGAATCCCCTTGATCTCCTTATATTGTTTTATTGCTCTAGTTAGAACTTCAAGTACTATATTGAAGAGATTTGGAGTGAGTGAGTATCTTTGTCTAGTCCCTGATTTTAGTGGAATTTCTTTTAATTTCTCTCCATTTAATTTGATATTGGCTATCATCTTGCTGTATATAGCCTTTATTATGTTTGTGTATGTACCTTGTATGCCTAATCTCTCTAAGACTTTAAACATGGATGGGTGTTGGATTTTGTCAAATGCCTTTTCAGCATCTAAGGAGATGACCATGTGGGTTTTTTTTTCTTTCAGTCTGTTTATATGATGGATTTCCATAGGGAGTGCTTTTATACACAAAATTCCAGAACATAGTAGTCAAATCTCTGCTATAGGAACCAGCTCGACTTCTCTGTGTTCAATGAACTGTGAGGATGTTGTCTTCAGCAATGTAGCCTTACCATCCTTGTGGAGCACATTCCTATCATCTTGGCAATAGCCTGGGTTGTTTGGAGACTTCCTTGAGACCTCTTTGGCCAGCAACTCAATTAAATGTAATCCAGTCTCAGTACTGGAAGCTTCCTGGTGACAGGAGATGTCCAATCCAGAACTTGTCTTCCCCATTATTTGGAGATTTCCTTTAGATCATCTTCTTGTGTGCATGTATTTTAAGAAGCTTCTATTGTATTAGATTTCCATGCTACCCCTAAAATGCTCCTTCATTTTAGCTGTGTTTCCCTATATTCCATTCCACATTGCCTTCTCCTTTCACCTTCCTATTCAAGGCCCCATCCATTCATAACTATTTTTCTATTTCTCTTTTCTAACAAGTTCTATCTGCCTACTCTAGACCCTTATTCTATATCTAACCTCTGTAATTAAACCAACTGTAGCTTAGTTATCATTGACTTAATAGCTAATGTCTACATATAAGTGAATATAAACCATATTTTTTTCTTTCTGGATCTGAGATAACTCACTTGCGGTGATTTTTTCTAGTTCCACCCATTTACCTATAAATTTCATAATATCATTTTTAGTAGCTGAGTAATACTCCAATGTGAAAATGTGCTACTTTTTCTTTATCCATTGTTTCGTTGAGGAACATCTAGGCTGTTCCTAATTGTTGGTCTTTATAAATGGGTGTAAAATGAAATCACAAAGTAGTTTGGCTTGCATTTTCCTGATATCTAAGGATAATGAACATTCCTTTAAGTGTTTTTCAGCTATTGGAGTTTCCTTTTATGTGAATTCTCTATATAAATCTGTTCTGTACTCAACTTTTAATTGTGTTATTTGCTTTCTTTATATCCATTTTTTAAAAGTTCTTTATATATTTTGGATGTTAGTGCTCTATCAGATGTGTAGTTAGGGAAAAAATCTTTTCCTATTGTGTAGGCTGCCATTTTATCTGAATGATGGTGCCATGCAGAATTTTGTGAGGCCCCATTTATTATTGATCTTAGTGTCTGGCATAATGATGTTCTGCTCAGAAAGTCTTTTCCTGTGTCAATGAGTTCTAGGCCATTCCCCACTTTCTCTTCTATTTGGTTCAGTGTATCTGGTTTTATGTTAAGGCCCTTGAACCACTTGGAGTTGAGTTCTATGCAAGGTAATAAATATAGATGTATTTGCATTCTTCTACCACTTGTTGAAGATGCTGTTCTTTCTTCAGTGTGTATTTCTGGCTTCTTTATAAAAAATCAGGTTCCTATAAGTGTGTGGATGTCAGTTTCCACAGTTGGGGGCAGAACTGATGGCTGGGATAAGGCAAGAAGTTGGGAAAAGGAAGTTTGGAGGGGAAGATCTGTGTGATACACTGGAGATGGGAGTAGGGAAGGGGTAGAGGTCATATCAGGTAGCCTGGTACAGATCTGAGGGTAAGACTGGAAGGTTGGATTTGGAGGAGAGGGGAGAAGTGAAGATCTGCAGTTAGCCTACCTGTTTCCCTAGCCTGTATGGCAGGCATGTTCTCAGGAAATGCCTTCTGGTATTGGAGGCTGGGATATTGGGATGAGTGGGGGAAATCAGCTGTAGGAGAATGTCTAAGTGATCTGTTGGAGTTGGTGCTAAAAGAAAAGGGGGAGACAGGACCCTAGCAGATATCCTGCTGCAGAGCAAAGCATGAGACTGAGTGAATAGATTGGAGGAAAGGAGGGGTGGCTGAAGATCTGCAGCATGGTTTACTTCTTCCTTGGCCATTCCTCGTTCTCCAGCACAAGCTAACATGAGATTTTCTGAGTGCTTTCTTTCTCAGCTACTGATTTATCGCAACTTAGAGGAAAATTCAAGGTTTCTTTTGTTCTGAGAATTCTGTGTCAGCACCTATAGAATTTGAATTAGAAACATAAATGGTATTCTGTTTCTTTTTGCCTAAACCTGTACACAAGCCATAATTTTATGATTAAAGTCTCCCCTGTATCCCTGTGAGACTAATATCATTTTATATGTCTCTCTTTAAACATTGCCTCCTAATAACTTATACATTCATATAAATCTCAAATGATAGCTATTTATATCAGGAAATTGTATCTTCTGCCTTGGAGCTATGCATTTGCCAAATTCCAGATGATGTGAAACAGAAGCACTCTTTATACAGTAAATATGTTGAACTTCTTTAATGCATATTTTGAATGAAAAATATGACAATTTGAGGCCCAAGAAAAGACCTTAGTCAGGGAGAATAAACTTCCCATGTATTTAGGAAGTCAAGGCCAATAATATATGAGGAACTCTTGGTCTGAAAAATTCTAAGGGTCATTTTAGTAATGGCAACATGTGGCTCTGTTAAGACAATCAGTATTATAACAAACATGTTTTAAAACATAGTGAATAGACTTGAGGAGGAATAAGAGCAATCATTCAACTCCCAAATAACAAGATAAGCTGTGATCAAAAGAAGTGGTATATTGTTTTCAAAATTATCTGTATTACCTGTAGGCCTGGCTAGCAATAAATTAAGACACAGACACTTGTTATATTTTAAAATAGCCTTGGTTAACCTAGGGCAGGGCAGATATCAATCCTCTCAACTACTTTTCATAGTAGGGACTCAGGCCTAGGATCCCTGTCTCAATCTCATGCTATCTGCCTCTAATAACTTCTATCACATTACCTCCCATCCATAATGCCAAATACTTGTTCATGTTCCTCATCTGGGCCAGATTCTCCACCCACGCCAGCAGCCATGTGCTTGTCCTCCAGCTAACCCATGGCGGACTCCCTCTCCTCTCCTCAGGTCTCCTTCCTTCTCCTGGCTGTCTTTCTTCTTCCCAGAATTCCTCTCTCTCTCCTCTTCCTCACCTATCTCCTGCCCTGCCCAGGTGGGATGGCTTTTTATTAAGCAAAAGGTGGGTCAGACAGCAAGCCGTAATTAGCATCAAAAGACTTCAGACCATTCCCCAACATCTCCCCTTTTCTGTCTAAATAGAAAAAAAGCCATTTTTATATACAGTAAGTACAATTATGAAAAATTATAAAAACCAGTAGATAAGACTTACACACATAATTTTTAACCAAAATGTATTTGCCATCCTTGCAGAAAATATTATCTATTGTATCTTGGTAAATCTAAAGTTTTGGACCTAAGTCAGCATCTATTAAAGTTCAAATCTATCAGCCTAAAAGTATCTATCCAGACTTAAAAGTATCTTTTTAACTTTTAAACAAATAAGCTTAATTTTAAAATTAACTATCTGGTCTTCAGCCCCATCAGAGACTTGAGAAGGAATGAATTTAACTACCTGAGTAAAAGGGAAGTGAAGGTTAGCAGCTT
This sequence comes from Acomys percivali, assembly GCA_907169655.1. Lineage (NCBI taxonomy): Eukaryota > Metazoa > Chordata > Mammalia > Rodentia > Muridae > Acomys > Acomys percivali. Next base: position 154,505,990 of record OU015742.1, on the reverse strand, counting down.
CCAAAATGAAAAAAAATGACAGTTTACTGCCTGAACAGACACCCAAAACTCTAACATTGGAGCATCATCTTCAGCCTTCTTGCCCTATATATCTGGCAAACATATTTGTGAAGCAGAAACCACTGAGGACTTGCTTACTCTGTCTTGGCAAAGTCTGACCGTCAACTCTGCCTGCATCCAAGCTTGGCCATTTTGAGCAGAATTCTGTCTTTGGGAGAAACAAGGACATTTTTGTCCAGTGGCTGTTTTGCCACACTCAAAGCCATCTCCACAAGGAGGTTCTTCAATGCTCATCATCTTCTTTGAGGTTGGCTGGGTACTGCCAGAAGTTAACCTGTTTTATGGTCAAAGAATCCTTAAAACAATAAAAATGTTTTTAAATGCTGTATTCTGTAGGTCTCTGAGGTTTTTGAAGACCTTATCTAACTATTTTACCATATCTATCTATAGAATCATATTTGTTAAACCTTGCATGTATATTCTTATATTTGACATGACTATGAATTGATCAACAGTTGACTTGTATTACTTAATTATCCTAAACAGCCTACAATATCAACCATGTATAAATTGAGCTGTATATGTACAATGCCTCATATTAGAGTGGAAATATAATGTGTGAAGAACAATACCAAATTTGAATTCCATTTCAATGTATCAAATTTAAACCTACTTTGTATCAATACACAAAATTCTATATGGAAGAATCAAAATTAACCCTATTTGTGAGTGAAAATTAAAGCCTTCAGTTGAGGAGTAGATTCAATAATCTTCTTTTTGTCCTATCATCCCTACATATCTCTACACTCCCCTTTCTTTCTTTACAACCTCTATCTCTATACCTTTTAATGACAATATAACAACAACAAAATGACAATATATAGCTATAGCCCAAGAAAGCAACCAAAAACCTATCCAACCCCCCTTAAAGAAAATAGGTCATCTTTCTCTTAAAGTTTCTTCAAGCTGATTTGGAGCAGGGAATACCTGTAGGGGGCCCAAATAAAATAATAGTTAAACAAGCTGGGAACAGTATTCGTGGTCCAGTCTCTAAATGTTGAGAAATTCCAGGCTTAATATTAGTCCTGTGTGGGACAGTCTGAAATGCTGGGACAATTTGGATCAGGAGCCTTCTTTGAAGCTGTCCTTCCCTGATGAAGAACAGCAACCAAAGCACTTGGGGCTGGAACATGAAGGATGCAGGATGTCAGTGTCTCAGCATGCTGGAGGAACGAATCCTGTCAGGTCTCATCCAGCATTAGTGTCCAGTTCTTTTATTCTGAAAACATAATTTCTCACCAGCATTATACAGTCTTAAAACTACGTATGTATTAGGTGTGCAGGACGCACATGTCTCAGCTAGTTTCAGAGCTATTCCCATGTAGTGGAATTAGCAATATAAGTTAACTGCTTGTTCTGCAGTTTAAATTCATGTAAACATAGATTTTCTTAAATTAGCGGTCTCTCTTTTATTCAGGTCTGTTTCATTGACCTCTCTTAAAGACAAAATATAACACCACCATTAGCAACGAACATACAATTACCATCATATTGAAATCAAAACAAGATTGTATAGTTTTAAATGTCCTATTTTAGGCTCTGTGGCGCTTGATGTATAAGCTAGGCCACAACCTGTTTCCAGAGAATATGTTTCTCGTTTTAGAAACAAGCTGGTTGCCCTGAGTAGGAAAAAAAAAAAGCATTAAGTTTTAAATAAACATCAGATAGATTCTCATTTTATCTTAGGGCTCATGTATATAGTAGGTATCTTGTACCTACGTAGGCATCTTATATGTTTCTCTTTTTAACCTTGGTCCTTATCTTGATCAACAAAATACATTTCTTAGGCCGTAGGTATCTTGTACTTGGCTTTTTACATTTGTTGTGGGTGGTCTTGCCTCGTCTCCTCTCTACGAGGAGCTTGATGTCTGTTTCCCTTTCAGCTTATGTCTTTATCTTGACCGACTGAAACATATTTAAAGTATTTTTATTACCTTTTTTGTAAACATAAACCTCAGATTGATGCATATCCATCCTTTAGATCAGTAAGCATATACAATCTATTGTTAAGAAAATGGAATACGCCAAAAGAATGTCACTTTAAATCTTAAGCAGTCTCTTTTAAACAACTTATCTTATCAGTAGAGGGCCAAGGCTGTGGAGGCCAGGTAGGAACTCAGGAGTTCCACCTGGCTTTTGCCTCTATTGTGTTGGCGTTAAGGGCTGGTGCCACCCCTGCCCTCTTTAATTATTTCATCTCAGTTTAGTCAAAATTATTAGAAATCTCAGTAAAAAATCAAACAAGGAAACCGGAAAAGTCTAAGCCTTGTGCCATTTTCGCCAATTTCGGCTTCAGTTAGTGAAATCGTGCCCACCATTCCTTGGAATTTAGTTATTGCTATCTCTCTTTGGTGGGCCTTTTCCAGAAAGCCCTGACAAACACCTTGCAGCCAAGGAGCTTTGAATTCCAGCTGCTATCAATTTTATGGACAAGATTCAGTTCCTCCTTCCTTCTAGTTGTTAGTAACTTAGTCTCACGTTTCTCCGCTCTCTGCCTTTCTCCCTGAACATTTTTAGAGAGGGTATGGAAAAGTATGACTGTGACTAAACGCATTGCCAACAAATTCATAAACACCAAAACAAAGCCAAAAACAAAAAACAAAAACCAAAACAGGAGTCTTCTGCCATGGCGCTTTGGAGAGCGACCATAGTAGTTTTTATTTTATTATTATTTTAGGCAGTTAACTCTATTCCCTAGGCTAGTTTAGAAGACTGTCAGTGTCTTAGGGCCGCCTCTCCAACTGGCCAGGTGTATGTAGCCATCTTTGTTCGGCCCATGGACACTTTCTGGGAGCTATTTTCCCCTTTCAGACTATGACAAAATATGATTTTTAAGAATGTGGATACATGCCTACCACATTGGGCGCCACTTATTGTTTTTTAAATTACAAGTACACCCGCCAGCTGCGGCTGCACGGTGGATGCGGTGCCTGTAGGTGCTCGGAGCGACTGAGCGGTCAGCCCCTTCTCCCTTCATCATGTCGCGACAAAGCACCCTGTACAGCTTCTTCTCCAAGTCCCCGGTGGTCGGTGACACCAAGGCCGCGGCCCGGGCCTTACACGAAGGCGCTGCCGCTGCCTCCGGAGCCTCTGCTTCCCAAGGCGGGGCTGCGGCCTGGAGCGAGGCTGATGAGCTCGAGTCCCGGCCCGCAGCGGTGTCTGCCTCATCACCGGTGGCGAAGAATCTCAACGGAGAGTCGCGGAAGACGGAGGCTCCACCTGCCGAATCCACCAGTTCTTGTGACTTCTCACCAGGTGATTTGGTTTGGGCTAAGATGGAAGGTTACCCCTGTGGCCTTGTCTGGTTTATAACCATCCTTTTGAGGGAACATTCATCCGGAAGAAAGGGAAATCAGCTCGTGTTCATGTGCAGTTTTTTGATGACAGTCCAACAAGGGGCTGGGTTAACAAAAGGATGTTAAAGCCATATACAGGTTCAAAGTCAAAGGATGCCCAAAAGGGAGGTCATTTCTACAGCTCAAATTCTGAAATACACAGAGCAATGCAACGTGCAGACGAAGCCTTAAATAAAGACAAGGTTAGGAGGCTTGAGTTGGCAGTGTGTGATGAGCCTTCAGAGCCTGAAGAGGAGGACGAGACAGAGGTGCACCAGGTTTATGTATCAGATAAGAGCGAAGAGGATGATCAAAATGCCAGTGAAGAAGCACAGCCTGAGATGCAGAGGGCTAGGCGAAGCAGCCGGCAAATAAAAAAGCGCAGGGTCATCTCAGATTCTGAGAGTGACATTGGTGGCTCTGATGTGGAATTCAAGCCAGACACTAAGCAAGAAGGAAGCAGTGATGAAGTGAGCAGTGGAGCGGGAGACAGTGATAGTGAAGGCCTGGGCGCCTTTGCCAAAGGCGCTCCCAAACGGAAGAGAGCGATGGCTGCTCACGCTGCACTTAAAAGGAAAAGTTCAAAGAAGGAAACAACCGCAGCCAAGCGAGCAACTCGCATTTTGTCAGAAACCAAGAGTACCTTGAGTGCGTTCTCAGCCCCTCAGAGTTCTGAATCCCAAACCCATGTCAGTGGAGGAGGTGATGACAATAGTGGGCCCACTACTTGGTATCATGAAACGTTAGAATGGCTTAAGCCAGAAAAGAGAAGAGATGAGCACAGGAGACGGCCTGATCACCCTGATTTTAATCCCTCCACCCTCTACGTGCCTGAAGATTTCCTTAATTCTTGTACCCCAGGGATGAGAAAGTGGTGGGAGATCAAGTCTCAGAACTTTGACCTTGTCATCTTTTATAAGGTGGGGAAGTTTTATGAATTGTATCATATGGATGCTATCATTGGAGTAAATGAGCTGGGGCTGATATTCATGAAGGGCAACTGGGCCCGTTCTGGTTTTCCAGAAATTGCATTTGGCCGGTTTTCAGACTCCTTGGTGCAGAAGGGCTATAAAGTAGCACAAGTGGAACGGACTGAGACTCCAGAAATGATGGAAGCGCGATGCCGAAAGTTGGCACACGTATCTAAGTTTGACAGAGTGGTGAGAAGAGAGATTTGTAGGATCGTTACCAAGGTCACACAGACCTATGGTGTGCTGGATGGTGACCCTTCTGAAAACTACAGTAGGTATCTTCTTAGCCTCAAAGAGAAAGAGGAAGACTCTTCTGGTCACGCTCGGGTATATGGTGTGTGCTTTGTTGACACTTCACCGGGCAAGTTTTTCATGGGCCAGTTTTCAGATGACCTCCATTGTTCCAGATTTAGGACTCTGGTGGCACACTATCCTCCCGTACAGATTTTGTTTGAGAAAGGAAATCTCTCAACAGAAACCAAAACAGTTCTGAAGGGCTCATTGTCCTCTTGTCTTCAGGAAGGTCTGATACCAGGCTCCCAGTTTTGGGATGCCACCAAGACTTTGAGAACACTCCTCGAAGGAGGGTAATTTGCTGGAAAGCTCAATGAAGACAGTGGTACAGTGCTGCCCCAGGTGCTCAACGGCATGACCTCGGAGTCAGAGTCTCTTGGGCTAACCCCAGGGGAAGAGAGTGAGTTGGCGCTTGCGGCTCTAGGTGCTTGTGTCTTTTACCTCAAAAAATGCCTGATTGATCAGGAGCTTCTGTCGATGGCTAATTTTGAAGAATATTTTCCTTTGGATTCTGACATGATCAGTACAGTAAGGCCTGGTGCTGTCTTTACTAAAGCCAATCAGCGAATGGTGCTGGATGCAGTGACGCTAAACAACCTGGAGATTTTCCTGAATGAGACAAATGGTTCTACTGAAGGGACTCTGATAGAGATACCTGCCATACTCCCTTTGGCAAGCGGCTCCTCAAACAGTGGCTGTGTGCCCCGCTCTGTAGCCCTTCTGCCATCAGTGATCGTTTGGATGCTGTAGAAGACCTGATGGCTGTGCCTGACAAAATCACTGAAGTTGCAGACCTCCTAAAGAAGCTCCCTGATCTTGAGAGGCTGCTGAGCAAGATTCATAATGTTGGGTCTCCCCTCAAGAGCCAGAACCATCCAGATAGCAGGGCTATCATGTATGAAGAAACTACATATAGCAAAAAAAGATCATCGATTTTCTATCTGCTCTAGAAGGATTCAAAGTAATGTGTAAAATTATAGAGCTTATGGAGGATGTCGCCAGTGATTTTAAGTCTAAAGCCCTTAAGCAGGTTGTTACTCTACAGACTAAAAGTCCTGAGGGCCGATTTCCTGATCTGACCTCAGAGCTGAACCGATGGGATACAGCCTTTGACCACGAGAGGGCTCGAAGGACTGGACTCATTACTCCAAAAGCCGGCTTTCACTCAGACTATGACCAAGCACTTGCTGACATACAAGAGAACGAGCAGAGCCTCCTGGAGTACTTAGAGAAACAGCGCAGTCGGATCGGCTGCAGGACCATAGTCTACTGGGGAATTGGTAGGAACTGTTACCAGTGGGAGATTCCAGAGAATTTTGCTACCCGTAATCTACCTGAAGAATATGAGTTGAAATCTACTAAAAAGGGCTGTAAATGATACTGGACCAAAACAATTGAGAAGAAATTGTCAGATCTTATAAATTCTGAAGAACGAAGGGACATGTCTCTGAAGGACTGCATGCAGCAGCTGTTCTATAACTTTGATAAAAATTACAAGGACTGGCAATCTGCTATAGAGTGCATTGCAGTGTTAGATGTCTTACTGTGCCTGGGTACCTACAGTCAAGGAAGAGATGGTCCTATGTGTCACCCAGTAATTCTTTTACCAGGAGAAGACACAAACTCTTTCTTAGAGCTTAAAGGGTCACGACATCCCTGCATTACAAAGACTTTTTTCGGAGATGATTTTATTCCTAATGATATTCTAATAGGCTGTGAGGAAGAAGCAGAGGAAAATGGCAAGGCCTATTGTGTGCTTGTTACTGGACCAAATATGGGGGGGGGAATCTACACTCATAAGACAGGCTGGTCTATTAGCTGTAATGGCCCAGATGGGTTGTTATGTGCCCGCTGAAATGTGTAGGCTCACACCAGTTGATAGAGTGTTTACTAGACTTGGTGCCTCAGATAGAATAATGTCAGGTGAAAGTACATTTTTTGTTGAGTTAAGCGAAACAGCTAGCATACTCAGGCACGCAACTGCACATTCTTTGGTGCTTGTGGATGAATTAGGAAGAGGTACTGCAACTTTTGATGGGACAGCGATAGTGAATACAGTTGTGAAAGAACTTGATGAAACCATAAAGTGTCGAACACTGTTTTCTACACACTATCATTCCTTAGTAGAAGACTATTCTAAAAATGTTTGTGTGCGCCTAGGACATGTAGCATGCATGGTAGAAAACGAATGTGATGATCCCAGCCAGGAGACAATTACCTTCCTCTATAAATTCATTAAGGGAGCTTGTCCTAAGAGCTATGGCTTTAATGCAGCAAGGCTTGCTAACCTCCCAGAGTAGGTTATTCAAAAGGGACGCAGAAAAGCAAGAGAATTTAAGAAGATGAATCAGTCACTAAGACTATTTCGGGAAGTTTGTCTGGCTAGTGAAAGGTCAACTATAGACACTGAAGCTGTCCATAGGTTGCTGACTTTGATTAACGAACTGTAGACTACGTTGGAAACTTAGTTGACTTTTGACAAAGGTGGTAAATTCAGACAACATTATGATCTAATAAACTTTATTTTTTAAAAATGAAAAAATAAATAAATAAAATAAAATTACAAGTATTATCTGTAGACCCAGCTAGTGATCAATTAAGACACAGACACTTATTATATTTTAAAATAGCCTTGGTTAACCTAGGGCAGGGCAGATATCAATCCTCTCAACTACTTTTCATAGTAGGGACTCAGGCATGAGATCTTTGTCTCAATCCCCTGCCATCTGCTTCTAATAACTTCTATCAAGTTACCTCCCATCCATAATCCCAAATACTTGTTCATGTTCCTATTCTGGGCCAGATTCTCCATCCATGCCAGCAGCCATGTGCTTCTTCTCCAGCTAACCCATGGGGGACTCCCTCTCCTCTCCTCAAGTCTCCTTCCTTCTCCTGGCTGTCTTTCTTCTTCCCAGAATTCCTCTCTCTCTCCTAGCCCCATCTATCTCCTGCCCTGCCCAGGTTGGATGGCTTTTTATTAAGCAAAAGGTGAGTCAGACATCAAGCCGTAATTAGCATCAAAAGACCTCAGACCATCCCCCAACAGTGGTATAAGACCAATGTGGTGGTTATGACTATGATCTCAGAACTCAGGAAGCTGAGGCAGGAGGATCACAAGTATGAGGCCAGCCAGGATTACAGAGATGCCTTATGTGATATAGATAAATAATGTGGAAATTATTTCTACCTAACTATCAATTCTATGTATCAGGAACTACACAAACTATTTTGTTTGTGTTTTTATTCATGCAAATTCATGTAATCCCTCATAGCAGACTTAATCACATAAATGAGTTTAGTAGCTACTCAAATTCTGGTGTTAGTTACAAATGGGCTAGAGGAGACAGAATTAGGAAAGGGGCAGATTTTTTAAAATAAGATTGGGAAGGGATTGTAACTAGGACATGAATGAAGCCTAAGATTTATAAAACAGAAAGCAAGGAGCTACAAAAGCATCTTTCTTTGCCATAGAGATAAGCTGATGTTTAAGAGCTTTGAGTTACCTTGAGCTCTTGAGAACCACTCTAAAGACAAATGGAAGTCACTGAGGAATTTTAATCATGAGAGAAAGTTGATTAAATGTGATGTCTAAATAGTGGTTCTGGTTCTGGAGACACATGAACTGGAGAACAGAAAGAAATAATAGCAGTGAAGTAATTTTTAAAAGATCTTTAAGCCTGTGAAAAGATAAGGGTGGCCCAAATCAGGATGAAAGCAATGAAGAGAAACTAAGCAATCTCCTGATAAGTGAAGACTTTTGTGGGACATGCTTTTTAGGCTAGTGCCCAATTATAAGTGAGTATGTACCATGTGAGTCTTTCTGCTTCTGGGTTAACTCACTCATTGTGATCATTTCTAGTTCCATCCATTTGTCCAAATTTTTCGGGATCTCCTTGTTTTTAATAGCTGAGTAGTATTCCATAGTATAAATGTACCATAGTTTCTTTATCCATTCTTCAACTGAGGAACATTTAGGCTGTTTCCAGGTTCTGTCTATTATGAGTAAGGCTGCTATGAACATGGTTGAGCATATGTCCTTGTTGTGTGCTGGAGCATCTTCTGGACATATTCCAAGGAGTGAGATAGCTGGGTCTTGAGGAATGTACCTGTGGCCTACACAAGGAACTACAGGCAATTTAGAGATTTTGAGAGTAGGAGAAATATGAATGTCTATGTATGCAATAACATTTGCTGAATAAAGAGGCCATAAATCTGAAGAGTAGGAATGGATATATGAGAGGATGTGGAGGGAGGAAAGGGAAGGGAGAAATATTGTAATTAAATTTTAAGCTGGGTGCCAATGCGCATGCCTGTAATCCCAGCACCCGGGGAGGCAAAGGTAGGTGGATCAATGTGAGTTCAAGGCTAGTCTGGTCTACAAAGCAAGTTCAGGACAGCCAAAGCCACACAGAGAAACCCGGTCTCAAAAAACAAAAACAAAAATTACAAAAGGAGACAAATGACACCTCCAGACATGTTTTCATTCCTTAAAATTTTAGATTATGCATAATGTTTTTGTGCTTTCATATGAATTTTAATATATTTTTCAATTTCTTTGAAGATAACAAATGATTGATGATTGCAAGTTGACAACTCTTTATTCCCTGATTTCCCATGCCTAGAAAAAAACATTTACACACAGCATATATGCATACTCCACTTTCTGAAAATTTGTAACACTCTTTTTCACAACCAAAAAATGTTCAGATTGTAGGTGTGACTAGAGAGGACACATGTCTGAGTCTCAATGATTGGCAAACTTTTGTCACCAGCCATGAGTCCCATCTAGGGAGGAGAAGGAACTGGCATAGCAAGACCATTTTCAAAGAACAATGAGATAAGAACAAGCATTCCACAGAGCAGAAGAGTCTTTAAAAATATAAGCTTCTACTTTTATGTAGATTGAGTTGAATGCCTTCATTGTTTTTTTTAATTCCCATTTTGACCAATCTCTTCATTAGGATGTTCATTTTCAACAACAAAAACAAAACAACAACAACAACAAACTGTTAAAAAGTAAAATTTGAAACAAACAAAAAACCTCTAATCAAACACTTGGCTGCTCTAGATGAGGCAGTGATAAAATGGATATGACAAAATAGATAGATAGATAGATAGATAGATAGATAGATAGGTAGATAGATAGATAGATAGATAGATAGATAGATAGATAGATAGATAGATAGATCTTGTTTGAAATTCTGAATAGGGTTCCAATTATCATTCCAGCAAAAATGTCAGTAATATTAATTTATTTAAGAAAAATAATAATAGTGTGATTAAATGTTACTATCTATTCTATTGCCTATATTCATCAGTTTTGTTTGAGGAAAACAATCAACTTCATGATCAGATTATCTCCCCAGCATCCCTCAGAACTTTCTAGATGCTCTCAATTTACATCATAGTTATACTTAACAAAAAGGAATAATATAGTGGTCTGGATTTTAAAAATTCATAAAGGCCTCATGATATGTTTCAGGATACCTCTCAGCATGTGCTATGAATGCGCTATTTAAATATCTTTCTTTAAGCATTTTACCTTCCTCCTTCTCTCTATTTATTTAAAGTTCACCCACAGAATTCTGCCAGCAATTATCCCATGGCTGTGGTATTTTGTTGCTTAAACAGAAGCCATAAAAGCAAATAACAGCTATATTCATTCTAACACAACCAGCCATGCAGCATTCACTGGCTTCAATTGCAATTTTAGCTGCACATATTAGGCAAGACATCTATCGATATGGCTTTCCCTCATTGTTCTAATGCCTTTCATCTACACCAGGAAGTGGGGCTCTTGAAAAATTTAGCTGAATTGTATGTGTGGCCTCTGGAATCCTGACTGCATGATATGCGTGTGTCAGGTGGCTAGTTCTACCTCTAACAATATCGAATAAAGGCCACAAGCAATTCCCTCTTCACAGATTTTTGTGGAGAAGCTTTAGGCCAAATAAAATCAGGATAAGAAATAATCATACACCCTCAAATCACATGTCACTGGAGAGCTGAGTCTTAGCAGTTTTTTAAAATGATGCTTCCAGTAAGAAGTTTTTGTAACTTAGACAAAACTTAGAGGAAAGAGTTGGAAAAATAAAAGGAATAAAAGGAGATTACCTTAGAACCCAGAGAAAAAAGGGAAAACATAAATAGATAAAAATAATTTTAAATGTACATTCACCATTAGTTTCTTTTTTTTTTTATTAATTTATTCTTGTTACATCTCTATGGTTATCCCATCCCTTGTATCCTCCCATTCTCCCCTCCCTCCCATTTTCCCCTTATTCCCCTCCCCTATGACTGTTCCTCAGAGGGATTACCTCCCTCTGTATATGCTCATAGGGTATCAAGTCTCTTCTCAGTGACCTGCTGTCCTTCCTCTGAGTGCCACTAGGTCTCCCCCGCCAGGGGACATAGTCAAATGTGAGGCACCAGAGTACATGAGAAAGTCAAATCCCTCTCTCCACTCAAGTGTGGAGACTGTCCTGTCCATGGGCTAGATCAGGGTAGGGGTTTAAATTCTACCGCCTGTATTGTCCTTGGCTAGTGCCTTAGTTTGAGCGGGACCCCTTGACCCAAATCTGCCTATCATAATGTTCTACTTGTAGGTTTCTAGGACCCACTGGATCCTTCTACATTGCTATTCTCCCATTGTCCTCTCATCTAGAGTCCCAATAGGATGTCCTCCCCTCTGTCCCAGTTTCACCATTAGTTTCTAATACCCTAGAAGTTAATGTGTGTTTTATAGATCAGCATTACTAGAGGTCTTCAGAACCCAATAGTGTAAGGTATATTTGTACTTCACTAGGCAGTGAATTCTAATATGTGCTGTCATTTACTCCTTCTTTTCTCTCCATGCATTAAATATGTATGTATGTATATATTTCTGTAAGACTTAGGAGAGATTAGAACATGTACTGACTCTAAGGAATATGTACAAATAGGAAAATAAGCTGTGTGGCATGGGCAAAGGACTGACCAAACAAGATGACACCAAATTCTCCACTGTCCTCCCATGTGGGAGTCTTAGACCGGGTGAGAAATCCATCCATGCCAGACTCAACTTTTAAAGATATAAGCAGAACAAAGGTGCTTACATATGGCAAAGCAAAATCCATAAACATGCATTATCAGTGTGTGTTCAGATCAGCTGTGAGGAGCCACTTAAGTGATAAATCCTTAGGCAGAGAAGCCAGGACAATTGTACCATAAGCCAGTATTAAATGCTCACGAGAGAGAGAGAGAGAGAGAGAGAGAGAGAGAGACAGACAGACAGACAGACAGACAGACAGACAGACAGACAGACAGA
>OU015742.1:154481364-154494014 GCA_907169655.1 Acomys percivali | reverse complement strand
AGACAGACAGACAGACAGACAGACAGACAGACAGACAGACAGACAGACAAATAGAGACAGAGACAGAGAGAGTCAGTCTGTGGCTAGCAGAATACTTTGTGGAATATGTGATATTGAATAAAATTAGCAAAGCCTCTGAATTTACAGAATGCACTTTCAGTATGGGAGCCATGTAACAAACACCACCAAGTGGTTAGAGCGTATAGGAAAACAGATAAAGGAGGGGGTTGGGATGTCACACTCTGTCCTGAAAATGGCCACCAGTATTCCTTCCTCCATTTAAAAAAATGTCCTCTATTTTCTTTCTCCTAGAATAAAGGCTGGCCTCTGACTTGCTTGACTAATAGAAAAGGTGAGCTCCAGGCCTTACCCTAGAAGAAGAAAGAAGGGAAGGAGTAGGGGAGGGTTGTGATAAAAAGAAGCAGCAGCAGCAGCAGCGGTGTGGCGCCTCTGGGAAGCCAGGTGCCCGACTCTAACGGTTCCCAGGCTGTTCTTCTCTAGTGGGCGTCCACTCTGAAATGCGATGGAAGGGATGATCCGAGTTAGGAGCAACGGTCATTCTCCTCAGTCCCCACCTGCACGCAGACATGTGAGAGACCTCAGCGGAAGCTTTAAACAGAATAAAAGCCCCCCACCCTAGAAATACCATGGGAAAATACACACTGCTGCTATCTTAAACGATTACATTTATGAGATTTTTAGGTAATGCCTCAGATGACTAAACCCTCAGGGAGGAAGAAAGTTTATTGGAAATTATACAAGTGGAGAACATGTTCTTCTCCGTATCTTTTCTGAGGACAGAACGAGAAAGAAACCTTGAAGTGGTATAAGGAGAGAAGAGGATGCAGTCCGTGAGAAGAAGCCAAGGTCACCAGAACTAATTCTACAGGCCTGGAAAGGAATGTGCTGTTTCTAAACTAAAAGTCAAGGGTTTAGGGATGGTCTTGCTGACCCAGTTACCAGTCCCTAACCCTGAAAAAGTACGCGAGAAAGTGCCTCAGCCACATCTGGACCTAATACAGATGATGAAGTCCTAGCCTTCAGGCCTAACCAACAGGAACCAAATGGATGAGGCTTGGTGGACCATTGTGAGGGGTCTCGGTATAGTTTGCCACTATTGTGTAGATATTCCCTCTGAACTGAAACAGTCCTTTCTGAAGGCAAGAGGAAGGCTCCTAAGACTCTAGAAGTTGACAAGACTTCCAAGGCCCCGGAACCTCATGCAGTAAGAAGAAGACTCATAAGGCCTCTCTCAAGGGTAAACGAAAGCTCTGAACAGCTGTTCAGGAAGCTCCAGGACTACAACTTTCCTCAGTCACCCCAGGCTGTGATGAGATTTTTTTGTTGTTGTTGTTTCCAGTGACACAGGCCTTTGGGTCATTCATGCTCCTATAAGCAGGTGAGAGGGATGTGAATCACTTGGGCCAGAGGGAAGTCTGAGGGAGCCGATTATGTTGGTTGCCCTCAATTATCCATAGGTTTGGGTATGCTTTCTTCCTACTCTGACACTGATCTGGCATGAACTGGCTAATGAGACAGTAGCAATGTGTGTAAACAAAGGCTTCTCAAGTCCAGGGACTGTCTTCTTCAAACACTCTTACCTATGACGTAAGGGAAGTCTAGCTGGTCCACTGGAGAGAGAACTAAGTGGAATGAGCACTAGAGGATGATCCACCATGTAGCCAGACCAGACAGATGGAAGGATCATGTGGTGAGCCAAGAGATGCCAGTCAAATATCCTCATCCCCTGATGAGAAGGAAACAGCCACTCAACCTGCAAAAGTGTCAAAAGTGGCAAATCACTGGTCTTTAAATGGCTAACACTCAGGGCTGTCTGTCATGCACCATAAATGGATATTGGATGTAGGCAATAAAACACTTCCTTATGAAGAAAGTTCAAAAAGTTAAGAAAGCAGCCATGTGGGGTGGCAAGATGTCTCAGAAATCAAGGCTCCTACTGTGGCAAGCCTGATGACTACAGTTCCAAGCCCAGAATCAGCTCCTGAGAGTTGTGATGGCTTAAATGAGAAAGTCCCCACCATCACCACCACCAACTTGTGCATTTGAACACTTGGTCTCCAGTGGATGGAGCCCATGGGATGGGGTTAGGAGGTTTGGCTTTGCTGAAGGAAATGCATCTCTGGGAATGAGTTTGAGATCCCATAGCCTCATCCAGCTTTCAATTCCTTATCTCTTTGTGTTTACAGTAAAAGATGCCACACCTGCCACTCGCTACCATGCCTTTCCACCATTATAGACTCTCCCTCTGAATGATACACTAATTCTTCGTTCTCTATGTCACTATGGTCATGGTATTTTATCATATTAGGAAAAATATAACCAATATAGTCATCCCCAGACCTCCATATGTATTGTATTATATCCTGTTCCTCCCCCCCTCTCTCTCTCCTGTAAAAAGAAGAAGCCATATCAATATATGCACCTGAAAATTTCATTAAAAAGAAAAGTTCAGAAAATAAACCAAGTACACACATATCTGGAGAGAAAGCATCTAAGGCAGAATAAACAGGTAGTACAAAAGCCCTCAGGTGAGCCTGGTCCTGGCATATTTAAGGAACTGCCAGGAGGCCAGTGTCACTGCAGTAGAATGAGTGAAAAACAGCATTGTAAGAGATGAAATCAGTAGGTACAGGGGCCAGATCAGGGACGGTTTGTAAAGCCAGAAACAGAAGCTGAGAGAAAGCTGCTGGAGAGCTCAATGAATTTATCAAAGCCACCGGATCATTTCCTAGTCAGCCTGTGTGATGGGTTCCTGGTGCTGGACATTCAACAGGAAGTAGGACTTCTGCTTGTGAACAGGAAGAGGTGGGAGACAAAAGAGAAACAGGACCCTAAAGATGCTGAAGGAGGATGCTGGAAGACTCTTTTCTGTTATCCCTGGCCTTTGTGAAAGACAAGACAAGACAAAACAAGCCGCCCATACCCACTAAGCTAAAATGTTCTTTTGTTTCTTCTAAGTTTCTCTTCAGGACCATTTGCCACAACTTTACATTCCTGTACATTATACTGGCATGAGAAAGCTCACTGCTCTTTTCATGCAATTTAATTCCCTAAAAGCTGTCTCCGTACAGAATAAAGCACCACATGAGCCTTGCTCACATATTCACAGAAGATCTTGCCAGGCTACCACAGTCTGTGCTCTGAGTGTGTGTCAATATATTTACAGAAAAACACTGTTAAATTTAAAAGGAAACTCTTCTAAAAGACACAATGTACTTCCCAAAGGGTAGTTCCCAAATATAGTATTTTACAGATTGAGGTTGGGAGCAATTGACTCACCACCTGCATCACATTCCCACCACCGGACTAAATGACAAAGCGGCAAGTGAAGAGACACAGAGCAAACACCGTTATTACTTTAAATAGACGTTCGTGAGGCAATCTTCTGTGATTGCAGTGCCGCACACGTCAAAGTATATTTGGCACACAAATGATGACAAAAATGACAGGATTCTGTCAAGCCTTAATGACAGCAGTTCCTAAAAGGAAACAAGGTGATCTGGCTTGTTGGGTGGAGGAGCATAATTGTAATTTAATCTAACAACTGGTCAACCCATCAGCTTAACCTGAATTAAGACTCTCTTCCAGTTCTGAGAAGACTGTGTATGAAATAATAGATCCATAGGCCTTCCTGTTAAACACATTTGTTTTTGTAGATGGGAAACAGAAATGTTCCCTTCCATCAAAGTAAAATCCCTTATGCTATCCTTTATAGGCTGGTTCAAATGAAAAAACTCAAACTACTTCACTGCTTTAAAAGAAACCTTAGTTTAGCTAGCTTGTCTCTCCCAGAAATGCAACCAAATGGTCTTTTCTACCCTGTGTTATTTCCTACGTTCTAACTAATAAAGGATTTCAGTTCCCTGCTGCATGATATTTGAGGGCTGACCTGGGTGTTTCTCTCCTGCTTGCAGTTCCCAATTTTCTTCAATAAGACCTACATAGAACAGTATTTTTTTAAGTCTAAGACTAGTATTTATTATTTCTCTTAATGTTTTCTGCTATGCCTTTTTAATCATTCTTATACTGACTGTTTTACTTTTTATTTCAAATCATTCACTACCAAAGACCTGTAGCCTAATATCTGAAATGTGGTTCTGATTTTAAGACAAACAGCAAAATGCCTCACAGGTGATACCACTATTACGGTCCCTGTGTTCTCTCTCCGGACCCACACTTGAGCTTTCAAATCTGAGGCAATGACTCCTGAAGACTCTAATAAACTGCTGCTCTGCTTAGCTGAAGGTCTAAGACTGGGGTCTTAAGTGCACGTCTTTGTTCACAAGAATTGTAATCAGTTAGTGTCCAGATTTTAGTCCTGGGGCCCCACTCAGAGCTTATTGGCCTGGGCTTCTTGCTGTGTGGCCAGAATGTTCAAACAAGCATCCCAATTCGACTTGGCTGAATAAGGGTTTGAGGTGCCCTGCCCCTGTGAGAATCTGATGAGCTCAGCAAACCTGTAGCCCTGGAAAATGATGGGGTACAAGGGAGGAGAACATGGACCCACAACCTATGCATCACCCAGCAAGCTTTGTTTGATAGACAGCAGTTTATCAAAGAGCACTGGGCACCCATATGAGAACCTGTTGTACTAATCCATTTGACTCCTCTAAGGAACCTGGTGTGGGAAAACAGTACGCACTGCTGCCCGCTCTGCCCTACACTATGCTATTCTGTTGAGAAGAAATGTTGACAATTTATGTCTTTTATCTCAACCTGAAAATGAAGTGTGTTTCTTCTTATCCAATTCACACAAGTGCTATGAAGCTGAAATTGCTTTAAGAGCATTAGAAGAAGGATATCATATAAATGCAAATAACAGGAGGTTTGATGAAAATAGTCACATCCAAGTACACAGTGCTACCCTAACGGAGTGAACAGCTTGAGGTTACTCAGCTACTGTCAGTCAAGATAAATCAGAGGATTAGAGTTAGGGAGTGAATTTTCTGGAAGGTTTTATGCTTGACCCTCAGCCCTGTGTTCCTTGTGCTGCCATGTGCTAGTCACCCAGAGAAGCAAAAGGATCCACCAGAAAATCCCAGAGATAATGTAAGTCCTCTAGGCCTGCTGTCCGCACCTAGCAAGGAAAAAGGGGTGATATCACTTGTGGTTCTCCTCTTCCCTGGGGAGGGGTCTGTTGTCCATCATCCCACCAGCAAGAGGACAAAAGATGAGACACAGGGCCTGGAAGACCGTAAGCACGTTGGAGATCAAACACTCCGGGAACCAGGTCAGAGATTAGCTCAGCTTTAATCAGGGAGAACAAAGGCCATGTACACCTTGGGGAGTGGGTGGGGGCTTCCAGGAAGGCATTTATAATTGGTTGAAACCAGGCAATTTAAAGATAATTGTTTTGCATTTGGTAACACACTCCTGTCATATGAAAGGGAACACAGTAGTTTATCCTATAGGCTCAGAGAGGGGAGAGCCAGCAGGGAGCTGTGTAGCTGTGTCAAGGGTCACATGTGTGTCAAGTGTGGTTAGGGGCATCTATATCTAAAGACGCTCACCAGATAGAGTCAGGCAGAGAGTCGGAGGGGGTCCTACATCTCACCCACCAGCTCAGAGTGGCTAGCGAGTCCTGGAGGATTGCAACCTCAAACAGCAGGGCTCTTCCAACCATCACTAGTGGAGAAACTCTGTCCAACTTCCTGTCCAGACTTAATGAGGAGTCTAAGAGCACCTGGGAGGAATGTGCAGGTTGCAGCAGCTTTTAAACACTGAACACAAACATCTATCTTTCTATTACAATGATTGGCATTTACCACTTTAAGGTCTCAAGTTCTCATGATAGCCATGCGCTTGCTCCATTCTAAATGGTGAGTCTAAGGAGATGCTATTCAAAGTGACACATATTTTTTTTTCTAGACATTTCTGCACTTGAGTGTTATATCAGCAACCATTCACAGAGCTCCTCTGTGATTTTCTCTGAAGCTGCTACAGCTTACCCAATAACTACCCTCAGTGCTCTGGGTCACTAATTGGAAGACTATCTGGATAAAATGTTCACACAGCCAATGAGTGTTTTGGGGGCATTGTGTAGTATTTTACTAAGGGTGTATAAGATATAAACAAAAATCAAGGAGAATATCCAAGGCTGAGAGCCACTCCCCTACAGAACAGCAACTTCTGTTGCTTTCTGCCTGAGTTCCAGAACCCATGGCTCAGATCTGCAACAGCTGTACAGTACAGAAGAGGGTCATTGCGTATGCTTGATGCAGCTGAACTCTTATCTGGCTTAACGTGTACATTATTCTTTCTGCAGCTAGTGTCTTTGTAAGTCATATGAGTAACATTCTCTTGTTTGAAGAGACTTGCTTGGTAGGATTTTTTGTTTGTTTGTTTGTTTGTTTGTTTGGGATTTTTTTTGTTGTTTTCCCCCACCCCAAAAAACATGTAAAGAGGCACAATCAATACTCATGGACTTAAATAGAAGACATTGACCAAACAAAAGTTGAGATATATGTAAAAACTATCCAAAGGAGATGGGAGAGAAAGTCCATGCCTTTGAATAGAGACCAAATACCATAAACCCCACCCAGCATAGTCTCTTGTTTCTTCCACAACTCCTGGTAGGAGGAGACATAAAACCAAACATAAGAGCCTGCCAGGACTAAGACCATGTGCAGTGTCGGGTGCCGTGGTGTGTAGCTGGGAGACCTAAAATAGAGAGAATTTTAATGAGAAAAAATGGGAACTACTTTGTAACTTTAGTCTCTTTCTGTCATGGTAGGCAAAACTTCCAGATAGCCCAGCATTTATCAAAACCAAAAATCTCACAACCACAGCAGGACACACTATCAAAAGAAAAAAAACCTGAAGATCCATATTTGAACTACTTTTCTTACACATCAGATCAGAAACTTTGAACCCACAGAACTTTCATGTGGAAGGCTAACAGAACTAAGGAGTTTCAATTTTTTAATCGTATGGACTAGCCCTAATATAGAAACCAGTTCAAAAATCTATACTCTATTGGTTACATCCGTGCAATTTTTCCATCCAAATAGGACTGAAAATACAACATCTGCATAAGATTTTTGCAATGAATGCTAGAACTTTCTTTGAAGTTGCTTATTATCTTGCCTTTTTAGAACAACAGATTCTTGCCAACACTCAGGTCTCCCAGGTGAGGAGGACAGAAAAGTCGAATTCATGCCAGGACTATGGAATCTCTCCCTTTCACGATCAAAAATGTTTCTAATGTTGTTCATGCATGAAAATGAAGCTTTAAAATGAAATGAGCAGTGGTTCCTTCTCCATTTGATACATGTAAAGTCCATTTCTCATCAAGGGCTCTTGGAAGAGCCTGCCTCTGATTGCAGCTCAGCTTTGCTCATCATAGTCTGATGGATGTTTTCTCTCAAAATGAGCTGCCCTTTGCTGATTGCTTCAGGCTGCTCAGTCTGTCAATTGTGAAAATACAGCGTTTCACAGCCAGACCACATTGCTTATTGTAATCTGAATCAGATGCAAACATACTCCAGAGATAGGCTAGCTCTCGGCTCTATTTGCTCCACTGCAGCATTCATTGCGGTGGTGGGGTGTCCTTAGAACAAAATGCCACGGGTTAGAGATCAAATCACTCACCCTGCCTGCACTCAGAGAATAAACCTCTCATTTTTCCTGAAAGAAGTGTAAAGGCAGGCTGCACTGCCTTTTAAAATACAAAGAGGTGGAAGCTGACATTTTTTATGAGAATGCAGGAAAGTAGAGACTAAAGATTTTCATCCCTCAGAGCAACTCTAAATGTCATGGGCTTCCTGCTTGTCAATCAAAAGGATGTTGGTTAAAAGTATGACTGTATATGTCATTGAAACACTGAGAGTTGAGTGGTTAAACAGAAGACCCTGATATGCTCTAGAAGGGGAATGAAGAATTTAATAATCATTTAAACACAATTATATGGCATCCATATCTATGAGCACTGGAGATCCATTGTAAACTCTTATTCCAACTACAGAAGAAGTTTCCTGACAAAATGGACTAGTGTGTGTTATTAACTAGTACTAAGTCTCCTAAAGAAGAACAGCCCAAAAGGGTGTGGCAAATTCTCAGCAGAGATGAGGAATATATGTCTCTAAACAAGTAAGAAATATGGTGTCAAACAGCCCATAGCAGGAATAATGGACAACTCCATCATCTTGGAATCAAGCTCTCATCTCTCTTCTCTCAACCAACTGTAATGCATCATTTTCAAAGTCCTCTTAGGGTTTAAGTGACTGACCGCTGGAGCCCTGGCTGTTACTTCCAAGTTTCAGATATCAAGATTGGAGAAGCAAGGAAGAGAACATTGGCATTTCCTTTTACAGAGACTTCCAAGCAATCCCGCCAGCCACCTGCCTTTACATCCATAGGTGAGAATGTGGTCATCTATCTATACCTAATAGCACAGGAAACTAACAAAAACTCTATTCAAAGCCTCAAGAAAGAAACACAACAAAAATTAAGGCTGTTTTAATAAAGCAGAAGGACCTTGTACTTAGTAGAAAATCAGTAATGTCTTCCAGAGCACTGTGTTCTAACCCCATATCTGCCCAGACATATTTGCAAATGACCTTGGACAAGCTGTTTAAATCTCTGTGATCTTCAATTTCCTCAACTCAGGTAGTAATGTCCATATTAATTAGCATGGTGTATTTATTGCACAATGTATGTGTACCTATTTTACACAAGGGAAAACTATCAAGTTGCATATGACGAACATAATGTTTTTTTGTTGCTGATGTTGTTGTTGTTGTTGATGATGATGATGATGATGATGACGACGATAACGATAATGTTCATTTTTTAGTTTTTCAAAACAGGGTTTCTGTGTGCAGCCCTGGCTATCCTGGACTTGGTTTTGTAGACCAGGCTGGCCTCGAATTCACAGAGATCTTCCCGCCTCTGCCTCCCGAGGGCTAGGATTAATGGCGTACGCCATTGACTTTCGTCAATTTCTGTTTTAAAAAATTGATTCTAAAATATCTAACTTGTATAATTAAAGCTTTCATATGATGGCAAAACTATAGGGTGGTAGGCTCCCAATCAATAGCAGCCACCTTCTACACATTAACAGAAGCTATGCCACCTCCTGAGCCTGTCATGGCATTACCAACCTCTCCCTTAGGGACTACACTAAGTTGCTATCCTGGCACCTAATCCAATGATACCTTCATCTAGTACCACCTGCTAGTCTAGTCTGAGCTACAGGAACCTTGAAAGGCCTGATAACTCCACCCACAGTGGATGTGGTAATGAGGAGGCTGATTATACAGGAAGAATCAAAGAGATGAAAACAAGTTTGTCACAGTTAACATTGACTGTCACCCTGACAGTGTCTAGTGTCATTAATACAGAGGATGAGCACAAAGAAGCATGTCAAAATAGGGTGTGGAAAGTGTGTTCGTTTCTTCCAAAAGGACTAAACATTATTGTTTAGTTTTGTTTTCTAAAAAAAAAAAAAAAAAAAAGCAGCCTTTTGTGTTTCTAACAATTGCTAATGTCTCCAAGCTGAAAAGTGCTTCTAGATAGCCTACGTTCCTCATGCTAGTGCTACAGCAGAGCCCAGTGAGAGTTTCCGAGTGATGCTGGAGGAGTGGTCATCACTGGGAGCCCAATGTAGATGCAAGTGCCCGGGTTATTCTCTGTGTGTCCTGAGGAAGAGGAGCGTGTTCATCAGTTCCTGCTAACACAACCCAGGATCCCTGGAGGCAGACACCGAAGTTAAGTCTGGGATGCAAAATGATTACAGGAGATGAACAGCTATGAATGGAAGGAGTAGAAGCAAGCCTGAGCAGAAGGTAAATCATAAATTAGGCTGCACAAAGCTAACAGAGAGTTCTGGAGCAAATATAACCTAAAGGGGTTTTTCATGTGTAGGCTGAGATGCCCTGGTCTCTACAGAGCTCTAGAGTAAGAATTATGTAAAGGAACTGCCTCCTTCAGACTGAGATACCTTGGTGTCTATGTAGTTATGGAGCAAGCATTGTCTACGGGAAGTTGCATCATCAGCCTGAGATGCCCTCATCTATGTTATAGCGTTATGGAGTTATGTTATAGCGTTATGGAGTTATGTTATAGAGTTATGGAGTTATGTTATAGAGTCATGGAGTTATGTTATAGAGCTATGGAGTTATGTTATAGAGTTATGGAGTTATGTTATAGAGTTACGGAGCCAATGTTACCTAAAGGAAAAATAATCCATCTTCAAGCTGAGGTGTCCTGATCTCAGTCCTAGAGTACTATCTAAAGGAATGTCCATCTTCAGTCTGAGATACCCTGCTTTCTACGGTCTTTCATCTCAGGTCAGTTGTAATCTGACGACCTCAGGTGAGGCCCCCACCACAGCCACGACTTTGCAGCAAGGTCTGCCTTGAAGGGATATCAGGCAGCAGACACCTACACACCTGTCATAGGAGGCATCTTCAAAGGATTTCTGTTTCAAAAGCTCTGCTGTTCTTACACCAACTTATCACAAACGGTGTTGACACAAAACTCACCTTATTTCACTCCTGGACTCACACATCACAGATTGAGTGCTTAATTGATAGCAGGCTTGAAATGCTGTATAAACAACTCAATTAAGATCTGGAAGATTGGAAAGTCAGCCCTACTCTATCTGCCTTCTTGGTATAAAGATCAATGTATATAAATAAGGATTCTTCAATTTGGAAAAAAAAGATTAGAATGTACTTCATAATCAATAGTGAGAATTCTAAATGTATAAACTGTGGGGGAAAATGATGCTTTAGCAGATTTCCTATATTTTCTAAGTCTTGCTTTACTGGGGAGTAAAGTGTTTTAGTACACACTTTCAAATTTTCAGTTCTACTGAGATGCTGGCATTTCCTATTTAAAATGCTCAGTAATAAGCTAGATTTCCCAAATTCTTGGGGATAATCTTGCAATC
Organism: Acomys percivali; assembly: GCA_907169655.1. Lineage (NCBI taxonomy): Eukaryota > Metazoa > Chordata > Mammalia > Rodentia > Muridae > Acomys > Acomys percivali. The sequence continues at coordinate 154,483,099 of OU015742.1, read as the reverse complement.
CCTACATACATATGTCCTTCTATGGGGATACCATCTAAAAAATGCCATGAACAGTTCTACACTCCCAAAGAAGCACAATATACCACAAAGGTTTTGTATATAGGAATAAAATCATCCTTGCATCACAAATAAGACTTAATCTGACTTGTTAAGAAGTGCAATTCAACCACAGTCTAAAATACAGATCAACCCCTCATCAAATCAATTTCTGCTTGCAACAGGCAAAGACCATCAGAGATAACCACAGAGGATCAAATGCAGAGAACAAGAGATCCTGTGGGGCTCAGTCCCAAGTGATAAGTCTACAATATGATCCATGCACCTACAGTTTCAGAAGAGAGGGAAGAATGATCGTGAGAGCCAGAGGAACAGGAAGTTTGCTGTGTCTCCTAAAAGTGTCAGAAACTTTGCCCATGAAGTCTCATCAGCATGGCTACCTGCCTAAACAAGAACTGGACAGTGATGATGGGCATACTAACATTGGACGGAGAGATCTTATGGGTCCCCAACCCTAGGCAAAGAACTACAGGCAAAGATGGAATGCCGAGGAATGATGAAAGCAAAAGAAATAGCCTTCCCCTTAGAAGAGCCTCCCAGGTGGCTATCCGATACCAAGTGGTCAGCTCTGAGATTATATGCATACAGGTAACATTATATGGACTAAGCATATTGTATGTGTGTGTATGTGTGTGTGTGTGTTTGTATGTATGTATTATGTGTGTGTGTGCACATGCATGTGTATAACAACAACTGAAGAAAAGGAGATAGTGAATTTGAGAGATCAAGGGAGTATACATGAGAGAGGTTGGAGGGGAGAGAAAAGGAAATGGAAAAAATATGTAATTATAATTTATAAAACTAAGTGTTATTATAAAAATAAAAAGTACAGTACAGATCAAGCCTATTTTATAATTAATTCTGAATTGATGAGAAAATGATACTTCACTTTCCTAAACCAGTATAATCTACAATCTAAATACTTACTCTTATTCCCACAGATAAGTGAAGCTCTAAACCCTCATCAAAGAAAAGTCTTTCTGCAGTACAGGGAGATTCACAAGTGACCAAAATGCAAAGAACAGTGACCTTGAGCTTGCAAATCTCAAGGCTCAGGAAACATCAAAAAGAGGGGTGGAAAGACTGTAAGAGACACAAGACCAGGTTGTCTTTTGAGAGACTGTGTCTACTAGAAATGACAGAGAGCTACACTCATGAAATATCAACGATATAGCTACCTAAACAAGACCTGAACAAGTACAACATGAATTGACATGCCAACAAGAATGAGGTAAATTGTGCAATTCCCCATCCCTAGGTGAAGAGCTCCAGGCAATTAAAGACTGCTGAGAGGCAACTGTTGTTCCCTAAGGATGAGGTTAAATGGTTATTTAATCTCAAATGGGCAGCCCTAAAAACATATACCACAAGCAACAATAAAGGAACAGGTTTTTGTTTATATATTTATTTTCACATATATGTAACAACAATAATTAAAGAATAAGAGGGAATAGATTCAGGAGGGAAGGGGGAACATGGAGGATTTGGAGAGAGGAGTGGGAAGGAGGAAATTATGTAATTATAATTTAATTAAGTTTAAATTTGTCTAAAGCTTATTACAACCAACATATATAATAAACTTGACTTTTTCCTAAAAAAAATTTATATGTGTGGGTGGACATGGGCATGTGTGTGTGTGTGTGTGTGTGTGTGTGTGTGTGTGTGTGTGTGTGTGTGT
>OU015742.1:154441481-154481354 GCA_907169655.1 Acomys percivali | reverse complement strand
TGTGTGTGTGTGTGTGTGTGTGTGTGTGTGTGTGTGTGTGTGTGTGTTTACAACTTATAGAGGTCAGTTCACTGGGTTCTAAAGATGGAACCCAGGTCATTAGGCTTGGTAGCAAGCACCTTTGATGTCTCTCCAGCCCATAATATTGAAATCTTGACAGAAAGCTATTTAAGAAGCATTCAACACATCAGATCTCTAAATCCCTATGTAGGCTTCCCTGTGGCATGCTTCAGTGAAGTGCCAGTCTTCAGTTTCGCCTTCCTACAGAGCTGCTCTTAAAATACCTATTATAAGGGTTTTTTTTTTTTGACTAAAGAATTTTTCTATGGAATATATCAGAGAATGTAGCAGAAGGAAAAGATTTAATATAGGAATACACAAGATGTCCAAGAGTGTGCAACTGTTTGAAGCCAAATGTTTACTGAAGGAAGGATTAGGGTTGGGAAAGGATGACTGTCATAAGCTAGAAGGCAGATGCACGTAGTTAATATAACAAATGTTACCTTTTATTATGCTGCCGGTCATCACACAAGGGCCATACTCTAAATCCCTAACTACAGTCCTGAGGCTGTCTCCCAAAGGCTGCTCACTTGGGCAACTTATCTTAGGCCCAGTCTCTAACAGAAGTCTCTGATTTCAGGGTCAGGATCCTGAGGGAGACTCCACAGCCGCGGGAAAGATCAAGGTGGCATCTCTGCAAATGTGCAGAGCAGATCATTGCTCTCAGTCTCTGAATATATAATGTCCAGTGAGCATAATGAGGTTCTCAGACTGTGGTTATCTTGAATGATGTCACTGAATTTTGGTTATCAGGTGCAGCCTGGGTGTAGTGGGGATACTGACTAAGCTATTTTTCCATATCAAAAAGGCATTTTTACTATGTTCATTATAACACCAGAGTGAGTGTGACTCTGGGACACAGATCAACACACCCTATTCACAGGTCAACAAGTTCATCACCTAAATAAATGGATGAAACGGAAATCAAAGTTTCACTGAAGCACTAATGTGTTCTCTGTCCACATCTCTGAATGCCGGAGACTAGGTAAGTAATCATAAACAGAAATGTGTTTGGCTCATGGTTCTGGAAGTCAAAGAAGTCCAAGAACATGGTGCTGTCATGTGGGGCTCTTCCAGCTATAAAAGGGCAAGAGCAAGAAAGTGAAATGGGCTGAATGTAGTATTACAAAAACACACGTTGAAATAATCATCCCATTCCTTTGATAAACACATTAAGCCATTCATAAAGCCTAAGCTTTCAATGTCTTGATAACCTCTTGGCAGACTCCCCCTCCCAACACTTTCACATTGAGCATTAAGTTTCCAACATAAAAACTTTGAGAACTGGCTGCTCAGATGGCACAGCAGGGAGCAATGTTTGCTGCCAAGCTTAGGTTCCTTCCCTGGAAACCACATGGTAGACAGAGAGAACCAACTGACTCCCACAGCTTGTGCTTAGATCTCCAAACTTAATCCTTCACACATACATACACACACACACACATACACACACACACACACACACACACACAATAAATAAATAAATAAATAAATAAATAAATAAATAAATAAAGTAATAAAGTAATAAAGTAATAAAGTAATAAAGTAATTCAGAAAAGAACTTTGAGGAATATATTCACAACATAGTTTTGGCCCACACAGAAGACATTTTCAGACCCCCCCCCCCCCCCCGATACAGACAGTGACAAAGGATGACGTTCAGAGGAGAGAGGGCACCAAACTAAGAGCCATGTCAGACCTAACTGCAGAAGTAAGTTTCCCTGGACAAAGAAAGCTTAGACAGAGTCTTCAGGACAGCCAGTGTGCTCTTCCAACTCCCACATGCCAAGCCATCGAAGCAGTATCGTCAAGGCCAGTGCTTTCCTGCTGGTGTCTTACTGATACCTTCAACCCCTTCCTTCCCCTTACATGGTAGGAAGCTCCAATTTTCTGTCCTTGAAATACCCTCTATTGTACCTGTCACTTTCCTAAGGACATATTCATAGACATTCTTAGTATCAAGTCATTTTTTTAAATTTATTTAGTTAATTATTCACTTTACATCCGAATTGCAGCCCCTTCCCTCCATCTCTCTTCCCCCATCCTTCCTCCTCTACCCCTCAGAAAAAGGGAACCCCCTTCCACTAGCTCACCCCTGCACATACAGTTTGTGTCAGTGTCCTGGCATGGCAGCCCACCAGTGGGAAGTGATCAAAAAGCATACATCAGAGAGCTTGTCATGGACAGCCCGGCTCCCCTTTCTAGAGGACACACGTGAAGGCCAGGCTGCCTATTGGGTACATATGTGTAGGTCTCCTAGATCCAGTTCATACATGGTCCTTGGTTGGTGCTTCCATCTCTACAAGCCCCCCTAGGCCCAGGTTAGTTGGCTCTGTTGGTCTTCTTGTGGCGCTCATGTCCCCTCTCTGGGTCCTTCTATCCTTCCCCCCACTCTTCCACAAGTCTTCCTAAAATCGACTTGACAATATGTGTCAAGTCATTTTATAAGCTGGCAACTCCCAATGCTACACCTCCTACACCAGAGATCTACACCTCTACAGTCTTTGGTACAACTTTACCCCTCAAATGCAGTGTACATAAGATTCAACTGCTTGTTCATCCTGAATAAGTCCAGTGATGAATTCAGGCTTGTTAGTTAAAAATCCTAGGCCCATTTGAGGATCAGTTTGGAAACCTAATACAATAGAAGTTTCCTAAAATATATACATATATATAAAGGCAATCTAAATAAAATCACCAAATAGTTGGGGAAACAGTCTCAATTTGCCAACTCTTGTCACCAAATGAAGCTTCTAGTATTGGGATTTGTTTACATTTAGTTGAGTTGTTGGCCAAAGGGATTCCATGGGAATTCCCAAACAAACCAGGCTGTTGCCAAGACTGTTGGTTGTTCTCAACAAACTGACAGGAAGGCCCTGTTGCTGAAGACAGCACCTAAACAACTCAGTGAACATGGAGAAATCAAACTGGTTCCCACACAGAGCCTTTACCCCTACTTTATAGTGTCTTTGGTACAGGAAGTTACTCTGCACACTACCAAAGAAATGTAAACACCAGTCCAGCCACAAACACTGATTTAAAATGCTGACCTATCTGCAAGATATCCTAGTGCAATGGTGACACAAGGCTTGTGGGAATGACTGTTCAATGTCTGATTTGACTTAAGGCCCACTCCACAAGATGGAACCCACACTGCTTGAGTGGTCAAGAACCTGAGGCTAGATAGCCCACGGACCTCGGAGAAAACCAAATACTACTGTTCTGAAAGGAAAAAAATCATGACAATAAAATAACTCCTAATGACATTCTGCTGTAATTATTGATCAGTCTCTTGCTCCACCATTATCAAAAAAAGTTTCCTCCTACAGCAGATGAGAACAAATAAAGAGACTCACAAGCAGACTTTATGCAGAGAGTGAGAGATTTTGTAACACTCAGCCCTAAGTGGGATATCTCTGTCAGCTGCATAGAAGATTAACTTATGTGTGCATGTATGTGTGAGTGTGTGTATGCATGATAGCATCTTCACTCGTACTTTTATATTGTTGATTCTTTTCCACTTCTCCCTTTGCTTGTTTCTCTCACCCCGTCTTTCTCCTTCTGATTCTTCTTCCCATCTGCTTTCATGTCTACAGCATCGGGTCACCTTCTTCCCCCTTTAGACATCATTTTCCTTCTCATGACCAGTTTTATACACATATATGTAAACTAAGAGTCACATGTGAGAGAAAACATATGGTGTTTGCCTTCCTAAATGTTGGTTACTTAAAGTTAACACACTAAAACTGTATCTCCCATATGACTCATCAGGCATATACCCAAAGGACCCCCACAGAGATAATGCGGACATCGGTGTTTATTGCTGCACTATTAACAATAACTAAGAAATAAAACCAACTTAGATGTCCACAGCAATTTAATAGATAATGAGAATGTGGTACAGGAGCAGGGACGATGTTTCAGTCGGCTGAGTGCTTGCTACACAAGCATCAGGACTTGAGTTCAGATCCTCAGAACCCACACAAAAGCCCATGAAGGAAGCACATGCCTCAAACCCCTGCATTGGATGTCAGAAACAGGAAGATCCTGGGAGCCTGCCATTTGGCCACTTAGAAAAGGATCCAGGTTCAGTGACAGAGCTTGTCTCAAAAAGTAAAGTAGAGATGAGATTAAGGCAGACATCGTAACCTCTGCCTTCCTCACATGCCTACGCAGGTGATCATAGTTGCATACATGCATATCACACACAAAGAAAAAAAAGAAAAAAGAAAAGGAGGGGAGAAAGAGGAAAATAAAATATAGTACTGTCCTCCTTTCATTCTGAGTCTTTGATAAAACAATCTGAACAAAAAGCAGCTTAGAGGAGGAAGGATTTATATGGCCTATGCTTCCATGTCACAGCCCTTCAATGAGGAAAGTCAGAAAGGGGACTTGAAGCAGGAACCATGAAGGAAGGCTGGATGAAGCCTCTTTGATGACAAGTGGGCTAAGCATCAATTTTTGAGTGTAACAGAATATCATTGGGAATCATTTCATTGAGGTTGGTTGGTTGGTTAGTTGGATTTTGGGGGGTAAGAGGGGACAGTCTTGTTTGGTTCTATAGTAGGTCTCTGAGCTGTCCAGCCTCTGAGTCCTGTCCCTCCAGGCAGTGTCAGGGATGGGCTTTCTTTCGTGACATGGGTCTCAAGATGGATCAGTCATTGGCCACTCCCCTAATTTCTGTGCCACCTTTGCCCCCGTACATCATACTGGCAGGACAAATTGTAGGTTAAAGGTTTTGAAGGTTGGATGGTCCTTCCAATTCCACTGGAAGCCTTACATAGTTTCACAAGATGTCTGGTTCAAGCTTACTATCCTCCATTACTAGGAGTCTTGGCTAAAGTTATCCTTGTAGATTCCTGACAGTTTCCATTGCATTAGGTTTCTAACTCACCTCACAAAATGCCTCCCAATTCCAGTTGCCTCTCCCGGTACTCTCTCCATCCATTGCCCCCCCCCACATGATCCCTCCTCTTCCTGTCCCCACCCATCCCCACTCTACCTGCAATATCTATTCTATTTCCCTTTCCCAGGGAGAGTCATGTGTGCCCCCTTGAGCCTTCCTTTTTACTTAGCCTCTCTGGATCTGTGCGTTGTACAGGATTATCTTTTACTTTACAGCTAACATCCACTTGTAAGTGAACTATATACCATGTTTGTCTTTCTAGATCTGGATGACCCCACTCAGGATGATTTTTTTTCTAGTTCCATCCACTTTTCTACAAGTTTCATGATGTCATTTTTATTAATTTATTCAGATTACATCTCAATAGTTATCCCGATCTCTCCAAAACTGTAAACATGAATGGGTGTTTGATTTTGTCTTAGATGCTTTTTATGCATCTAAGGAGATGATCATGTTTTTTTTTTCTTTCAGTTTGTTTATATGGTGGATTACATTGATGTATTTCCATATATTAAACCATCCCTGCATGCCTGGAATGAAGCCTACTTGGTCATGGTGAATGATATCTTTGATATTTTCTCATATTGAGTTTGTGAGTATTTTATTAGTATTTTTGTGTCAATGTTCATAAAAGAAATCGGTCTGAAACTCTCTTTTTTTGTTGAGTCTTAGTGGGGTTTAGGTACTAACATGACCGTGGCCTCATAGAAGGAATTTCATAATGTTCCATCTATTTCTATCTTTTGGAGTAGCTTGAAGAGTATCAGTATTAGCTCTTTTTGAAGGTCTGGTAGAATTCTGAGCTGAAACCATCTGGGCTTTTTTGTTTGTTTGTTTGTTTGTTTGTTTGTTTGGGAGACTATTAATGACTGTTTCTATTTCTCTAGGAGAAATGGGACTATTTAATTTGTTTATCTGATTTTGATTCAATTTTGGCAAGTGAAATCAATCAAGAAAATTGTCCATTTCCCTTAGATTTTCAAATTTTGTGGCACATATGCCTTTAAAGCAGGGTCTTATGATTCTTTGTATTTCTTGAGTGTCTGTTGTTATGTCTCCCTTTTCATTTCTGATTCTGTTGATTTGGATAGTGTCTCTCTGCCTTTTAGTTAGTTTGGCTAATGGTTTGTCTATCTTGTTGATTTTCTCAAAGAACCAGCTCTTGGTTTTGTTGATTCTTTGAATTGTTCTCTTTGTTTCTAATTTATTGATTTCAGCCCAGAGTTAGGTTATGTTGAGATGTCTACTCCTTTGGGGTGTTTCTTTCTTTTTTTTTTTTTTTTTTTTTGCTAGATCTTCCAGATGTGTCATTAAGTAGCTTATATGGGCTGTTTCCAATTTCTATATAAAGGCACTTAGTGCTACAAATTTTCCTCTTAGAACTGCTTTCAGTGTGTCCCACAAATTTGGATATGTTGTTCCTTCATTTTCATTGAATTTCAGGAAGTCCTTAATTTCTTTCTTTATTTCTTCGCTGATCCAGGTGTCATTAAGTAGAGAGTTGTTTAGTTTCCATGAGTGAGTAGGCTTTTTGTTATTTCTCTTGTTGTTGAAATCCAGCCTTAGACCATGGTGATCTGATAGGATGCAAGGTATTATTTCAATCTTCTTGTATCTGTTGAGGCTTGCTTTGTGACCTATTATGTGATCAATTTTGGAGAAGGGTGTTGAGAAGAAGGTATACTCTTTTGTGTTTGGGTGAAAGGTTCTATAAATATCTATTAGATCCATTTGATTCATGACCTTGGTTAATGATGTTATTTCTCTGTTTAGTTTCTGTTTCAATGACCTATCCTTCAGTGAAAGTGGGGTCCCCACTATTAATGTGTGGGGATCAATATGTGGTTTAAACTTTGTTAATAGTTCTTTTACAAATGTGGGTGCCCTTGTATTTGGAGAATAGATGTTCAGAATTGTGATGTCATCTTGGTTGATTTTACCCTTGATGAGTATGAAGTGTCCTTCCTCATCTCTTTTGATTAGTTTTGGTTGAAAGTCTATTTTATTAGACATTAAAATGGCTATACCAGCTTGCTTCTTGTGGCAGTTTGCTTGGAATATTTTTTCCAGCCTTTTAACCTGAGGTAATGTCTGTCCTTGTGGGTGAGATGTGTTTGTTGAATGCAGCAGAATGTTGGATCTTATTTCTGCATCCATTCAGTTAGTCTATATCTTTTTATTGGAGAATTGAGACCATTGATGTTGAGAGATATTAATGACCAGTGACTGTTAAGTCTCTTAATTTTTGATGTTGGTTACAGTAGAGAGTTTGTGTGTTTATGTTTTTGTGGTGTTGTAGTTATCTATTTCCTGTGTAGTTTTGGTTGTGGCTTGTCCCTTTGGGGTGGAGTTTTCCTTCTAGTACCTTCTGTAAAGCTGGATTTGTGGATAGGTACTGTTTGAATTTGTTTTTGTCATGGAATATTTTGTTTTCTCCAGCAATGGTTATTGATAGTTTCACCGGGTATAGTAGTCTGGCCTGGCATCTGTGGTGTCTTTGGGTTTACAAGACCTCTGTCCAGGCCCTTCTGGCTTTTATGGTCTCTGCTGAGAAGTCGGGTGTAATTCTGATAGGTTTGCCATTAAATGTTACGCTGCCATTTTCTCTTGCCGCTTTTAATATTTTTTCTTTGTTTTGTATATTTTTATTATTATGTGGCGGGAAGATTTTCTTTTCTGGTCTATTCTATTTGGTGTTATGTAGGCCTCTTGTATGTTTATATGCATCTCCTTCTTCAGATTGGAGAAATCTTCTTCTACGTTTTTGTTGAAGATATTTTCTGCACCTTGGAGTCAGGCATCTTCTTTTTCCTCAATGACTATTATTCTCCAGTTTCATCTTTTCGTGGTGTCTGTGATTTCTTGGATGTCAGGAATTTTTCAGATTTAGCCTTTTCTTTGCTGGTTGTTTCGAGTTCTATGATTCTATTTTCAAGTCCGAGATTCATTCCTCCGTTTCTTGAATTCTGTTAGAGAAGATCACCTCTGTGTTGCTTGCTTTCTTCTCTAAGGTCTCTCAGTTCCATTTTTCTTCTGTCTGTTCCTTTATCATAGTTTCCATTTTCGTCTTCCGATCTTGAACTGTTTTATTGATTTCCTTCATATGTTTGTTTGTATTTTCCTGAAATTCTAGTGCCTCTTTATAGTGCTCTTTTATGTCTTCAACCTGTTTGATTGCATCTTCCTGCATTTGTTTACAGATTTTATTCGTTTCTTCCATTATCATCTTCCTTACCAAAGATCATTTTCTTGTATTTCTATTGTGTTTGGGTTCTCAGGGTTGCTTTCTTTGGGATATCTGGGATCTGGAGATGCCAAATTGTTTGGGTTTTGCTGTTTGCATTCTTATGCTGTCCTTTAGTCATTTTACTGTCTCTGATGTTGGGAGGTAGCTTCTGGTGTCCTTCAGTGGTCATTGAGAGTGGATTGTTGGTGAGTGATTATAGTCCGCATGCCCTTGCCTGTGGGGGTCAAGGAGTTCTTCCCTGAAACAGGCAGGTTGCCTTGTTTCCCCTGCAGGAGACTTTGCTCTACATCTTAGGATCCAGACTGGGTCAGCAGAGGTAGGTTTCTGCCTGATTCTGCTCATGCTACTGAGGCAATTCATACCAGCTGTCCTTTAGTCCTTAGTTGGAGCCACTGTTTAATTTTCTGTCTTGACAACTCGGCAGTCCAGCCTCTCCCAAGCACATAGGAGACTCTGCTGGGCCGTGTAAACTGGCCAGGCCAGGCTTTATCTGACTAATTGTACAGGCCCAGACTGCTGTGGTCCGCAGTCAGGTTCTTGCCAGGACCAGTCTAGATAGCACACCTTTGGCTGTTCAGTCCCACAGAGTTGGAGCTGCTGTTCAGACCCCTTCCAGACCCCTCATGGCTGTCCAGTCTCTCCCAAGAGTGTGGGAGACCCTTCTGGGCATGGGAACTGGCCCGGCCAGGTTCTATCTGCCCAATTTTGCATGCTCAGTCCGCCGGAGCCAGCAGCCTGGCTTCTGTCTGGTCCAGTTCAGACTGCATGCCCTGTGGCTGGGAAGCATGTTCACAGCCACCTGGGCTTCTCTGCTGCCCCTGGGGCCCTCCATAGACTGACATGGGGCAGGTGGGGCTGTCTGAGGATAGATTCACCTGTTTCCCTGAAATTTCCCCAGGCCAGGATCTCCGATGTTCCACCGTCCCACACACCGAATTCGGGTTATAGAGGCCAGCTGCAGTCTACAGGTGGGTTCCGGTCCAGAGTCTGGGGAGTAAGTTCAGGTCTTCCGTGAGCTGTTGGTTGACCCAGAGTGAGACCCGCCTGTGGTCTGCACTGTACAGGACACCACTCACCAGTTCTCCAGTTCTCACAGTCTGTGGCTCCCAGTCTGGTCCCTACTCTTCCTGTGGTAGATCAGATACAGTGTGTGAGAGGCACTGCCATCTTGGAAACTCCTCTCTAGAGCTCATGATGCCATTTTTTAACAGATAAGTAATAATCCATTGAAAAATGTATCACATGTTTTTTTACCTAGTTGTGGAACTGTTTCCATTTCTGGCTATCACAAAAAGCTGCTATGAACATAGCTGAGCAAATGTCCTTGTGGTAGGATGGAGCACAGCATCCTTTGGTTATATGCCCAGGAGTGGTATTCAGCTAGCTTTCTTATACAGTTTATGGTCACTTGCCTGTGCTGCCCACAGTGGGATGGGCCTTCCCATGTTAATCATCAATCAAGAAAATGTCCTTACAGGAATTCCCATAGGTTATTGTGATCTAGAAAAATCTTTCCATATGACTCTGTATGTGTCAAGATGATAATAAAAAAACTAACCAAATGGGTACATATTAATAGGAAAATTTTGTTCAGCCATAAAAGAAAAAGAAAATCAGAACATAGCACATGCAAAAAATATGGAACTAGAATTACATTAACACATTGATTTTAATTATGGAATCACATGTTGTCTCTCACACAAGTCCATAAGTTCCCTGGTGACAAGCTGCATCTAACACTGAAAAGACATTGTACAATGGGTAAGATGTGTCAGACAATTAGACTGGTAAGATGGTAGCAGAAGAAAGACTCAACAGAACATCTCAATGACCATATGTCAAAGAAAAAGTCTTCCATTTTACTTACAATCAGCTACAGGCATACCCACTCCTTAAATAATATTTGAAATAGAGTAAAGGCCACTATTTTAAGCTCACACCAGCCATAAGAGTGAGATTTTTATGTTACATCAGATTTTCTCTATGTTCACTTTTAATGTATTAGTCCACACCTTCTTTCTGTTTTTGTTTTTGTTTTTTTATTCATCAAATGGACTCACACAGAAGATGACTGGGCAGGTTTTAAAGTCAGACAAATCTGGGTCTGTGTTTCAATTCCTCCCTGGTAACATGGAACACAGGAGAGTTACTTCAGCCTTCCTGGATCTGCTTCTTACCTTAAAATAGAATCAACCATTGTATCCCCCTTGGTATGTGAAATAGAATGGATAATGCACATAGAGCACTAGCTGTAGTGCCTGGAAGACACGTGTTAAGAACTGGTCTTTAACATCGAGGCACATAATAACAGGAATCATACTCTATGAAATACAATCACATATCTACTCTGGAATTTTGTTAGAAGGAAGATCTAGCACAAAAGTAACAGAGAGACCAAATATTGAGCTATATAGCACCTACTGTGAGGCGCCATTTGAAACTGAGCTGAAGAAGAGAAAAATGTTCAATTACCTGAATTCATCTGGCCTCACTAATTTTCTTATAAATTAGTCATAGCTGGTTAATCATCAATTAAGAATGTACTGTGTACTTTGGTTGACACTAAATTATGAAAGGCCAATCTAAACTTCAGCATGTCACTCTGCAGACAACTTCCTTCACTTGTCAATCTTAAATTGATCACACAGCTCTGAAGATTCTCAGTCCAGAGAAGCAGACACCAAATACATTTGGAAATCTCATCCTGCTAGAAAACAAAAAGACAATTTGCATAGACAACATGTTATATTACCGTAGCTTATTTGGAAATGATTAGTTTACAGTACTTAATGTTTAATTTTCTTTAAGCAAATTATAAAATCCAAATGGCTTTTCAAACTCTTGATTGAAAGACTTTTTTTTAATTTACAAGAGTGACAAAGTTGACACAGTAGTTCATTCTCAATTTTCTTTTCAATCACATCATGGCCGATATAATGCCCTAAAAGGAGAGCATGACCCTGAAAAATAAAAGCAACAAAGTCCGAGAGCAGGTGCTCCCTAACTTTGTCCACATTCCAGCTCAACCCTGCTATTCCCAGAGTTCAGACACACATGGAATCTAAATTTAAAAGAGTTTTAAAAGACACTAGTAAGTTTTGTAAACAAAATTAAGGAAGGCTTGCAACTGAGTTCAAGGCCAACCTTTTGGCATGAGTGCCAAACCAACCAAGGCTACAAACTAAGATACCAACTCCATAATCTACACATTATAGATAGATAGATAGATAGATAGATAGATAGATAGATAAGATAAATGATAGATAATAAATAAAACTACATAACATATTTATATATGTATATACACACATATATACATATATGCATACATTTATGGAAGTCATATGTATGTATCCTAATTTGCTTTCTGTTGCTATTATAGAGACAAAATAACCAAAAGCAATTTGAAGATGAAAAGAGTTTATTTCATCATACAGATTACATCCAGTCTATCATAAAAAGAAATCAAAGAAGTAGGAACTGAAGCATAGACCATGAACAAATGCTGCTTACCAACCTGCTCCTCATGGTTTGATGAGTTTGCTTTCTTATAGAACCCAGGACCCCCAATTCTGAGATGGCTCCACCCACAGTGGAACGGGTCCTCTCATATCAATCATTAATCAAGAAAACATCCCACAGAATTACCTTCAGGCCAATCTGATGAAGGTATTTTCTCAAAGTTCCATATTTCCAGATAATTCTAGTTTATGTCAAGTTGAAAACAAAAAAACCTAACCAGCACAATACGAATCCCTGGATACATATACCACCAAGACAACTGATAATAAGAAACCTATTCCACTTCGACTTTTGGTTTTACATGTAATTTTTACCCACTTTCTTTCTTTATCTTCCTACCCACATTTTTTAAAGCAGTAATTTCCATTTTACTGTCTTGAAAATACTACAAACTCAGTCCCAGAATTTTCTCTTATCTATCTTTTTCCAAAAACTTCCCTAAGTTTACTTTTAACTTTAAAATGCTGTGAGTCTACTAGGTCATAGTTACTTCAATGAATTTAAAGACATATTGTCCAAAAGGCCCCTGGCTCACAATATCGATTTCATCTACGAGCAATAAACAACTGTATACGCAGGTGAAACATCAGCACAAGCTTCTTTATAGCCTCAAAGAAAAGAAGCATCTTGATGTCAGGTTCCAGGGGCAAGTTAGAAAGTGGAAAGGCCAGGACAGTGGAGGCTGCGTGGGGAGGAGGACCATGCAGAGGGGAGCTAGAGGGTCAAATTCAAGAATGCTTCCCATTGTACATTCCACAGACAAGCCAAGGTTGATTGGAAAACAGGAGCAGAAATCTCCACCACAAGGAGAGAAGAGAGGTTGAAAACAGAAATGATCAGAAGAGAATAGCATATCAGGGTTTATAGACCATAAACTAAACCTAAAAATCACATGCAAAGAGTTTCCCCATGTGAACAGACATGTCACAAAGCTGAAATGTGCTATTGAAAATACCTTCAGAGTCAAGACTTTTCCCAATCAAAATTATACAAAAAGAGAAAACTTTGAGGCTTCTCCCTATGCCACTTGATCTGTCTTAGCATTCTCTTGGTTCTCCACTACTCCCAAGCCTTGGCACTTACCAGGCAACACTGCTTTCCTTATAAAACTTCTAAAAACAGGAGCTAAGGAGCTAAGCCTGGGTGTGAGAGCCAACAGCCAGAGTGTGAATCCTTCCCTCCAGACAAGTGAGGAAACCAAGCAGTTGCCAGGCGCTGGTACGGGAAGCTTCAGCTACCTTCTACAGAGTCTGCCTTACAATCCAAACCAGGAAGTTACTTCTCTTCCTCTCTACTTCCAGGAAGGGGATTCCCTCAAAATAGGAGCAGAATGACTGCCAGACAGCTTATTGTTTCACTCCCAGTTAGTACAAATGACTGCTAGTGTTTTAATCGGTCATCACCTCTGTTGTCACATAAAGAAAAGAAATAGAAACATCACACTTTAAACATAACAGAAAAACATACTCTGTGGTAGAGTAGCAAGTGAATAGGAAAGTTATGTATGATGTAACCACAGGTAGGTGTTCTCTAGAAGAACCCGTAATACATCTTTCCCTAGCACTGAGAACACAGATTCACATCTGAAACCTGAGAAGCATTCACCTAACAAGGGTTTCTACTCCAAAAGATCAGAAATTGAAGCTAAGGGAAGTTCTTTCTTGAGGCAATGCTGTAGCCTTCAGGTTTACTCAATAACTGATAAAATCCATTCTGTTCTAATGTAGAAAATAGGATATGGGAGCGGGGTGGGGAATGTGACTTTCTTTGCTGGAAATGATAACTGAAATACAGGTCTAGAAACCAGCCTGATTGCAGGGTCCCAAGAGTGAGACCTGATAGCACTGGTGATTCTATAATATCTTCCTTGCTGAGTCTTATGATGACTCATAAAAGAAAACTGTGCCTGTGGGAAGTGGAGGCAGAAAAAGAAACATGATTTACACCATCTCCTCATTTATATGGATGGATTTTCTCGAGTTAGTCACTGCTAATCTATGACTATAGGGTTACTCTATAAATTTCCATTGAAATGAAACAGTGTAATTATCCACGAGATTCATGCATATTTTTTAAAACCCCAAGTTTTGTCTACATTATACTCAGACAAGTTCTCACAGCTCAGTCATGGTAAGGGGGAGTACATTAATCCCCACTATGAGGGAGGGGCTATGTTATTATGGAGTGTCTTCAAGTGTTCCTGATTACTCATCATCTACAGTGCACAACGTTTATAAATCATCTGAAACTTAGATTTAGTTCTTTTACAGTCTCATTGTAGAACTATCTTGGAAAGAAATTGAAGTTCCGTGACTGATGTATCCTATGGACAGTCTTAGCTCAGTGTAATTCCAAGCCTGGATAGACCAAGAAAAGGCTGCTTGACTAGTAATGGACTCTAGAAAAATTCATACAACTTAATTTCCACTAAGATAGTCTTAAGCTTGATTTGTATTGCAAGGGCTGACATGGCTATCCAGAAGGCCAGCACAAATAATCTTGTGTCCTTGCTAAACAGTAAGTTGAAAGGCTAGGAGGGAAAGAACTCAGAGGTTGTGTCAGGAAATCAACCTCTTACTGCAACCTTGCAGGTAATCTGGAAGTGGGCAATCTTATTTTGATATCCTTAGCTTGGTCTTTCTGGACTGTTTCTCCAATGCCATGAGTTACCTGCCTCTTCTTCTCTATTAACTTCTCTAGAACTTTCTGTTCTTTCCTCAATTAAAACATGCCTTCAAGAAAACCTTAGTGTCGGCTGTGTGCATATGTGTTTGAGGATCCTAGTATGGCCATTCTCAAGTGCATGCTGTGCTAGCTGGACTAAACTCTACTGTTCCCTTGTGCATAAGGAATTTTTTAAGCTTTAATAACATGGGTGAAAAAGGTAATGGAGTGTTGGGCAAGGGATTTGCATTGGTTTGCCTAAAATTTACAAATATTTTGGTTGCCTGTTTCCTTGAATTTAAGTCTACACTTAAAAACCCCATATTCTGTTCCTGAAAATAAATTCTATATGTGTCATACTGAAGGATGCTCCAATGTAATATCCCTAAATGAATATGCTTCTTGTATCATAGGAGTAATTACATGGAGCCCCAGGACCATGGGGTGAAGTCTGGAAGAACAGTGCTCAGGATGGTGCTGATTTCTGAGGGACATTGTTTTTCCCACTTGTAGAATGAAACTCAGTTTAATCCAAAAGACAGATGAAAATGGAAAACCTTTGTGAAAGCCTTATCTATGCAGGGCAATGATAACAGCATAATACAATCTAGAAAAGACCTAACCCCTTTGATGAATGGTGCGTAAATAAACAAATTGCAAACAGACATTTTCATGCACTCTGTGTCCATCCTTTATTGTTTCAGGGTCACTTCGATGTTGAGGCATTTTTAAAATGAAGCTGTCCTCTACAATGTAGACTCACACAGAGAAAGAGGCATCTCTAAAATTCATCATTCACCCCAGAGAATATCCTTCTTAACTAGGCATCCTGTGAATACACAACTTAATATTTCATTTTGATTTACAGTCAAGAATTCTGAAGGAAGATGAATATAATTTATACAAAGTCACCTTCATGCAAATGGCAATTTTTGAAGAAAGTGGCAATGTCTGTTCCCCAATCAAGAGTTTCTTCATTTTTCCTGAGAGTCCTAGAAGTTATAACATGATAAAAGTTAATAATAGGTGATGAATGAACTCTCAAGAACTATTGTTTCATTTTTAATTGATTTTTGAGATTTTTATGACTCTAATCAATGGGACACAATCCCTAAAGTTATTTCAGTCTGCATTATATATGCATACTGATTAGCACCATGTGATTTTTACTGTACTTTCAAGTTAAAATGATGATTATTTAAAGATTTTAACTTAGTGATGAAAGTGCATCTTAATATAATTAAAAATTAGTTGCTAAGGATGTATTTTATTTATATATGTATATAGCATACACATACATGTGTGTGTGTGTGTGTGTGTGTGTGTGTGTAAGAGAGAGAGAGAGAGAGAGAGAGAGAGAGAGAGAGAGAGAAGCAGCCAGAAGAGTTATCGCCTAGAGTTGGAGTTCCAGGTGGCTGTAAGCTGCTCAATGTGGATGCTGGGAACAGAACTCTGGTCCTCTGAAAGAACAGGCAGCACTCTTAACTGCTGAGCTATCACTCTGGCCCCACAATTTGATTTTCTTTTGTTTACTAATCCATTTATACTGAAAATCCACAAGTGATAGTATATACTGCTTAAAGTCTTTGAAATTACTTAATGTGAAGCTTCAGGAAGATGGCATTCAAGATCTGAGTCTATAGCTCAATGGTAGAATTCTTGCCTGTCATCCCCAAGAGCATGGTTGCATCTCAAAACTATACTCTTCTACACTCCCAGAAGTCCAGGTTTCTTTATGTATCCCTGGCTGTCTTGGAATTCATTCTGTAGACTAGGCTGACCTCGACCCTCACAGAAATCTGCCTGCCTCTGCCTCCCAAGTCCTGGAATTAAAGGCATGCGTCACCACCCAGCTAATCCAGGTTATTAGACTACATGAATCAATTGTCCAAAGGAGAATGTTTAAATTTTCAGACTAAAATTTGTGTTAATGTTTCCACTTCTTATACAATGAAAATGGTCATCCAACCACTTAACTAGTCAATTAATTAAAGGATGTCTACAATTTGCAAAGCTGGGAATCCAGGCTGGGTAAGGTAGTGAGAGTGGAACAAACATTTAAGATGCATTGAATATTTCAGTGGTTTGTGTGCTCTGGAGATAGGTTTAACCATATCCACTATTGTCCTATCATTCTGGTGATGGGTTTATCACCAGTTTATCTAGAAACTTGTTCATATTGATACATGGTATATTCTTGAATATTGACTTTGAGTTTGTTACAAAACTTGTTTTGGTAATTGAAATTAAAGCATAGGCATGCCTGATGATACAAGAAGCATCAGAGAAATGGAAGCTCACACTGTACCCATTTTCCTTAGCTAGAAGTGAGAATATGGCCCCTCCCTAAAAACCAGGGATCTGGGATCTAGTTTGAAAGAAACCACCAGACCTCTTACACACAAAGACACATAGAGACAAGAGAGGGGGGAGGGAGAGGGAGAGGAGGAGGGAGAGAATACAGCAGGGCTGTAGAGATGGTTTAGTTGTTAAGAGTGGCTGCTCGTTCAGAGAACCTGGGTTCAATTTCCAGAATTCCCATGGTGGTTCACAAACATCTGTAACTCCAGTTCCAGAGGATCTGACACATTCTTCTGGCTCTAAGGGCACACTAGGCATGCATGTGGTGTACAGGCATACATACAGGCAAAACACTTATAATTTTTAATATGCAGATTGAGTCTCAGTAGGGAACATAATTCCTTTTCAGGGCATCTATTGTCTCTTATTTGGAGACTGCACAATTGCCATCTGCTTGGAATAGATAAGCTTATAGGAATAATAGCACTCTGAAAGTTAAGGCAGATATAAACTGTGAGTTCCAGGCTAGCCTGGGCTATGATGAGACTCTGTCTCAAAACCACAGGAAAAAAAAACAAGCAATAATAAAAGTAACAATAAAAATGGGCACATAGACTATCATAAGATAAAATTCTATGATTAGAATGTTAAAATACCAAAAGCGTATGTGGCATATGGAGCATCACTGAAAACAAAGACATGTAGAAAGAGTAAGACCAAAGTGTGCAAAGAGGTCAGGCATGTCTGTTCACAACAGAAAGAAACTCTGAAACACTGGAGTTACCCAAAGTGAAGAGGGCCCTCCACATGATGAACTCCTTAACTTGGTTTTAGGAAACGTAATTAGTTAAGAAAATGCACAAACAGGATAATGGGAAGGGGAAAGCTCAAGCCAAAAGAATGCTTAGCACCTCTAAATCTTTAATATTCTCTCTCTGTCTCTCTCTGTCTCTCTCTCTGTCTGTCTGTCTGTCTGTCTGTCTGTCTCTCTCTCTCTCTCTCTCTCTCTCTCTCTCTCTCTGTGTGTGTGTGTGTGTGTGTGTGTGTGTGTGTGTGTGTGTGTGTGTGTAGATTTGTACACTTGTGTGCAGAAGGGCAGAGGAGGGCATCAGATTCCCCAAGGCTGGAGTTCTAGGCAGTTGAGAACTATGTGGCATGGATGCCGAGAAACCAAACTCTGGCTTTCTGTAAGAGCAATATGCACCCTTGATTGTTGAGCTATCTCTCTAGCCCTTATCTTCTCATATTTTTTATAGATATCTCTCCTGTGACATCAGGAAATAATTTAAGATACCTTAATGTAACCTAGAGCATAAAGGATATTACAGAATACCCACAAAAATGAAATTTTTAATGCTACAAATAAACCTAGGCTCCAGGGGGGACATAAACACAGCTGGTGCAGAAACGGGAGATCACACTGGATGGCGAAGATTTTCAGTGGGTCCTTGCTGGCAAGCAGCACAACTAGGAAGCAAGTGGGTCTGCAGACTTCAAAGCCTGTGGTCTTAACTACTAGATAGTGCTGCTACTATTCAACAATGCAGGAGGACACTACAGTATGAGACAGACAGAAAGGGCCTTGCTGTCTAGATTTCATAAAAAGGAATTATCACTATATTTGAAAATTAGAGGACAAGAGGGTATTGTTTCAACACACTGTCAAAATAACACTGCTGTGAGTATCATCAAACTACTCTCTCAACACTTTGGAAGAAAGTGACAAATGCAGACATTAGGTACTGACAATGTGTTACATAAGCTCTCTCCTGAGCCTTAGTTTCCAAATGCCAATGTAAGAAAAAAAAAAGTAGATTAGAACGTAGTCATTTGTAGAGAATCGTGTTCAGGGCAAAGGAACTTCACTGCCAACCCATAGGAATAAGATAGTCTCTTCAAAAGGAAGCACATTCAGCTAATGAAGTAGGGAGTCCTGTGGAGGGCAAGAAATATTTAGGCTTTCAAGTCAAACATCTAAGTTTTAGAGTGTTCATAGTCAACACTATACACATAGTATAAACAGTACTGCGTTAGTTTGGAAGGACCCAGGAGAACCTTTATGCTAGCCAGCCTCCTTATTCCATAGATGAGGAAATAGGATTCATTAGCACAGAACAGTCTGTCAGACCACATGGTGAGTTACTACTGAAAGCAAAATTAGGAAGGCTAACACTGCTGCCGTTAGAGGCTCTGCCGGGTCCTGGCACTCATTAGAGGCTCAGTGACATTGACAAGGCTGCAGCCTCATCCCGGACCAAGTACAATACTTCTGATCCTTAGTAAGGGCTCAGAACCAAGCCCAGAAACTTCTTTTTGCTTTGTAAGCCACTAGCATTGAGAGGTGAGCTTTCAAAAGGTTACACCTAGCTTTTGCTGCCCTAAATAGGAGGGAGCTGGGAACACAGCCATCTCCTCGGAGCATGTTCCAGTTATTTGCTGTTGTGTAAAAAAGTCACCTACTAACTTAGTGGCTTAAAACAGGAGTCATTTGTTTTTCCTACAGATATGTAATCTGGGTGGATCCAGCTCTCTCTTCCTCGTGGCATCATCCAGGCAGTTCAGCTGAGGATGCAGGGCCCACTTTCAGGCTGCCTAGCTTCTATAGCTGGCATGTTGGAGCTGACGCCCAACTGTAGACACAGCAGGAAAGCCAGTGTGCTGGCTGCTTCAGCTTTCTCTGGCATGGAGCCTGGGTTCCTAGAGCAGGCACCCTAAGAGAAAGGAAGTGGAAGCTAGCAGTTGCCTAAAACCTGAGTCAGAGATGGGTGAGATGTGCTTTTTACTGTCCCCTATTGGACAACCAGAAACAAAGCCAGACCCAAGGAAAGAGACAAAGATCCCACCTCTTAATGAAAAAGTATCAGAAACTTGGTTGGCCATGTTTTAAGGTCATTATAAGGGAGAAACTGTTCCCTCCTTCCTGTAAATATAGTTTCATTTTGATGATACGGTAAAGAACTGAGGATTATTAAAGATATTCCATAGACATTAAAATTATAATCTCTTCAGAGCATGTGTCTCATCACTGTTTACCAGTCAGACAGACAGAGCTACAATTAAGGCTCAATCTTTGCCTCCATTTCTTCTTCCACATAAAGGAGATAATAAGCCTTCTTGTGTGGAATAAGGAGGTTATTTGCAGCTGTGAAACAGAATACACTTATAGTTATCTCAGTAAATGCTTATTAATAGTGAATTACCTGTAAAATGCCCCACACGAGTGAAAGGTATAATCATTATGTGCTTAAGGATGGTGCAATGGGAGCCTTTTGCAGGTTCCATGCGTGGATCTCAGAAGCCTTAATTAATTCTGCTAAACATGCCGTTAAGTAGCAATCCTACTTTTTAAACGGATAATGGCTTGCACAATCCTCCTAAGTATTTGATGAGACTGACACGATGAAATATTTATGGGTTTTTAGCTTTAACGAAAGAGTTGTATCCAGAAGAAAAAAACATTCTAATGGTAGCTACAAATGGCCAAACAAGTTGTTTTCTTGGTGTAACAAAGGGAAATCTTCTAATTTACTAAGGTGATGCACACGCACGCACAAGGACATTAGACTAGTTCTGCTTGCAAGACAAGTTAGCTCCTTATTTAGTTCACAGGCCCAGTAACCAAGTGGGGTTTTCCCACAGGGGTCCTAGGAGTTAGGCAAAATGACTTCCTGTTAGGCAATTTAGACCACAGAAAGCAATAGCTTCCTGAACTCAGCCACTTACTGAAAGATTGGTTAAATAAGATGAGATTTGTCCTAGCTGAAAATGGGGCCTGCAGCTGGGAGGTCGGTTTCCAAGGGACAGGGGAGAGAGAGAGAGAGAGAGCTCTAGTGCCCAGTGAAGCAATCTTGCAGCAGGAACGAAAACTCAGTGTAAGGCATGAGTCACAGCAGCCAGACAGTGCGCCTCGGCTGAGCCTCTGCACGTCCCTGTCAGTTTCCATCTCACCACATGTGTTTGCCGTACACATCGTCTATAACACTTAAGCTTCTGGTCTAAAGAATTGTCTGGGTTATTGTTAACTTATTTCCAAAGAGTTTTTTTTAATAGAGTACATTTGTTGTAAACACTGAAAGCCAGCTAAAAGATCATACTCTGCTCCCTAAATAAAATTCTGTGTGAGAAAATCAGAGTATATGACGAATATGGTCACTGAATACAAGGCCACTACCATATTGTAGGAATTAGTCCCCTTCCAGTGAATTATGCATGGGCCTGATAACACCTCCCCTGCGAGGTTTCTTGTCATCCTTTACTCATTGTGATTTAGAAGATTATGTTATAAACTTTATTACTAGGATGAGGTATGTGACGCTAAATGCCTTTGTAAAGACGAGAGGTTTGTGCTCCTGTTGTTTTTGCTAATGGACGTATAATCAAATGCTTTATGTTTCTATCTACTGCTTAGTGCTACTCTCATCCCTAGTTAGGGAATCTTCTTTAATGTATTTATTCTTTGAGAATTTGTATACAATGTATACTTTCGCAGTAGATAGCAATTAACGCAGAAACTAGTCAAAGTGCTGAGAATACCTCATTGTTGAGTGTTCACCCCTAAATGGGATTTTGACATCACCTCCCAACCCAAGGCCCATGGAAGATACTGGAAGAAAAGGAGAAAAGACTGAAAAAGCAAGAGGAGGGGGAAGAATGTTGTACAATGTAATGGCAGTTACAATCATGAGCTCAGCAGCTCTGAGCCCTACAGAAGACCAGAAGAAGATTGGGCTGTCAACACTCAATCATAGATGAAGAAATGGCTCATGAGGTCCACCCCTCCCCAAGGAATGATTGACAGTTAATGGTATCATGTTCTTCAGTGGTGTATCCACTGCCTGTGTGCAAATAAGTAACTCATTTGTGCTCATGCAGGCAACCCTGATCGAACTCAGTGGGTCACAGCAAAAAGAAAGAAAGAAGAAGAAAAACTAGAAAGGAGGCCTAGGAAAAAGGAGTAGGAGTAGCTTAGAGGGCAATGGAAATCCATGACAAAAATACATTATATCATTAATTAAATTGCCAAATAATACATTAAAAAATTTAAAGAACTACAAACATGCATCTTAAACATAAAAAGAAGAACGAGAATAGGTTTATTTAGCACAAAATTCTGGAGGCTCGAGGCCTGGCACCAGTATCAGCTCAGTTGTGGCAAAGTTCTCATGGCAAACCGCATCACCTTGGCAGGGACATATGTGAAAACAAGAGCTCACATTGCAGGAAACTAGCGCTGTCCCAGAGTGGCCCTCACTCTAGGAACAACTAACTTAGGATCCTATGCACACTGCCCTCACCTCTTCTAAAGGCATGCCCTCAATGATCCAAGGCTCACCTTACCTGCCCCACCACTGTCCAGCATTTCCAGACTGAGGACCATGTCTCCATCACAGGAACCTTCAGGGGAAAAGCTGCATCCAAACCATAGTTGGTAAAATGCTGGGTAGTCGTTAGAAAAATGGGAGACAGTAAGCTCAATCCAAAAGCATACATAAAATGATAAACACATCATCAAAAATTCATATAAATTAAGGCAAAGGGGGAGTGAGGAGACGAAGGAAGTAGAGTGCGTATTTTCCACACAAACAGCAGATAACTGCTGTAATCCAAACACAGCACTGAGCACAGATGAACTAATTCCCAGAAGGTCTTAACAAAAATGCCCTTGGCTTCTAATAGGACTGCTATTTGATTGTCAAAGCCCACTCAGTACTGACCACAACAGAAAGGCTTGCTCATAATACAAATCACTGATGTCATATAAAACATTTTCTTTCATTTGCTAATGTCAAAATATTCTGTCACTTGTTAAATTAGAAATTAGGAAGCAATTTTTTTACATGCCCTTTCCAAAATTTATAGAGTTAGGGCAGCTGTGAAAGAATTGAGAAACATGCGTTGACTACAGATTTCTCCAAAATCCATCCATAAAACAGTGAAGGGTTTTCTATTTAATAGATTCTCAACAAGCCACATACTGTGCTCGCTGAAGCAAGGAGTAAAAAGAAATGATTGTGCAACATTAAAAGGTGGAGAGACAGACCCTTTTCTCTGGAGTGTTTCAATGCTGAAATAAAAAGTGCTGGTAGCACTTGGCCTCTGCAGCCAGGACACCAGCTCCCCCCCCCCTTCCTGTGCTGCTGGGACTTAGAGTCCCTGGAGAGCCCATCCTCTCCCCATACGAAGAAAAACACTGAAGCAAAAGCTGCCAGCAGGACTTTCCAACCCCACTGCCTCCTAAGAGGGGCTGGGGAAACGGATACATTCAGATTTGAACTGAAGTTCAAAACTGCCTCCATTCTTAACTGCCTGGCTGAGGAGGATTTTTTCTTCAACAAAGTGGAATTCTGTTACAAGCCAGTGTCCTCAAATACTTCAAATTTTAGACTTTTAAATAGGGTACGATAGTTCAAAACACCCTGTGTTCCCTGTTATTTCTGTACACACAATAAGAGTTATGCACCCATGCATGTCACTGGGCTTATAGGAGGTGCTCAAAAATTGCTGCTTGCCAATCATGCAGTGCGAGCATGAAGCACAGCAGTGTGAAGACACACAATAGCTTTTAGTATCTTCCAATGCATTCATTTTCAGTTGATTGGCTGCTATGTGTCCTTAGCATATTCATTTAAACATTGGAATTAATATACACACTTCTACCAGACTACATCAGTATTCCATTGTGTGATTTAGACTTTTTTTCCTCTTATTCTTTGGGTTTAAAATTCTTTTAATGGAAATCCTACATCTCCCACACCATACTGTCTCCCCTTCCCTCACCACTACCCCCCACCCCCCACCCCCCACCAGGTCAAGGAAGACAACCCGTGGCCATTCATTGCTTTCTCTAAGTACTATATTTAGAGAATTTTTCTAGTTTACTAACAACAGATATATTTAAATACATTCCAGTATATCTCACATTGATACAAAACTTTTCTCATCTCCAGCTAATTTCTATACAAAATAAATTACGCCATACACACCCAGCACAGTTGAAACCTGTCAGTCATCACATACAATCCAGGCAGCTCGTACCCTACACATACACGTTCTCTCATCCTCTCCTCAGGTATCCTCATATGAAAACTCCTCTAATCCCAGCACAGGTTATTTTTAAGATGTATTATTCCTCAGGCAAAGGCAATGTCTTTAGCAGTGTTACACACATAACAATGGAAGGACATAATTTAAAAAGAAAAGCATCTCTTCTCACTGATCAAATGGTATCAGACTTTTCAGAGTCCAAGAGCTGGAGTCGCTGCTGCATAATAGAGAAATCCATGGGTATGCACAAGAAAAGGAGGAGAAGATGGACAGGTTTACTCCTGACGACCTTAAATACAGTTCCACAGAGCTCTTAGAAGTCCGTGCCTGGGCCAGACGGTCAGGGTGCTCTTGCATCCTCACAGGGTTTCTTCCCTTTTTCTTTCATCAATATGAGAATCTTTCTCCTTTCATAGCCTATTATAGGATCTCCCACTATTGAAGTATTCCTTACAGCATGTTCTTTCTTTGTTCAATTGTAATCCTTTTAGTATCTGAAAAAAGCAACAGCCTCGTTTTATTTATATAAAGAAGATAGGCCCTAGGATCAGACCTCCCAGGCTGGAGCCTTGCTTCCAGTATCTGTCAGTTGTATGACTGCAGGCAAGTCACTCAAAATATTTGTGTCTCGTTTTCCTCATAATAGAGAAGACTTTAAAGGCAGGAGGCTCTCCTTGTGTAGTCCATCCAGACGGTCCTGAAACCTGTGGTTTTCTTGCTTCAGCTTCCTGGGTGCTGCCATCTCAGACCTGAGCAGACATTCCTTGGAAGATTCAGTTGTTAAAAGCAAGCTAAAGTAACTACTGTTTAACACAATAAATGTCCAATAATGTTAAAAAATAACCAAAATTTAGTTCTGCAAATGAATGAAAATTTTTTGCTCATGCTATTTCTTAATCATGCTTGCTTATATATGCTTTCTAAACTTATATCTTTCCATTTCTGCCAAGTCTCCTTCAGTCTTTAGTTTCACATAGTTCCTTTATATCACTTCAGTATTTTGTTTAGTTATGGACCTTGTCCCCTGGAGCTGAAGAAATGCCTCAGAGGTTTAGAGCACTTGCTGCTCTTACAGAGGACCAGGGTTTGATTCCCAGCACCCACGTGGTGGTGCACAACCTTTTGTAACTCCAGCTCCAGGGAATCCAACTCCCTCTTCTGACATCCTCATATGCAAGACACACATGTAGCATATAAACATACATTCCGTGAAACAATCATACACACAAAGAAAATAAATAGATGATAGATAGATAGATACATAGATAGATAGATAGATAGATAGATAGATAGATACATACATACATACATACATACATACATACATACATACATAGATCTAAAAAGGCTTTTAAAAATAAATTTATCCCTTACATGTTATTTTCAGCTCAGATTTATGACTCTTAAATCTGTAAACACAACAAAAAGTTCAGCAGATGGCATAATGATGACTCTGTGAACTCAGAAAACTGAAATCACGGCGTGCTGCAATTTGATGTCTCCACCAAAGTCCATTTGTAGAAAAAGTGCTCAAAGTTGGGGTGTTCATGAGGTGATGGGTCAGGAAAGCTGTGCCTGTATGCATGCCTAATGGTGCTATCACAGGAGTGGGATCATAATTGTAAGTGGTCTTTATAATAAAAGTAAAATACTAGGCTCTACTAGTCTCCCACATACACACATGCACACATGCATGTGCACGCACACATGCAAACACACACACTTTCTGCCATCAAATATCATAGGAAGAAGGCCTTTGACACATGCAGGCACTTTGGTATTGGACTTTCTGGTATCCAACTTCAGTAATCTGTGAGAAGTTTCTTTATAAATTGCCCAGTTTCTTTTTATTTTGTTTGTTTGATTGGTTGGTTGGCTGGCCCCGAACTTGTGGCCCTCCTTCTTCCACAACTTGAGTGTTGAGATTACACGTATGAACCACCATGTCCAATAGGTATCTTGCATTTTGTTGCTGCCACACCCAGCAGACCAGGGCTGGGGACAGAAGGAAATAGATTGATGCTGTGGATAAAAGGGACCAATGTAGTGGACAAAGGGATCATGCAAGCCATCCGGCCTGATACAGTGGACAAAGGGATCATGCAAGCCATCTAGCCTGATACAGTGGACAAAAGGATCGTGCAAGCCATCCAGCCTAATGCAGTGGACAAAGGCATCACGCAAGCCATCCGGCCTGCCAAACAGCACTTCCAGCCATCAGTGATTTGAAAGCTGAATAGTCTTCATCCTTTTCTTCTTTCACCTGCATGCACTGCAAATCCTCCAACAAAGGACTGGAAGAATAAAGAGAAAGGAGACACTAAAGAGATGCTGAGCTACATTAAGCAAAGCTGGACAAAGACAGTATAAACACTGACAAAAAAAAAAAAATGAAGAATCCAATATTAAAACCTAGAACTTTAAAATTACTTTCCCAGAAGAAACCAACACAAATCTGCAACAGTGATGAAATGAAAAGGACAAAGCACAGATATCTGGGGCTGGCGAGATGGTGCAGTGGGTAAGGTCAGTTGCTGCCAAGTCTGAGGACCAGAGAGAAATCAATCTCTGGAATCCGCCTGATAGAAGAGAACCGACTCCTGCAGATTGTCCTCTGGCCTCCACATGTGCACCATAGCAATTCACTTCCCTGCACCCACGTTAGGCTTATACCTGCCTGTAACTCCAGCCCCAGTATAATCCAACACCCTCTTCTGGATGCCATGAGCATCCGTACTAACATATGCATACAGACACACACATAAACGTCATTAACAATAAAGTGAATGGCTTTTTACTTCTCTTCCCTTATATAGCTTCTCCTCTCAATATGGAGAATACTTGTCTAATCTTTAGATGCAGCCTCATTAATTACTAACAGAATTAAAGTTCTTCTCCTAGAGAGGTGGCTAGCTCTTTCTGACTCGATACAGCACAGTGGTTCTCCCAAACTTTTTTCCATCCAAACTTTTTTTAAAAGTGTAGAAACAATGTCAAAATTTATTAACTAAAAAAAATCTGTTCATTTTTATACACTATATTCTGAGCATGGCCTCTTTTCCATCACTTCCTCCAAGATGCTCCCGACATGCCCACTGATCAAACTTCATCTCCCCCCCCAAAACAGACAAAAAAATAAAACAAATGAAATTTCAAAAAAACAGACACCATAAAAACACAAAATTGGAAAACATAATATATAAGCAAAAGACCAGTTAGCTTCTTTTTTTGAAATGCCCAAATAAAACAATATGCAACAAAAAGTCAACACAAATGCTATTGAGTTCATTTTGTGTTTACCATCTACTGCTAGACACAGAGCCTATTAAGACTCCGCTGGAAAAAAGCTGCTTTCCCTTAGCCATTGGACGTCAATTGCAGATAGCTTCTTGCTTATAAGTGAAGGCCAATGTCTACTTCCCTCTCTCAGATCTGCCTTGAACTGCTGCAGGCCCTGAGAATGCTGCCACAGCCTCTGTGAATGCATGTGTGTGTCAGTCCTGTTGTGCCTGGAGGATACTGTTTCCTTAGAGTCATCCATCGCCTTTGGCTCTTATAATCTTTCTTCTTCCTCTTCTGCAAAGCTCCTGAGCCCTGATGGGAAGTCTCCCAAACTTTCTGATCAAGCACAATCTACACAGACCCAGCTGTGCTTACCATGGTCCACCCATGCAATATTCTCCGTGTATTACCACCAATGTGTTTTTATTTACCCTTTGTGTTGTAAGAACAAAAAGTCAAAAATATCCTCAGTCCCATAACATCATTACATAAGAAATAAAAGCCTTTTCTATCCAATTCAGTTCTTGGAGTAAATTACTGACAATATTTTGGAGCCTCGACTGTATGTCTATACCTGTTATATATGCCTAGATCTCTATAGAAATGCAAATATCATTTTGGTGCATTTTTATTTAATTAATTTATTCAGATTACATCTCAATTGCTATCCCATCACTTGTATCCTCTCGTTCCTCCCTCCCTCCTGCTTTCACTCTATTCCCCTCCCCTAGGTCTATAACCGAGGTGGCCCTTCTTCCCCACTATATGGTCATAAGCTATCAAGTCTCATCTTGGTAGCCTGGCTTATTATTTCTTTGAGTGCCAACAGGCCTCCCCACCAAGGGGAGGTGGTCAAATATGGGGCACCAGAGTTTGAAATGCAAATATCTTCATAGCACATTTTATGCTTGCATTATTTTCACTCATGTTCACACTGGTCTACTACTCAAACCATCTTCTTCACTCCATGCATCACGTGCATATATATGTTATCTATTCTTATTTACAGATCTACTTGTACAAGAGAAGTTTATAACTGTGTCTGAAGCATAGTGGGCATTCTGTGACTCTTAGCTACAGCTGGCATTATTCGTCATTGTTATAATATATGTATGGGTATGCTTTTCCAATCATGGACATGCTTCTTCTTATTAAGAAACATTTAAATCTGGGGTGCATCTCTGCTGATAGAGTGTATGGTGGTTTGAATAAGAATGATCCTCACAGGTTCATATATTTGAATACTTCTGGGGTGGCGTTATTTGAAAGAATTAGGAAGTGTAGCTTTGTTGGAGGACATGTGCCACTGGGAGTGAGCTTTAGAATCTCAAATGCTAAAGATGGGACTGGTTTCTATCTCTTTCTGATGCTTGCAGATCCGGGTATAGAACTTTCAGTTTGATCTCCAGCACCATGTCTGCCTGTGTGCCGCCATGCTTCCCACCATGCTGACAATGGACTAAACCTCTGAAACTATAAGCAAGCCCCAATTAAACGTTTTCCTTAATAAGAGTTGTCATGGTTATGGTGTCTCTTTACAGCAATAGAACATTAACTAAGATAAAATGTTTGCCTAGCATGCACAAATCCTTGTGTTTGATCTCTAGCAATGCACAAATTAGACATCAGCTATGAGGTCACATGGCTAAAATCCCAGCAGGTAGAGGCAGAAATATTAGAAGTTCAAGGTCATCCTTGATATCAAGGCCAGCATTAACTATGATGGACAGGGATGGAGGAAAGGAGACAGAGAGAAAGAGAGAGAGAGAGAGAGAGAGAGAGAGAGAGAGAGAGAGAGAGAGATTTCAATGAAGTTATGTGACTTAGAAAGATGTTTACCCCAAGACCCATAGGTTCTCTGATAGAAACCCCAGGGCCAAGCATGAGAAACCACCTTTTGAGTTTTTGATCAGGAGCTTTCAAGAGCTGCCCAAAACAATATAGGCTATTGTTGCCTTTGGTTGCCTCCTAGAAGTTTTAAGTAGGCTCTTATTGCTAGAGACCTAATGCACTTCAAATAGAGAATTCAGAAGATTTGAGCTGGATCTGACCTGAACACTTCCTCCTTGAAGACCAGCTTCCATAGTATTGAAAGGCACTATCAAAGCTGCCAAAAAATATGAACCAATCCTACCCACCCATAACACCCATGAACCACAAAAATGCCACACATGGCAATAGTGGCACTCTGGCACTTATATCTTGGCTGTAACCAGCAGCTGTCTACTTGGATGGAAGAAACTTCTCTTTGCAGTGGATGGAGAAAGCTACAACTGGTCAAAATGCAAAGAGAAACTAAATGTGGAGGTTCTCAGCCCCATTTTATACATCTATAATACAATCCTCACACCTGAGGTTCAGAGAACACCACAGAAAAAAATGAGCAGAAAGATTGTAAGAAGCAGAGAAGAAAGGAGTCTGCTGTGAGAAATAACAAGGAAGCTTCAGCTATGATACAGTGTGGCTGCCAAAATAAATGCCTGAACAATGGAAACACTGATAGACACGCTAACATGGATGGGGAAATCCTCACGGATCTACTAAATAATTACAGGATACCAATGACTGCTGAGAGAGGGAGAATTAGTCTAGTCATCCCCGGGATAGTGTTCCTAATTGGTTATCGAATACCAATGGGTCAGCCCCTAAAACATAGATACAAGCAACAGCAAATGGAGTAGGTAGGGTGTGTGTGTGTGTGTGTGTGTGTGTGTGTGTGTGTGTGTGTGTGTGTGTGTGTGTGTGTGTTGTATGCATGGGAGTGCAAGTGTGCAACAGTAGTGTTTAAAAGAGAAGTCATGAATTTGAAAGAACGTGGGGGAGACAAGAGGAGAGGGAAACAGGGTAGAGAAGAATGTGTAGAAACTGTATAAACAGAATACTCATATGTGAAATTCTCAAAAATTTTAATTTAAAAATGTTTAAGACTACTGTTGAAAGAACTATTGTTACAAAATATTTTGCCAATATGTCTGTTTTAGAACATTGAAGACCAGGAGTCAGCCATTGCAAAACTTCTATTTAAGATTAATTTTCTCTGTGACTTAAAACTGTCTTAGTTTTGTTTAACTAAGACCAAGTCACAAAATTAAATTAACTACCCAGACTAATGTGGATACAGCTAATAACTATGACCATCTATTCAAAGTCTGGGAGAAAATATCTGAACGATTTTATTTTCTGTAAGCATGAATCAAACTAAATTTGTACCAATAAAACACTACTTTAAATATTAGAGTTAATTGCAGAATTTTATTTGATTAGAGGGTTTCATTACTAAAAAATTTTGTGATCTACTTACTTAGCTTTTCCCTGAAGAACATCATTTGTCTCCACTACACTTTAGACAAAATTCATCAAACAGGTAATTTACCATTGAGATGGATAGCTGGTGTCTGACAGGAAGGCAGTCTGCTAGTGACTGAAAGAAGATCAGTATGTCCCACAGTCCAGTAACATAGACAGCAAAGATGCTAGTCTGGGCCTAATTTGTATTCGAGGGTCAGTTGAGGGCCACCCAACTCTGCATTCACTGGAGCGCCAGAGATAAGACAAAACTTTTTGTTAGATGAGTTCTAGGTCTTTAGTGCTAAGCAGAATCTTGGCTAAAGGTTGAGAGTTTTGAACCTCAAACGAAGGAAAATGTGCATTGGAGAATAATATTGAGGGTACAGGTGCTTTAAACACCCAGATATATCACTGCAAAAGCTTAGCATTGAGCAATGAAAAGAGAAACTTCTTAATCAATGAGCAATCTCTATGTCCCCTTTCCCTCAGTCCCTGGTAATCACTTTGAGTCCCTAGCTCACTTTCTGTCTCCGCATTGCCTATTCTGAGTATTTCATTCAAATGTTCAACCAACAACCCAGATCTTTGAGTCTGGCTTCTTCCTCTTGTCATACGTCCTCAAGGTTCATGTTGTGGTACACATCACTATTTCATTCCTGCTGGGGTCAGTCTGATGTATTTTGATGCTAATTACTGTTTGCTGTCTCCGGGACCCACCTTGCCTGTTTGACCAATGAAAGGCCTTCATACCTGGGCAGGGCAAATGGGATAGGCATAGCTCAGGTTCCCAGGCTGGGGGAGACAGAGAGAATCTTGGGAGAAAGGAGACCAGAGGAGAAGAGGAAGAATAAGGCAGGGCCATCATGGGTTAAGTAGAAGCGAAGCACATGGAGGCATGGATGGAGATTTGGCCCAGATGAAGAACATTAACAAATATTTGGGATTATGCATGGGAGGTAGCTTGATAGAAATCATTAAAAACAGATGACACTGGATTGGGGCCCTGCCCCACTATGGGAAGTAGTTTTGAAGATTAATATCTGCCCTGCCCCAGGCTAACTAAGGCTATTTTAAAATATAACCAGTGTCTGTGTCTTGATTGATTGCTAGTGGGTTATACTGCTATAATAATAATTATAGGCCTGATACTAAACATTATTAGGCCATACTGGTAAAATAACCACAACACATTCCTTTATACAAATGGGTAATATTTCTTCTGTATGTCCAGTAATCTGTTACTGATTGGTTTTATTGTATTTAACTTTTTTATTTTTGTGACTAGTAAAACTACAAGTATATGTGTGCTAGTTTTTGCTTAACATCTGTTTTTGATTCTTTGGATGCCCCCCCCAAGACATTTATACCAAGAAGTATAATTGCTAAGTGGCACAGAACCTCTGTGTTTAACATTTCAAGTCAAGACTACACCATTTCACCTTTGCACCATTGTTGTACAAGGGATCTAGTTTCGCTAGATCCTAGTCAGTATTTCTTATATATGTCAAGTGCTATATTTTTGTGGTTTCTATTTAGTAATTACTCTCTTACTAATTAATGTGAGCATCTTTTTATGTGTTTAGTTTGTATTAGTATAACTTTTGTGGAGAAATAGCTATTTAAGTCTTTGCCCATTTTTTAAATGACTTATTCATTTTTTTGTTAAGTTGCAGAAGATTATTTATTCTGGATGGAAGTGTCTTGTCAAAGGCATAACTATCAACTATCCTTTCCCATTCTATAGTTTGTCTTTGTAATGGTGCACATGCTTTTAACTTTTCTTAAACCTGACATCTGTTTTTATTGTTGCTTGTGCTTCTGCCATCATGTATATAGAACCATTGTTCCCTTAAAATTTCAAGTTGCAGGTCTAATAAGGACATGTATCTAAAATACACTGGAAATGTATTTGCTGCTCCTTTTAACAGAAGTAAAGTATAATTCCATCACTTTGAAACTGATTACATGCTCTGACCAATACAAAAGGAATGATGTTTTAAACTCAGGCCCACAAAGACATTAATAGAAAATTTTAAAAGGCTGAGTCACCCCTAGTTGGTACATAACATGTAGCTGATGTCTTCCTGGACTCTGGTGTAAGTAAACAAACACACCTCAGAAAGTCCAGCCAGTACTGTGTAGAGCAGAGAGCCACAGAGATGGCCATGGTATGTGTAATTTTTATTGTGTAATGTGTGTAAATTATTGCTGTCTCATCACTGGTAAAGAACCACTGCCTAGATGTACCTGTGATGAAATAGCATTCAACGATATGGCACTGGAATGTTGAGAGAAGGCCTAGAAGGCCAAAGTCACATGACATTCCTAAGACAATTATAGATACTTCACCTTTGTGAAAGACTAGGGGACAACCTAGGAAAAGACACAGAGAAAAATTATACCATTCATCTATTTGAATTACTTAATCTGACTACTGAAAACTACCTGTGTTGGTGGTGATGCTGGGGATTGATCCAGGGCTTTGTGCATGTTAGGCAGATGCTCTGCCACCTAGCTTCAATTTTATTTTTGAAAATTAACTTCTAAACAACAAACTTCTCTCAAATTAAAAAATTCTAAGTGTAACTCTAAATTGAATTAAAAGCATAACCAAATGTGGACTCATAGGCTCAAGAATAGCTGTGACCTTAGGATAGTTTCTTTGTGAGAAATCTGCAAGACATATGGTGATCACAGCAAAATGTCCAACAAGGTTGTCAGAAAGAATGTAATTGGAAACTGTTAGTATTAAACTTTAAGATGTTAAGATAACAGGTTATTTTGAATTAAACAGAGCAGTGTAAAAGCAGAAATGTGCCCAAGGAATGTCAAAAAAACATAGCTTGGAAGTCTTTTTCACAAAAGGACAAAAGTGCTGAACCATTATAAGGTTCCCCAACAGAATTTCATTAAAGAATTAATGTCACTTCAAAATAACTTCACTGCACCACTGAAAAGGCTGCGCTTTGTGGCCATGTTCTTCAGAGCATCACTTTAAATGCTATTTGCCAGTGCTAAGATAGACAATTAATATTAAGCCACAGTGAAGTGTAGTGTTCCAGTTGTACAAATCAGTTACTTACAAAGTGTCAGACAGAAAAAAGGTTATTGAAATCTAATAAAAACCTGTAGTACTTAATAAGAATAAGGTTTTTCAAAACATCATTGGTAAGCCAACAAGCTGAAAAGTCCCTGCAGAGTCTTTTGTTTGGTTGATAAATTACTTTCAAACTCAAAGCTTAAGAACAAAGAGACTCAAACCCCCAAACTTTGAAATCTTTAATAAAATATCAATGACTATCTTCATATAGCATCCCAGAAGGACTCCCCACTCCATGAACTGCAGTTTCACGAGTAAAGGAAATAACAAGTGCATTCTTTAACAATCACTCAAAAGCAGCATACAAGTCACTCCAGGAAGAAAACCCAAGCAACCATCATGCACCTCACTACCAATCGACTGCCGGGTCTCTTTTGTGGCAACTCTCTCAAAATCAAAAGAAAAACAGAGCTAGCAACTATTAAAACTATTTAGTATAATGCCAGCCCCTTCAACAGTTTTATCAGAAAAATTTAAATATAATTGGTATTACTTCTAATATAAAAGATTGAAACCCATTATGAAATGTCAAGCCATATCAGCTGTTGCATTTTTTAAATAAGTTTATCATCAACAGCTTTACCAATTGATAAGTAAAAATGAAAATCAAAGTTTGATATTTAAGTAATATTTTAGTTATAAATAAATTGCCTCCTGAAAGGTCTAAAGTACTTCAGTGTCATTGGAGTGAAAATTTGACTTTTAATTTTATAAGTGTTTCTTGGGTGAAAAGAACGGAAAATGTATTATCATTTTTAACTGAATGCATTCAATTATATCAACACATTTCCTAAGAAATTTCAAGTGGATTGAAGCCACATGTAATCTTCAAAGTGCACAATCTCTGTTCTTATGGCTACCGACTCAGCCAATATTCATTTTCTTCATCCAATATTATATGTTTAAAATACTAGTATAAATCTACTTTTTACATTTTTTTTGTAGGATCTGGAGAGTTGGCTTAATGGTTAAGAGTACTGGTTGCTCTTCCTGAGAACCTGGTTTCCATTCCAAGCACATACATGGCAGCTCTCAACTTTCAGTATAGTTCAGAGGGGTCCAACACCCTCTTCTGGGCTCCATGGCCAACAGACAAGTTGTGAGCAGACAAACACACATATAAAATAAATTAAAAATAAATAATACCAAATCATATATCAAACTACAATAGAGGAATTTATTGCCAAATGAAAGCTAAAAGATAATTCTTTTTAAAATAATAAACACAAGATGTATCAATTATTCTATATCTGTTGAGACTTGCTTTCTTGTGTCCTAATTTGTGACAAGCATGTACAAGCCCAAGCCACACAAAATCTCAGCATGAAGAAAGGGAATAGGACACAAAGTCCCACCACTAGCAAAGAAGCTATTTCCAAATGAAAGCAGCTAAGAGAGAAGAAATCGTTTTCTTCAATATAGTGACACTGAGTATATCAACCACTGGAGCAGTTTCAATAGAAATGACTCTCATATATTTGATACTTGGACATCAGAGCGTGGTATTACTTAACAGGGATTAGGAGGTGTGGCCTTGTTGGAGGAAGTGTGTCACTAGAGGTGGTCTCTCCATTCCCACTGACTATGGATTCAGATGTAAAATTCTCAACTCCTCCAGCACCATGTCTGTCTGCATGCCTCCATGATGATAATGGAAAAAACATCTAGAACTGTAAGCTAGGCCCAGTTAAATGGTTTCCTCTATAGGAGTTGCTGTGGCCATGGTGTCTTTTCACAACATTAAAACAGTAACCAAGACAGAGGTCCTCAACCTATGTGTGGCAACCCCTTCGGAGATAAAACAACCCTTTCACAGAGGTCAGATATCAGATATCCTGCGTATCAGGTATTTACATTACAATTCACAACAGTAGCAAAATTACAGTTATGAAGTAGCAATAAAATAATTATATGGTTGGGGATCACCACAAAATGAGGACCTGAACTAAAGGGTCACAGCATTAGGAAAGTTGAGAACCACTCTAGGGCAGGCCTTATGCTGGGGAATCAGACTCCATGAGGTGTGCATATGTGTGTGTGCCCTTTTGGTTTAGGTTTGTTTTGGTTGTTGCTTGGTTGCTTGGTGAAGGCAGAAAGAACACAAAGTTGGTGGGTAGGGAGGTAGGGCATGATCCAGGAGGATTTGGGGAAGGATAAATATATTCTATAAAATTCTCAAAAATTAAAAAAAGGACAAATAGTAAAAATAAAGAAAGAGTAAACAAATTATTTCATGTCAACATTAGTCAATCTGAAAGAGAATGCAAAACCCACAAATAGCTATCAAAGATTATACGTCAAAGAATAATCATTCTTTTAACTACTTAGAACAATAAAAGGAATACGTCTTTTCTTATCAATAACCTGGTCTCAAGCCTTTGCCCTCTTAAAGATGAAACTACCTGTTTCCTGATATTTAAAATTGGCTAATACTTTTTTCATTTTGTAAGAATTTTATGGCGTTAGTAGAACCCATGAAAGTAATAAGATCACAGAACTCAATTATTAATTATTTAACTTCTCTCTAACTCTAGAATATTAATTGCTATTCTCTTCTTGCTTAGAATATTCACAACTGAAGTATTCTCAACTCCCTCAATTGTCCACACATAAAGTCCACATAATACCTCATATAAACAGATTTATTCACTTTTGTCCTAGACCTCACCCAACTCAACAGTCCTATGGTGCTTAAAGGGTAAGTATTCATAAATTAACAACACCATTTTATGAGATTAATGTGCCAAAACATAAAGTGGCTATCAAATATCATGTAATAACATCAAGTAAATAACACAAAGCTCCTTGTTTGGTCAACTAAATATGAAGCACCTTAACTCACATGAAAACTTTAAAGTTTCAAAAAACCATTTAGCTTTCTCAGATGTGAAGAAAAAAATGCATTTAAGGTATTAAAAGAATTGAGAGATTTCACTGTCGTCCATTCAAACATCAATGACTAGTCAGGAATGGCAGTATACAGCTGCAATCCCAGGAGTCACTAGTTCTGAGAGTTCAAGGGCAACACAGGATAGCTGGGGGGAGAGTGGAGGACCAGGAAAGAGAACAGAAATGGGAGGGGACATCTCTGAGATTGGGGAGGTTCTCAGGAGTCCATGAGGGTGACCCTAGCTGAGACTCCTAGCAGTTTGGTTTAAGGAGCCTCGAGTCACCACCTCCTGTAGCCAGGTGGGACTTTCTGGGGAGGGAAGGTGACACCAACTCACTCATAAAACCTTCAGTTCAAAATCTGTTGTGCCTACAAGAAGAGTAGGATGAAGATGGAGCAGAGACTGAGGAAATGGCAAAGCAATGACTGCCCCAACTTGAGGCCCACCTCATGGGAGTGAGCCAACCCCTGTCACTATTAATGATACTCTGCTATGACTGCAGACAGGAACCTAGCCTAATTGTCTTCTAAGAGGCTTCATGCAGCAGCCGATGGAAACAGATGCAGAGACGCATAGCCAAACATTAGGCCAAGCTCAGGGACCTCTGTGGAAGAGTGGAAGGGAGAAAAAAAGGAAGTGAGAGTGGAAAGGACACCACAAGGGCACCTACAGTGTCAACTAACCTGGGCCCATGGGGCTCACAGAGACTGAACCACCAACCAAAGAGCATGCATGGACTGGACCTACAAGTATGTAACAGATGTGCAGGTTGGTTAACAATTGGGTTCCCTAACAATGGGAGTAGGGGCTGTCTCTAACTCTATAGCTTGCCATCACCTTGTCAGGCCCCAGCAAGAAAGGATGTGCTTAGTCCTGCTGTGAGGTACCTAGGTTGGTTGATACCCCTTGGGGGCCTCACCTTGTCTGAGAAAAAAAAAAAGAGAAGGGGGAATGGGGGAAAGTGGGTGTGAGGGTGGGACTAGGGGAAGAGGAGGGAAGAGGCTGTGATCAGGCTGTAAAGAGATTAAATTAATAAATAAAATTTTTAAATAAAATAATAAAAATTTAAAAACTGAATTACTGTGAAGAACTTTTTTTCTATCATCAGGACACACGGGTGTAAAGAAAAGAAACATTAAAGGCATTCTGAGTAGTAGTCTCCTGAAGCTTGAAGGAAGGTTGTGTGATAACAGTGCTGGTTCTGAAACCATGGAGGCCTGAGTTCAAATCCCCAGCACCCACATAAAAATCCAGGCATGGCTGTCCACGCTTTTAACAGCAAAACAAATAGTAAGAAGGACTATCAAACATGATGACCAGGTGGACTTAGAAAAGAACCACAAAGAACAGCTGAAATGAAAGCCATGGTTGCTTAAAACCTGAACTGAAAGTGAAGTAGCAGATTAGGCACCTCTGAAATAATAATTAGTAAACTGAAAACAAAGAATCAGAATAAAAGTTCAAGCAACAAGGTAATCGTTCGTCAAATCCTCTTTGGGTATTTTTAATAGCAGGGTTTTTTTTTTTTAATATTGTCAAGATTTCATAGAAATAAGTATTCCTTCACTTTGGGAGGAAGGGAAGAGGGTAGTCTAAACTGCAAAAGCTTTGTGTTGGCTATGCAAGCAACGCCTGCAAAAACAAAAAATTCAGAGAGCCTATCATTTGACCCAAAAGGTCTGTGCTATAGACTATGCCCTGAGATGCAGCAGAAACCAGAGACCTGCCATTGTTCTGGACACGGTCTGAAGTCCAACCAAAGGGATTCAATAATTTGCAGCAAGGAACAACTAACAAATATGTTTTAATTTAGCTACTTAAAACTATATTATTTTTGATTCTATAACATAAAATATTGATAATATGTTGTGGTTTTTTAAAAGCACGTGCCTCTATTTGTACAAATTAATAAGTCAGTTGCTCATGTGTACATGAACACAAACCCATTTGCAAATGCAGACAACGGACAGAATGGGCAGAATGACTCTTTCCATTTGTTCATTTGTTGGCATTATACATTACTGATATTTTCTCTTGCGCCACAGTATTTTCCAAAATACATATAATAAAAAAATAAGACTACCTTTTAATTTAATAACAATATTGTTATACCTTACCAGTGACCTCAAATAAAATCCTCAGGGCTGGGCAATGTTACTACCAAATTTCATTGTGTAAAGTAGGTTAAGCTCATAATAAAAATCACTTAAAGACTCCTTGTCAAGTTATTTCAAGCCTTTCCCAGCCAGGATGAAATTTGCATTTATGCTAATATGCAAATGTGCCACTCAGCTCTTCCAAAGCACTACCCAGATCTAAAATTGCTCTAAACCAGAGTCCGTGTTTTCTCCGCAGCACTGTGCAAGCAATCCCTACACAGCGCTGTTACTCCAGCCCCAGTTCATTTAAAGAATCCTCAGAAAGTGTTCCGTGACACCTTCACCCATCCTCTAACAGAGACGGTGAAAGTCACCAAAGATCATGTGACTCTGTGTTCTAAGAAAAGCTGGCACATTAACTAAGAATAGTGCGGCATAAATATCTTCCTAAGGTGCTTTTTGGTAGACACATGAGCTTACTCAGCTGCCTCTAGCACATTCCTGAAAAATAAAGCTTAAAAGTCACCAACCTAAAGTGCTGCATTGTCTTACAGCTTGAGCATTAAAATGTTAAGGAAGAAATCTTAGAAGTTTCCTGCTCTTTGCTATGTAAATTTCAAGTAACAGCAATCGTTTACAGGCAGCTGTTGCCTTTAATATTTCAACGTCTTCATGCTGAGATGTTTAAAACCTATCGGGTTTTTCAGAACTGCTTTCTCATTAAATATCACCATTACTAATTACTGAGTAACAGTGTTTCTCTCCTGCCTGGGAATTATGGAGGAAGGGAAGAAATGCAAAGGGTTTTTGAGCAATATACTAACTAAAATGTTTTCTTATAATAAACACTGTTTGTTTGAGGTTACATGGAAATTATAATAAGTGGATTTTCTTCATTTCCAGTGCTTAGCAAACATCACTTAAGTGTGGTTTCTTTTCTCTTTCCACAATCCACAATGTCCATTGCCAGTCAGTGAAAGCCTCATAGTTAGTTCAGC
Source organism: Acomys percivali (assembly GCA_907169655.1). Taxonomy (NCBI): domain Eukaryota; kingdom Metazoa; phylum Chordata; class Mammalia; order Rodentia; family Muridae; genus Acomys; species Acomys percivali. Next base: position 154,441,952 of record OU015742.1, on the reverse strand, counting down.
TGGACAGGAGACAGAGACATGATCCTTGATGAATTAAAGATAAAATACTGTCCAAAAAAATTCTATAAAAGAAATGAAATCAGGTAGAAATGATATGCTTTTCTTTTCTGTGGCACCTTCTTACACCTGAGTTCTGGGATAATGATGTTTTGTGGCTTAAGTATTAAATAATCCATATACAGCCCTCTTGTTTATTTCTCCCTGCCTTGTGGAAGTAACACTAACTTTAGTTTAACCCCATGCAACTTTATGTTAGCTTTCCCCGGGTTTTCACTATAATAACAACAACAACAATTGCCAATTTGGCAGTCATAACTTCTTGGTCCCAAGAAAACAGCTTTTAATACTCAGAACCATACATTAATCAATGAAAAAATGAGCTGACATCTAGGCACTTATAACTTTTACCATTTGCAAGCCTCTCTCTCTCTCTCTCTCTCTCTCTCTCTCTCTCTCTCTCTCTCTCTCTCT
>OU015742.1:154401486-154441471 GCA_907169655.1 Acomys percivali | reverse complement strand
TCTCTCTCTCTCTCTCTCTCTCTCTCTCTCTCTCTCTCTCTCTCTCTGTGTGTGTGTGTGTGTGTGTGTGTGTGCGCGCGCGCGCGCGTGTCTGTCTGTCTGTCTCCCTCCCTCCTTCCATGGATTGAATAGATGAATGCATGCATGCATGAAGACCTTACACACAGTGCTGGTAACAAGCCCAAACATACCACTTGCCTCTGAGAAGGAAAAGTATACAAGACATAATTCCAATTCTCCACAGAACAGGAGGAGTAGTAGGAATGGAAAGCAGTGAATGAAACAAAGAAACAGCCAATCAGATATAAACTACTGTCCGAAAGCATTCACAGCGCAAGTGACAGTTCAGACTATCACTTGAAGGTGAAGACTTTCTCCAAACAGGAGTCAAGACTTCCATTCCAAGCAAAGAAAACACATGATGTGCGGACAGCATGGAGCCTGGGTGCAATACCTTAGGAAACCGTTAGACTGCTTCACACACAATTAAGCAAACACTCCACCTGCAGTCTAATAATTCCACCTGTAGACACTAACCTAAAAGAAGTAAAGCGATAAACCTCCTCCTAAAAATAATTAATAAGAAATCATAGAGCTACTTTGTTCACAAACGAAAACCACAAAACACCCATAAGATCAATGCATTGAGCTATGTTCATACAATAGAGCAGTGGTGTCTCCTGCTTCATTCGATAACAGATAATTTCACAAAACAAGCTGAGCTGAAGACGCCGAACAGCAGAGAGTACACACTACATGTGTACATTTATGATGGGCAGGGGCAGGGGAGCCTAGTCAGCGCTGACTAGGGGATCAGAATAGTAGCTCAGGCACTGCCTGCTCCTCCAGAGGTCCTGAGTTCAATTCCCAGCAACCACATGGTGGCTCACAACTATCTATAATGTGATCTGACACCCTCTTCTGCAGATAAAGCACTCATATGCAATAAATAAAATAAATAAATCTTTAAAAAAAAAAAAAGGATAGTAGCTCAGGGGATATGAAGAGAGGTGAAAGAAAATGAAGGCAGAACTTCTCAATCCCAGCACATCCAGTCAGCCTCTCTAATGACTTCAGCAAATAAAGGAAGACGTCAAAACTATATGACAAGAATATACAAAACAAATAGTGTACTATTCTAAATAAGGACTAAAAGGAGGCATGATATGATGACGAAGCAGAAGGTGAGAAGACTGTGATCATTTCCCACAAGCACTTGCTCTTCTCCCTTAATGAAGACAGAAGCAGTGACCTTCATTCAGGGCTGAGAGGCAGGGACTGGAGTGGAAGTTATTCACAGAGACGCATTGCATTCTGAGAGTGTCAAGTGTCAGAACTTGAAACAAGCTTCAAGACCAGAGCAGAAACACAAGAGAAGCCATTGATCTGGGTTGCTGCTTTCTTTGACCCCACTATAAGAATTTTATCAAAGCTCATACTCAGCTGACAATGAGCAAGCCAGGACTGGCAAGATAAGCCTAGATTTCAAATAGGAATTTCAATTTTGCCTCGTTCAGAATGAAGGGTAGCTGGAGAAATTTTGTCCCTCAGATGAAAGGTATTTGAGAAAAATGATAATGGAAACAGAGGCAGGAGAAAGGGTACATATGATTTATTATGTTCCTAAGTCTTAATTCATAAAGACTCCGGCTCTCAGGGCCTAATGCTTACTGGGTTTTTTATTTAGGGAGTTTAGCTTGCTTTACTTCATTTAAACCTTTTGCCAAAGTAATAATGCCCTATAATCATCATGTTAATTCAACAGATGCCGGGGGGAGCTAAAGGGACACATGGTAAGAAAATAATAGGTCTAAGATTTCTCTCTAATCTTCTCCTTCCATGAGCTATATAGTTTGTGTATAGAAAGGTTCTACCCTAGGAATGGACAGAGGGCAGAGGGTATAAAAAGGAAACTGAGGGGTTTGCTGCAGTGGCTAGGGAGGTAGGGAGGAGCACACAGGCAGCACTGCTCAGTTATGAGGGGTTCAGAGGTGTACTGCAGAACGGGGGGGGGGGAGGCAGGGAAGGGACGGGGTAAACATTGGGTGGTGACACTCCATGCCGATTATGCTTGCCCCAGCACTTGTGATGTTGAGAAAAGTAATACCTTATTTGTGCATTTAAAATTCAACAAGCTCCCCACACATCATATAGTCACTTTTATGTACACATACTCTGCTTTCATTAACAAAATTATAGTACGTTTATTCCTGATCCCAGGCTAGCTTTCTAAGTCTCCTTGTAGTTTTGGAGTTGTTTGTTCATTTGTTTGTTTGTTCTAGGCATGAGAAATAAATGTATATTCTAGTCCCCTAAAAGCTATTTAAAAAGAGAAAAAGGAAATAACTATATTTGGACAAATATTTTTGTCTAACTACATTGTCTAACCTATATTTAGACAACAGTTATGAGATTTAATGTTTTTCTTAGAAAGGAAGCTTCATCGTATCCATGCAGAGATGAAAGACAAGGTCAGAGCTGATACAAATCAGTGCCATCTCCTGCAGCCTTAATGCTAACAGACAGGAGGTTCTGGACCTCAGTTTATCCATAATGCAGAGTTTTAGGTAACTCAGAAAAGTGCATTTCCCAGGCATATTATTCACTATCCTAGACAAGACTATTCATAGCTTACACTGTGAGTTTCATTCATTTCATTGATAAAAATAGAAAAATAAGGTTGGTAGCCATTGACAAAAGGAGAATAGGCAATAAATAACACTCTAAACCATTCAATGAAATAGTCTGTACAGAAGAACATGCATTATGGTTATATGTAACCACGGCTGGATCTTTGAAGCATAGTACTGAAAGACAGTATGCATATAAATGCATATAGGTGCATATTATGGTACTGTCCATGTAAGCTAAAAGCAAGTAAAATGAAATAAACTGTTTAGGGATAAATGCACTTGTATAAAATACTAAAGAAAAAAATAAACACAAAATGTCATGTATTTTGCCTGGGGATGTCTGGAAGGAAGCAGGAGGAAAGGGAAGGAAGGGAAGAGGGCACCTTTCGACAGTATCAGCATGTTGAATGGTGCATTCATAAATGTTTTTAGTTGTTGTTGTTGCTGCTGTTGTTATGCTTCATAACTTACATATTATCTTTTATGTACCAAACAATTCATACATTTTTTAAAGATTGCGCATATTGTTCTGAGAAACGGTTGGAGATAAAGGGGTGAGTACAAGACTCTAAAGACACCAATAAATTGTTTCTCTCATCTTCAGTTGCTCCAGTAATGCGGTTGTTCCCTGTGGAGAAAAGGTGGGAACATAATTTGCTAGTGGCATTTACCATACTCAGCTTTTAGGTTTGCAGCAACACACACCTGAAGACAAAGAATGAGCCACATAGATACGTTAGAAAACTGTTCAGCAGGAAGCTAGATTCAGCTCTTCTCTGGAATAAACTATTGGCTCATCCTTCTAACGCCTATTTTATTTACATCAGGCATTCTTTGAAAAGTAGGGCTACAAACAATTTGTCAGATTCCATTGGCTTAACAGACTTAACCTCTAGGTTTCTGCCCTACACAGATACCTAATATTTTATTATGTCCTCTCCTAGATTTCCTTTGGTATGTGTATGTGGAGGTTTGTTGAGAAGGAGGTTGAAGTAAAGCACTAGGAGTGAAATTACAGTGTGTTAAGAGTGTGGGGAAAATTAATCTCATTTTTCCCTACATGGGATACAGCACTGTAAAATTCAGTCTTCAACAGAAAGAGAGGCCCTGCACTTCTAAAACATAGTTCCTTATTTCTTTAACAAAGTTTAAGCTAGCATTAATAAATTAAAAGAGAAATTGCTTGTCTCTCCACCTCAGCTTTGTTTTATGCCAGTTTCATATCGTTGTCTGTGCTGTAATTCATATTTTTGATACAATTTCTGATGTATAAATTCAGCTGTCTTGTAAATATCTTATAAAGTGTTCAATTGTAAATAAATTATTGTGGCTGTTAAGAAAGAAAGAAAGAAAGAAAGAAAGAAAGAAAGAAAGAAAGAAAGAAAGAAAGAAAGAAAAGAAAAGAAAAGAAAGGTAGGGTTACAAAAGAGGAGCACTCAGAGTCCTGCCTTACAGAGTTCACTTGGCTCTCAAGTAGAACAGAAATTTATGTAAAAGCTTAACTAGATCATCTCTGATAGTAGATAGAAAACAAAACATTGAATTTTCATGCCTCTTCACATTTCTTATTCTAGGTTGTGAAAGTAGAGTTTTCCTTCTTACTTTTCCACATTTCCAGAAAAAAAATTAGCCTTACAATCTACTCTGCTGGAAGTAACTCCCAGGGAATGAGTAGTATAACACCTAGCATGCACAAGGCCCTTGGGTTCCACATTCAGAACACACATACATACACACATATACAAACACACACACATAGACACACACATACACACACATGGACAAACACACGCACATACACACACAACTCAAAAAGGGCAACTTCTATTTTAAACATAATTGGCTTTTAGTGCAGTATATTTACTTACCCTTTGATAATTCCATACATATATACAGTATATTTTTATTATATTTACCTCCAATTTCTCTCACATTCCCCCATACACACACACATACACACACACACATACACACACACACACACACACACACACACACACACACATACACACACACACATCCATCTTCACACTCTTTTTTGTGAATAAGCTAGTAACCTACCAGGGATCACATCGTTAAAGAAAACTTAACTCTCCCTCCCTCCCATAGCAGCTATTAATTGTGGATAGTTCCTTGGCTAGGGCTGGGGGCTCATTTGGCCCTCCCTGGTTCAATGTTGCTTAAATGTTGACTGGCTCGTTCTTGAGCAGGTCCTCTGTAGCCAACCACAGCTACTATGAGTTTATGAGTGTAGTGGTCTTGTCTTGTCCAGAAGACACTCTTCCTCCCAAGTCCTTCCCAACCCCGGGTCCTAGCCATCTCTTCCCCTACTTCTATGATAATCCCTGAGCCTTTCAGGGAATGAGTACACTATCGATGTCCCAGTTATGGTTGAACACAAAAGATAATCTGTTCCCATGGGGGCAAAAAAAGCAGATGGCTTAATGTTCTCCCTGATGTGCCTATTTCACTGGGCTACAATCTCCGTGTCCCACTGTTCAGTCAATATAGGTGTTTCTACAAAAGGATTTTATCCATAAAGATGATGAAAGTCCATAAGAAGTTGACTTTAAAGGAAGGAGACTATCCTGGATACTGTAAGCGGGCTTGGTTCATTCAGTTAGAATGCATTATCTACAGAACCAAGAACATTATAAAGAACAAAGTCCATATGTAAGAAGTAGCTTCAGCCCCTGCTCCTCTGGCCCGTGGACCCTGTGGATCTCAGATTTGCCCAGCAAATTTTCATACTAGATGTGATAATTCTTTATGACAAATCTCCTACTATTCATTCCCTGCTTGCACCTTGACAGACACTGGTTGAGTCTAAGAGTCCCACCATGAAAGACCCTCTGTCAAAACACATAGGGTCCTGTGTTTTCTCAACAAGTGATAAATGATTTGGGTACTGATTGGATGGGCAAAGGAGTACATTTATCTAGAATCTTCTTGGGAGCTATTACACATGCACTGTTCCACCTCACTCTACCATAACCCAGACAAGGTCTTTGTAGTAGCCCTAGTGCATGCACAGAGAGACTAAAGTAGCTTGCCACAAGCAGTCAAGTTGGGATGGAATGTTGACCTGCATGGCTTCTATGCTGCTTCTCCAGAAACGTCAGCCTTTGTCTTCTCATCAGCTTATTATCTAAAGTGTGTAAATAAAAACTATCACAAGAATGGAAAGTAAAGTGTAAATCAGAAAGTAATCCAATTTAGTTAAAGGACTTGGAAAAATCAGAAGGATAATCAAATTTTTCCTGAGGCATTGACAGAAACATAAAACTCAATTTTTATAACAGACTGTTGAATTTCTCCCAGGAATGCTGAAATAGATGCCTAAGTGACCCAGAGGGTTCATTTAAGTATCTACATTATAGGATTTGGACTTCAATTTAAAGGGGGGAAAGTGATTCACATTGAACCAAACAAATCACACTCTGAAATGTAATGTGTGCCAATCTGCCACTTAATGGCTTATCAAGAAATACTTCATGGTTACCTGTCTGTCCTCAGAGCCTCTTCTTTTAGGAAATTCACCTTGATTATTCTGTGTCTTTAAAGCACTGAAATTGAACAGTCAAAATCCCAGTTCTATTTAAGCTCACTTCCCTTGGTGCCCAGGGCAACCTGTTACTTAAAAACGAAGGATGAATTTCACTGTATTTCAATGATTTGGGTGACATTTCCTTGACATTCACGATAAGTCTATAAATTAGAAGAGCTGTAGTTTTAACACAAAATGAATAAAATGAATCCTCCAGTCACTGCCTACCCCCAAAGAAGGGGAAGCCAATGTGATTGCTATTCTCTGTATACATCAAGCCATATACAGAAGCATGGGAAAAGCACCAATAAATTGCCTTTTCTCGTTATGTTGAGTTTGCTTTTATGTTTTCTAGTTCATGTAATTATCCCCTGTCTTCTATAGAGGCAGATTATAGAACCACCTTGATTAATCCATTGAAACCTTTCATTTACCATAATTTAGGAGCCAGTAATTGTTTTTCTAAATGTTCAAGCTATAGAGGAACAAATAACAACATATCAACCTATATCAGGGCTCCTTTATGCTTCTTTCTTCTTCTTCTTCTTCTTCTTCTTCTTCTTCTTCTTCTTCTCCTCCTCCTCCTCCTCCTCCTCCTCTTGCTCCTCCTCCTCCTCCTCCTCCTCCTCCTCCTTCTTCTTCTTCTTCTTCTTCTTCTTCTTCTTCTTCTTCTTCTTCGTCTTCCAAAAATAGAACATAGAAACTCAATCAAGAACAAACATAAAAGGCCAGGCAGCACCAAACACAGGACTCAACCTCAAACTTCACAGACTCTGTGATGAAAGACTGCACTCTGAAAGAAATTCCATCCTATCCCAGGGATTGTGGGTTACAGATGGCCCCCCTTCCTTTGTGTAACAATGAATAGAGACATCCTAGCTAAGTACCACTGGAACAAACTGTGTACTAGGCCCTGATCCAAACATTGTACAGTGGAGATAATATTAGTGTCTTGCTTTTATTTCTAATGCAAGGTCATATGGCCAAGAAACAGTAGAGCCAGGATTCCGCCCCAGAAAACTTTGCTTTATAGCAGAAAACATCTCTTATCATGCTAGATTGAAAGTGGTTTTGCAAATTCTGTATCACTTAAGTACTTGAAGCATCCAACCCCTATGAAAACCCAAGGATTAGATAATAGACTGAGAATAAAATAAAGCAATGCGTATAAGCGGCACAGAGCACTGGGGTCCTAGGTGTGAACAGAACATACCAAGCATAACTCGAACGTGGGAAGTAAATACTAAGCACCAGCAACAGTCTTGCTTCTCTGCCTCCCACTAAACTGATAAAAAAAATATGTGCAGTATTTCTAAACCTTGGCAACAGTAATGATTCTAACAAAGGAGTATTCTATTCAATCATCAAGCAACTAGCTCACATGCTATTCTTGAAAACTGTCATTATGAAGCCCGTTATGTTTGCTGTACAACTATACCTAATAAAAAGGCATTTTTAAAAATTGTGAAAAACAGAAAGCTGCATTTCCCAGAATACCCAGTCCCATAAGCAGTACAGTGACTCAAGGTTTGGACAAGATCTACTTCTTTTTTGGACCTTTGGTTTGACAGTTGCTGTGTTCCCTCCATTTCCGGCGTGTGGAGGCATCTGTAGATTCCGTGTGCCTTTGTGAGTCAGTGTCACAATGCTATCTTGTCACTCTCCCTTTTGCAATTTTTATCTGCTACTTCAAGTGAAGAAGGAAAGGCCTGAAATGTGTGTTTTTTAAAATATATCCAGGACCACACTTCACTGGAACTCTTCACTTGTTAAATAAAAACCATCCAACAGCTGCTAGATGGGAGAGGAATACGAATCACTTCAGAAGCTGAGAAACTTCAAGTCTTGGGGGAAAAAAAAAACCTACCCATTCAGAGCTAGCTGGTTCTGTGATGCTCCAAATGAAATTCTAAGTCCAGGCCGCGATTCTTGTCATCGGTGACACTGAGGGTGACGATGCCTGCCAGTATGCAGTTTTGCTTGAATTGTTATTACGGAGAAGATTCATTCTTATGAACACAGCTATCTGTGCTCTCATTCTTGTGCGATGTCCTCTCAAGTTCCCGGCCATGGCTATAAAGCTGTACGCTTACAAGTCCTTTGGCACAATGAACATGCCAGAGAAATCAGATACACTGTTGAAATTCATTGCACACCGACTACAAAACAGGGGCTGTATCAACGCGTGTCGTGAGATATATTTCCATTCTTTTCATGTCTCTCTGAATTTATTTGACAGAATTTCAGAAGGGAAATGCGCTTGCTGGAGGGCAGGTTGTTTGGGCTTCTTGCAGTCACAAAGAGGCAGATAGATGTTCCGCTCTCCTTGCCATTATCTCAAACTTCATTGTCTCAGACACCCAGCCACACTCTGTATGCAGCAGCAGCAGGGACTCTTCCTCCAATTGTCTCTTGTCTCCTTGTTTCTGGAGGCTTTCCTAGGCTGGTTTAGACTCTTCAAAGGCACAGCCAGTTTTAAAACATTCTTATATCAACACCCAAAAGGAAAACAGAAGCTTTAAAAAAGTTTTAGTTCAACCATCACCAGACCAGTTTCTGAGCCCTCCCTAATGCCACACTCTTACCACTGTTTTTCAAAACCTGGTTCATAGTGCATTCAGCACACTCAAGCTAATGCCCCCTCCTTAAAGCAATGTAGGACATCTGAAATGTTAATTCCTTCGCCTCCCATTCAGTCCTTAACGTTCTGCATACTGTTAACTTATATGACTTTTATCATATTCATGAAACTATTTTTATTCTCATGACCTGTAATGACCACACCTAATGTGTTTTTCAAACCTGGTCACTCAGTAGTGACGCTGAGTAGATCTCTATCTCCTTAGGATTATTTGTTCTTCCTCTTTCCTGACAAGCTCTGATCTCTCTCTCTCTCTCTCTTTCCCTCTCCCCCTCTCTCTCTTTGTCTCTCTCTCTGTCTCTGTCTCTCTGTCTCTCTCTAAGCCTCTCCCTCCCTCCCTCCCTCCCCTCTCTGTCCTCTCTTCTCTCCATCCCTCACTCCTCCTTTCCATCCTTTTCCTTTCCCTCCAACCTCTGACACCCCTCTCTATTCAGTTTTTTGGGTTCCCTGATTTGCATTTGCTGGTCCTGTGCTCTGACACACCCTAAGCACTCTTGTCATATTTGTGGCTCTAAAATCTGCACATTGTTGACTATCGATACAAAATCTCTCTCCTGAACCTCAGGCATGTCTTAACTCACAGCAAACACCATAAAACGTTTCATAGAATCTCAAATTTAAGATGTCTAAAATGAAACACGGCATTACCTCCCCAGAAATTAAATTATTGGATTGGCAAGATGCCTCAGCAGCTCTAGGTTCAGCAAAACCTGGTGACCTGAGCTAGCTCTCTAGAACCTACATGGTAGAAAGAAAGAACTGAGTACTACAAATTAACCTTTGACCTTCACATGCATATTGTGACATGTGTGTGCACATTCACATGCACACAAACACACACCTATACAAATATACAATAAAAAAATAGTTTGGTCCTGTTTAGTTTTATGAAACAAGATTCCTCTGTCATAAATATGAGACTGTGTCCATCCTGGTACTCTGCCACTAGCATTTCTCATCAGACAGACTATTATGAGTGCCTAACTGATGATCCATACTCTGGAATTGCCCAGATCATCTCTCTTTCATTCCCAAAAGCCACCAGTCTCTACAGGTTGAAGTTCAAACTGAAAAGTAACACATTCACACCTTCCTGGAGTTTCTATTCCTACCCATCTTTGAAAGCCATGTTGCACAAGCCCTGGTATATGGAATGTATAATCTGGCTGCTTACCAAATTTCTCTTTATTAAACCAACAAATTCATTATTCAAAACTCTACTCAAATGTTGGCATCTTTGAGAAAATGTTTTCTGGCCTCATTGGGACCATTCAGGGATCCTCTGCTCAGACCTTTGTTGATTGCTATTTTATAGCAATTTATAGCTCTTACAGGGTAGAGGAAGAATGAAAGTTTGCTCATCTTTGTGTCACCAGTACTCAGTACCATGACTCACATATCAGAATGCCTCACACATTAATGAACGCCTTGTGAGCAGGGCTGTGTGTGGGGTGTATGGTATCATGTTCTACCCTTCAAAAAAACAGGCCTTTCTTTGTACTTGTATGCTTTTTCCATGTGAAATCTTCATTTTAACTCTGTGGGGATAAGACCTAATTCTCCAAGACATAGCTATTTTCCCTACCCAAAAAAAAAAAAAAAAAAAATGACTGTGTTAGATGAATGGGAAGTTCTTGTCACTCTCATTTCATTAATTAGAAACTACATGCAGTAGGACACCTTGAAAGTTGTATCATTTACGTCTGGGGAAGGGTTGAGGCTTTCTTACTTCTATGCATGCTGAATGCTTAACATCGCTAGGTGAAGAAATAGATTTCACTTCCACGCTTCCAGTACCTTCACAGATAATTTCCATGACTCACTGAATCTCATGGAAATTCCTTAATCTGTAGCATGTCTTTCCAATGATAGCAACCCACAGACTTGTCCTACAAATATCTCTAATGAGTCTTTCAATATGTTTAACAAGTTTCTTATTCCCTCTTTATAAACCAATTTTTTAATAAAGGAAAGCATTTAATTTTGAGCTTGCTTATAGTTTCAAAGATAAGTCCATGGTCATCAATTAATAAGAGTCACTTTGGGTCTTTCAGTGATCCAAGCAGACTCCACAACTCCCAGGCCCTCACCGAGTGAGCCAAACTCACCATTCCACCAAAAGTAAAGTGTTTCACTAGTGTGCCTAAATACCAGGAAAGTAAGACTTCACACACACACATACACACACACATACACACACACACACACACACACACACACACACACACACATACACACACCCCTAAGAGTGTCAGTGAAGCAATTACAAAGTAGCTACTCACAGCATGTGTGGTTCCAACTGAACAAATTCTGCACTTCTGTTGCATAATAGCATAACTGCATCTAGAACCCATTCCAACCTAATAATTCCTCAAATCTACATACACATTTACTTCTTTCCCACATCACTGTTTTATAGGGCTATTTTGCTTCTAGTTAGAGATGTGTATCTGTTTTTCTTGGTAATTTGGGAGTTTTGTCTACTTTTATATGCTGGGGTCAACCCAGGAGCTTTGTACACATTACACAAATACTCTCTCACTGAACTACTTTTAGAAACATTCAGGTAACAGGCTCCCCCAGAAGACCAGCCTGAGCCATGTGGCTTTGACTGGGTAAATGTCACAGTTCAATCTGAAGATAGCCTTGACAACTACATACACAAAATCTGCATCTGTCAAAATGTCACCATCAGGTAAAATAATTTGTACATGTGCTACACACACAATAAACACAAACACAATAAGCAGTAATTGCACTGACACTCAAATTCATGGTTTATGGAATGTTTGTTCATAAAAATATAATACATGTCAATAACTATAAATATATCCTAGGCATTTTCATATAAATTCCCTGTGTTTAATTCAATGTCTTGGTTTCTATGTACATTATATTTTCTAAGAACTTGTACATTAAGAACACTTCACATGTGGTGTCGCTTGAGTTTTTGATCTTAGCCATTCTGATGGGTGTAAGATGAAATCTCAGAGTTGTTTTGATTTTCATTTCCCTGATGACTAAGGAGGTTGAGCATTTCTTTAAGTGCTTCTCAGCCATTTGATATTCCTCTGCTGAGAATTCTCTGTTTAGTTCCAAGCCCCATTTCTCAATTGGGTTATTTGGTTTGGTGGTGTTTAATTTCTTGAGTTCTTTATATATTTTGGATATTAGACCTTTGTCAGATGTAGGGTTGGTGAGAGGATGTGGAGAGAGAGGAACACTCCTTCATTGCTGGTGGGAATGCAAACTAGTACAGCCACTTTGGAAATCTATCTGGTGCTATCTCAGAAAACTGGGAATAGGGCTTCCTCAAGACCCAGCTATTCCACTCCTTGGAATATACCCAGAAGACGCGCCAGCACACAGCAAGAAAATTTGCTCAACCATGTTCATAGCAGCCTTATTCATAATATCCAGATCATGGAAACAGCCTAAATGTCCCTCAGTAGAAGAATGGATAAAGAAACTGTGGTACATATACACTATGGAATACTACTCAGCTATTAAAAACAAGGAATTCCCGAAATTTGTGGATAAATGGATTGAGCTAGAAAGGATCATAATGAGTGAGTTAACCCAGAAGCAGAAAGACTCAAATGGTATATACTCACTTATATCTGCATACTAGCCCAAGGGGCATGTCCCATGAAAGCCTTCACTTACAAGGAAACTGGGACAGAGGGGAGGACATCCTATTGGGACTCTAGATGAAAGAACCATGTGAGAATAGCATTGTAGAAGGATCCAGTGGGTCCTAGAAACCTACAAGTAGAACATTATGATAGGCAGATTTGGGCCAAGGGGTCCCGCTCAAACTAAGGCACCAGCCATGGACAATACAGGCGGTAAAATTTAAACCCCTACCCAGATCTATCCAATGGTCAGAACAGTCTCCACACTTGAATGGAGAGTGGGATATGACTTTCTCATGTACTCTGGTGCCTCACATTTGACCATGTCCCCTGGAGTGGGAGACCTGGTGGCACTTAGAGGAAGGACAGCAGGTCACCGAAAAGAGACTTGATACCCTATGAGCATATACAGGGGGAGGTAATCCCTCTCAGGAACAGTCATAGGGGAGGGGAATAAAGGGAAAATGGGAGGGAGGGAAGAATGGGAGGATACAGGGGATGGGATAACGATGCAGATGTAACAAGAATAAATTAATTTAAAAAAAAAAAGAACACACACACAAAAAAAGAACACTTCACATGAGAAATAATTTATACTCTATTTTAAGGGTTACTCTATTCAGCTTGGTCTGCTGCAACATACTGGCAGAGACTTGAAGGCTTAAACAGAATTTGTTTCACAGTTACAGCCTGGGAGATCTGAGGTCAAGATCTCTACAGGACAAGGTCAGCTCAGAGCTTTCTTCAAAGTATGTAGATGCCTTGTTGTGCCCTCACAGACTGGACAGTGGGGGTGGGGGGAGTGGGGGGGACAGAGGAGAATATCGTTTTGTAGGGCCAATAACCCCATTTATGAGTGATATTCCTTCTTGGCGTAATTACCTCTAAAGGCTGCGAAGTTAACACCTCAACATAAAAAGATGTGGGCATAAACTTTCAGTCCATAACTAACTTACATTGATTTGGGGAATGTAAAGGGGTAGAGGGTAAAGGACCCAAAAAAATCAGGAAAAAATTTTTAGTGCAAAACCCAGAATTCATCCTAATTGAACAAAGAGAAATTTAATGCCCACTTTAGGCAGAAAGCAGGATACTGCCTAAGGAAGGCTTGTGCTTACACATGGCCGACTTTGCACTCCCTAATGAACAATTATCTCTTCCAACTCCTGCCAGACAAGCACTCCCTCTGCCTTCCAGTTCAACTCCTCCACAAAAGAACGCTTTTGTTTTTTTCTGCCCTTAACCTTTTAAGCAAAATAGATATCAAAGCATTTTAATGCCTGCTCTGAAATCAGAACCATTGACCTTGCAGCAAAACATACAGGCATTAGTCATCTTCCTCAAAGGTTCTTCCAATTCCTCTTGCCTTTCTTTACGTCTCTTGGTAATGAGAGTGTTAGGAATTTGCTTCTTTCCAAACGACGTTCTAAGATTGTACTTATTGACCCAGTTAAACAGATATGATAATAACTCAAATCTTCATTAAGGGAAAAGAAAGGAAAGAGATCAGATAGAACATGTGATTTTAAACTATTTTTAAATAGAGTATCTGAAAGAAATATGAAATTTTAACCTCTAATAATATGATTGTGTATAGGTGGCTGCCTAGAGCAGTACTATATGCTCATTTTTTATATTTAGAATTGATCATAACTGAAGTTTTGTTGTTGTTTTGCTGAGATTTTTTTTAATTCAGTCTCATATATCGCAGGCTGGCCTCCAACTCACTATGTAGTCAAGGACAACACTGGACTTCTGATCTTCTTGCCTCTACCTCCTGAACGCTGGATTCAGACAGGCACTGCCACTCTGATTATACAGTGCTGGGATGCAAAGAGAATTTTGTGCATAAAAGGAAAGCATTCTACCAACCGAGCTACCGCTGAAGCCCCTCATAACTTAAGAACAAAACGACAGAAAGAGAGTAAAGAGAAGAAACCTGTTCCAGCGGAAAGATTTCAGATTCTCTGCTGTCTAAACTGCTGTGTTCTTGCTTTGTTAGTTCTCAAACCTAGTTATGTTCCTGGTCCTAGTCCTCTTCTATACCACCCGGTGCCGCTATACAAAGCCATTTTCATTACACCCTGAAACCCACTGTCACTTTAATGCCCATTGGCCTTCCCAAACTCTTTCTACCTTACTTCACTTCCAGAAAGATGACTGAAACTTTGGGCTTTTTGGGTTTTTTTTGTTGTTGTTGTTGTTTTACATTCATCAGCTTCAATGGAGCTTTTCAAGTTGTAGACCGGTTAAGTACCTTTGGTTCATACTTTCTGCTACAGCCAAATCTTTCTTTTACTTAATTAATTAATTAAGTCACTTTACATCCCAATCGTAGCCCCCTCCCTCCTCCTCTCCTCCCAGTCCCACTCTCCCTCCCTCTTCCTCCATCCCTCTAAAAGGGGAGCTCCATGCACCAAGCACAGCTCATCAAGTCACATCCTGACTGATCATGTCCTCTTCTGCTGTGGCCTGGAGAGGCAGCCCTGCCAGGGAGGACTGATCAAAAAGCAGGCAACAGAGTTCATGAAAGAGACAACCTCTGCTCCCCTTACTAGGGGACCCACACAAGGCCTGATCTGCCCATTGACTATGTCTGTGCAGGGGACTTAGGTCCATGCTGTGTCCTTGGTTGGCACTTCAGTCTCCACATGCCCTTCTGGGCCCTGGTTAGTTGGCTGTCTTGGTCTTCTTGTGGGGCTCCTGTCACCTCCAGGTCCTTCTAAACTTCCCCCAACTTCCTCACAAGACTCTCTACACTTCATCCAATATTTGGCTGTGAGTCTCAACATCTCTTTCTATCCACTGCTGAGTGGAGCTTCTCAGAGAACTGCTGTATACTAGGCTCCTGTCTGTGAGCATAGCAGAACATTGTTAATAGTGTCAGGGATTGGCTCTCTCCCAAGGGGTGGGTCTCAGATTGGGTCAGGCATTGGTTGGACATTCACTCAATCTCTGCTGTAACTTTATCCCTGTGCATTGTAGACAGGGTAAATTTTTGGATGAAGTTTTTGTGAGTGGGTTGGTGTTCCCCTTCCTCCACTAGGACCATGTCTTCAGGCTCTATGACTTCTGCTGCTAGCAGGTCTCAGCTAGAGTCATATATCTCAAAAACCTACCCTGTCCTAGGCCTCCAGCTTGTCACAGAGATGCCTCCACCTATGATTTCTCTTTTCTCTGTAGGCCTTCTGCCTTCTCACCTCCGCTCTCCCAAGATCTGGCCTCCACCCTCATTTCTCTCTGTGATCTCTCACCTACATTGTTCCCTCTCTTCAATCACTTCCACTGTCTATTTTATTCCTCCTTCTGAGTGAGATTTAAGCATCCTACCTTGGGTACTCCTTGTTACTTATCTTCTTAGGGTCTGTGATTTGTTATGTGTATTTCCTGTACTATATGGCTAAAATCCACTTATAAGTGAGTACATTTCATGTGTCTTTCTGGGTCTGGGTTACCTCTCACTCAGGATGATTTTTTTCTACTTCTATCCATTTGCCTACAAATTTGATGATTTCTTTGTTTTTAATAGCTGAGTAGTATTCCATTGTATAAATGTACCAAATTTTCCTTATCCATTCTTCAGTTGAAGGACATCTGGGTTGTTTCCAGTTTCTGGCTACTACAAATAGAGCTGCTGTGAACATAGTTGAGCAAGTGGCCTTGTTGTATGGTGGAGCAACTTTTGGGTACATGCCCAGGAGTTGGTTGGGTCTTGAGGTAGAGATATTCCCTATATTTTGAGAAACTTCCAGATTGATTTCCAAAGTGGTTGTACAAGTTTCAGCTCCCCTCAGCAATGGATGAGTGTTCCTCATTCTCTACATGCTCACAGTCAAATCTTTCTAAGAATGTCAAACATAGGACCATATTTTGGTATCTTGCTTACAAATTAACAATATGAATTCATGGAAGAGTTTAATATGTGTTTTGACGTTTTTCCATGAATCTTGTCATGTGACCAACCTCTACGATATCACCAAGTATTGCCCAGTATCTAATGTTCTGAAACATCCTCCCCTTTAATACTGAAGAGGTAGGCCTGTGACTGCTTCCAACAAATGGAATATGGAAGTTATACCACTCCAACATTTATGCTATGACATACACTACCACCTTAGCCGACTGGAATGAGTCTTCTTGCTGCTTTGATGAGACAAACAATAGTCCTGAAGAAGCCATGTGGCATGGGACCATGTAGACTCTACCTTCAATCACACATTCTCAACAAAAATTATTCTGCTAATAGTCTGAGTATTTGTCAGCACAACCATTTTCTCCAAGTTAAGCCTCCCAATGAAAAGACAACCTAGCCAACACCTTGGTGCAGCCTCATGAGACTCTGAGCAGAAGATCGAAATAAACCATATCTCAACTCCTGAGTTGTGTCAACAGAGTTAACAAATGTGCCTCATCTTGCATTGAGTTTGTGTAATTTGCTATGTGGCATTATAAAATTAATACACTGGGTAACATTTCTTTCAAAGAAAAGAAACACCAGGGCATAATAAACAGAAAATAAAAGGTGATGAATGTAGAATTGTACCTGGCTGAAAAGACAAAGGCAGGACAGTAGACACAGAAGGGCCATGATTGGCACAAACACTGAACATGAGTACTTGAAAAGGAATTCTTTCTGAGCTGCTGCTCTGAGAAAAGTAGAATTTTAATGGGTTCATCTATGAAATATCATAGAATTTGGTTTTTACCTAGTAAATGGAGAGAGTGAAGACAGATTCAGTTCATACACCAACCAGTATACAATAAGTGCCTTGTATGTATTAATTCTCACAGCTTAGAAAAGTCATCTTAAGTACCAGTTCAGGGATAAGGAAAATGAAGTATGTTGATGCTGAGTGAGTCTCTAAACATCGTGCTAGAATTGAACTCTAGCCTGTATCTGTCCAAAGCTGTAGGTCTCAACCAGCACTAAAGAGAGGAGAATGAGCTTCATGAAAAAGATATGGACAGATCCACAGCATAGAAACAGAAAAAAAAAACAGAACAGTAGCAACAACCACCCACCACAGGGATAAAGAGAAAAGAGGAACCAGCACTTCGAAGAAAGAAATGAATTAAACATTATTTTCACAGTATCACTGAAAAAGAATCAAATGATCTTCAAGCAAAGAAGTTATATCCTTAGGCAGAAGACTGAGTTTAAAAAAAAAATAGCATGATATACACAGGAAGGCATCAAAGCATGGTCAGCTAATCTCAGCCTCTATTAGAAAATTCAAACCAGGGTGGAAATCTTTCTGGCTAATGATTTTTCACCTAGAAGTTGAAGTTTAGTATCAGATTTCCTTGTCCAATTTTATACTTGTAGCACTGAGCTACATAAGCTAAAGTTGTGCCTTGACCCTCCAAATCAGAGATTCAAATAGTATCCCCAGATTGTATTGGTACTTAATAAATGTGAGAAATAAAGAACTACTCAGGTTATTGGAGGTAGTCGTGGGGGTTGAATGAGGGCAAAGGGTCTTACAATGAACATTACGGTGATTAGGTTTGGCAAACTCATCACCCAAGACTGACTTCACAATGTGTGGCTCTGCACAGGTGAAGATATTTTATACTATAGTGTTATCTTGAATTTAAGTCTTACTCCATGGGCTGATGCTTTGGAGAAATAGTGAAGAGTTTAAGAGGTGGAGCCCAGTGGAAAGTGTTTGGATTGTTGATGAGGGATCTCAGCCCTTCATCTTTCCTCTTTTTGCATCCTGGCCATGAGGTAACTAGTTCATAGGCAGTAGGTTGAACTTGCCATAGAGTGAAACCTCCAGCCCTGTGAGTAAAAAATAAGCCTTTCATCTTTGTAAGTTTACTTCACTGTTGGTCACAGTAACAGAAAGTGACAACCATGCTTTGTAAGCTAGGAAGTAACCCAAAGAAAGGCCAGAATCAGCTAGCAGAAATTCACTGGAAAACACACTGGACCTGGGTGATGGGGATCTGGAGATATAGCCATGGACTAGATGAGCACAAGCAATATGAGAAAATAGGTTCCAAGGTAGGCAGGAGAACACAAATGTGAACACATGTACAGTCTGCCCTTTGCTGCTCCTGCCAGCTTATAAGCAAGACATTGGGTAGAGAGCAAACAATTAAACAGGACATCACACACACCCTTGCCTTCTGCCGCCCTACCCACAACAAGATTTCTCAGCATATTTTCCCTAACTGTATCACTGATGCTACTAAATCTGTAGTCTTCAAGATGTGGTTTGTGTTATTCTTCATGCACCTACCCTGAACAAAACAAGAGCTTCTGGCGTTGTAGGAACATTAGGTTTATAACCCTGCTTTTCTTCCATAAAAGACAAACATTGTCGGGGAGTGTAAGTACCTCTGGAGGCACTGGATCCATCATCAAAGGGGGCTTATGAGACCATGAAGCACATATTGATTTCTGGGCCTGTATAGGATGATGAAGCACTCTTCGCTCACAGCCACTTCCCCTGCTAGTGTCAGAGGAGTTATCACCTGTTTGATGCCAGTCAAGCAGGGCATGCAGCTGGTCAGGATGTCTGATTTACCTCTACATGTGAAATGACTGGCCAGTAGGAAACAGTCTCTGAAACGTGGTGTCAGAAGTTGCATAAGCCTGTGAGGATCCTGACATGAGCCACAGCAGGGACATCTACATCCTTTTCCAAAAGGATCTGCATGGGTCTCCCATTAGTTAGCTCTCGCCTCCTGTCTGGGCTTGCTCACCGTTCATTTTGGTCTCCTACACAGCTTTTATCCAGACTTTTGATCTCTCCTTGCCAGACTACTTCATTTTTAATACCTAACTCAGCTGTTCGCTTTATAGTCTGGGCATAATTTAGTCAAAACATCAGCCATATGCTGAGGAGATAGCTCATTTGGGGACGCACTTGCCATGGAAGTACTTTAGGGCCTGAGCTCCATCTACAGAACCCACATAACAACACCGAGACCCAAATACTGCAGAGGCAGAGGCAGGCAAACTCCTGGTGTGCCACATATCGGTAGCCTAGTAAGAAATCATTTTTGCAATAATGCCTGTAAGGGGTTAGAGAGAGAACTTATCTACTCTGAGCACTTGTGGCTTTTGTAGAGGACCAGGGCTGTGCTCCAAAACCCACATGATAGCTAACAACTGCTTATTATTCCAGTTACAGAGGATCTGATACCCTCTGCTATCCTTGAGGGCACTGAAAGCATTTGGTACACAGACATAAATACAGAGAAAGCATTCATAAAATAAAAACAGACAAATCCTTTTGTAAAAGCCCTGTTACTTCTACAGCGTCTAGCACAGTGAGTCTCCCTCCCCAACCACAAAATCTCCCAAGGCCACCAGATCTGGTGCAGATCCACATCCAGTTCTCTGGCCTACTCTAGCCTCCAGAGTTTGCACAGCAAATGATCTCTAGGCTTTGTCTAGGACCCTTCCTACCTTTCCTACAACCCAGAGGACCCTCACATACTATATCCAATCATTCTACCCAATAAGATCACTCAAACCCTCCAGGCTTGGACCAGGAAGCACATCCTGTATACCAGCCCAGTTCCCTCTGTCCACCTGAATTCATTCTACCATGGGCCATTTTCAACTTTGAGGCACAACCTAGCCGTGCGTCCTCTCTTCTCCCCCAGCCTGTTCTGTCCATATCTACTTAGAACTAACAAAAATGTCCTTATGCCCAAATTTCATAACAAAAATACCAACAATATGAAAGACCAAACCACTATCTTCTCTCTAAAATCTACCAGTCCTATAGAAATGTTTGCCAATGACAACTACCTAGATGAACTACATGACACAGAATTTTCAAAGAATCATAAACATCAAAAAAATTCAAGAAGACTTAAAGAAAATGATGAAATTAAGGAGAAAGAAGTTAAGACTGAATGCCTGGGTAATACCCAGGAAAAAACAAAGAAATTGACAAAGATAATCCAAGACTTGAGAAAGAGTTCAATTAGGAGATAAAAATATTGAAGAAGACTTAAGCTAAAATGAAGATGAAATTGAAAAACTCAGTAACTCAGCTAGAAAATTTAAAGGAAAGCCTTATAACTAGAATGTATCAAGAAGATAGAATATAAAGATTTGCATATAAAGTAGAGGGCCTAGATTAAATAAACAAACTGTGTATAAAATTTAAAACACAGGAAAGAAATATATGGGAAACATGAGACACTGAAAAAAAAACAAATCTTCAAGCTATAGGCATAGATGAGAGAGAATGCCAAGTAAATGGCATAGACCATGTAATCTTCAACAACATTACCAATGAAAAGACACAGCCACACAGATGCAAGCAGCATACAAAGGACCAAATAAACAAATCAGTGAAGGAAAATTCCCACAGCATGCCATAGTTTAAAAAAACAACTCTACATAGACCTAACAAAGAAAGTGTATTGAAAGCATCAAGAAAAAACTTGAAGCCACATTAAAGAAAAACCACAAAATTAACTAAAAAAAACCTCAGTATCCTTCCCCTATACAAATGATAAAGGAGCTGAGGAAGAAATTAGGGAAAGAACACTCTTCACAATAGCCACAAATAATATAAAATATCCTGACGTAACTCTAACCAAGCAAGTGAAAATGCTGTATGACAAAAACTTCAAGTCTCTGAAGAAGGAAATTGAAGAAGATACCAGAGATGAAAAGCTATCCCATGCCCATAGATCAGTAGGTTTAACATACTAAAGATGGCCATTTTACCAAAAATAACCTGCATATTCAATGCAATTCCCATTAAAATTCCAAAACAATTCTTTACAGACTTTGAAAGAGTAACTCTCACCTCATAGGGGAAAACAAAAAGCCCAGGATAGCTAAAACAATTCTGTACAATAAAAGAATGTCTGGAGGTATCACTATGCCTGATTTCAAGTTGTACTACAAAGCATTAGTAATAAAAACCACATGGTATTGGTATAAAAACAGAGAGGTTGATCAATGGAGTTGAACCAAAGACCCAGAAATAAACCCACACACCTATGGACACTTACCACTTGACATAAAAGCCAAAACCATACAATGGAAAAAAAGGGAACATCATCAACAAATATTGCTGATCTAACTGGATGTCTGCATGTAGAAGACTACAAATAGATTCATATTTATCACCGTACACAAAAATCAAATCCAAGTGCATCAAAGACCTTAACATAAAACCAGAAGCACTAAACCTATTAGAAGAGAAAGTGCAGAGGAGACAACTTCCTCAACAGAACATCAATAGCTCAAGCTCTACGATCAACAAGTAATAAATGGGACCTCTTGAAACTGAAAAGTTTCTTTAAAATAAAAGACACTGTCAATGCAACAAACAGATTGGGAAAAGATCGTCACCAACCCTACATCTAACAAAGGCCTGATATCCAAAATATATAAAGAACGCAAGAAAGTAAACATCAACAAACCAAATAATCCAATTAAAGTTGGGGTACATGCAAGCAAATGGATGGTACTAGATGAGATCATCCTGAGGGAGGTAACCTAGACCCAGAAAGACACACATGGTATGTCCTCTACTTATAAGTAGATAATAACCATATAGTACAAGATAACCATACTATAATTCACAGACCTAAAGAAGATAAATAATAAGGAGGCCCCAAGGAAGGATGCTTAAATCTCACTCAGAAGGGGAAATAGAATAGACAAAGGAAGTGATTGAAGAGAGGGAAGAGGATAGGAGAGGGAACACTGAGAGAAATGAGGTGGATGTCAGATGTGGGGAGAGTGAGGTTGGGGAAGAACAGGGGGATTTCAGAGGGAAGAGAAACCATGGTGGGCGTAACTCTGAGACAAGCTGGAGACCACAACAGGGTAGGTGTCTGGGAGGATATGGGTGTGAATCCCGACACTATTAACAACATTCTGCTATGTTTGCAGAAGGGAGCCTATCATGGTTGTCCTCTGAGAGGCTCCACCCAGCAACAGAATGAAGCAGAAGGTGAGGCTCACATCCAAACACTGAGCAGAGCGTAGGGAGCCTTGTGGAAAAGTGAGAAGGACAGAAGGATTCAAAGGAGACAGGAGCTCCACAAGAACACCAAAAGTGTCAACTAACCCGAGCCTTCCCCCCGGGGGTAGGGGGGCATAAAGATATGGGAGCACCAACCAAGGATCATGCATGGACTGGACCTAGGCCCCCTACACATATGTACCCAATGGGCACCTTGGTCTTCATGTGGGTCCCCTAGAAAGGGAAGCAGACTCTGTCTCTGACAAGGTCTCTGTTGCATGTTTTTCAATCACTTCCCCTTGGCAGGAAGTTCTGGGGTGGATTAGTAAGGAGTATTCCCCTTTTCTGAGGGGGAAGGGAAGGGGAGGGAGAAGAGAGAGGGAGGAAGGGAAGGGACCAGGAGGAAAGGATGGGGGGCCTATGATTGAGATGTAAAGTCAATAACTAAACAAAGAGAGAAAAAGAAAAGGGGAAATGATGTACAGAGCTAAACAGAATTCTCAACAGAGGAATCTTGAAAGGGCAAGAAGTACTCAAAGAAATGCTCAATTTCCTTAGTCATCAGGGAAATGGAAATCAAAACAACTCTGAGATACCATCTTAGCACCCATCAGAATGGCTAAGTTCAAAAACTCAAGTGGCAGAACTTTGCTGGCAAGGATGTGAAGACAGGAACACTCCTCCATTGCTGGTGGGAGTGCAAACTTGCACAACTACTTTGGAAATCAATCTGGTGCTTTCTCAGAAAACTGGGAATAGCTCTACCTCAAGATCCAGCTCTACCACTCTTGGGCATATACCGAAAAATAAATGTTCTACCATACAATAAGAATACTTACTCAGCTATGGTCATAGCAGCTTTACTCTTAATAGCCAGAAACTGGAAACAACCCAGACGTCCCTCAACCAAAGAATGGATAAGGGAAATGTGGTATATTTACACGATTGAATACTACTCAGCTATTGAAAACAAGAACATCATGAAATCTGCAGACGAATGGATGAAACTAAAAAGTATCATCCTGAGTGAGATAACCTAGACCCAGAAAGATACACATGGTATGTAATCACTTATTAGTGTATATTAACTATATATTACAGAATAAGCATACTAAAATTCACAGACCTCAAGAAGCTAAGTAACAAGGAAGGCTCAAAGGAGAATGGTTGAATCTCACCCAGAAGTGGACAGCAGAAGTGGGTAAAGAGAGGGAACAGGGTAGAAGAGGAAGAGCAGAGGGAAATGAGGGTGGGGATCAGATGTGGGGAGAGCGTGGGTGGGAGGTCAGAAGGCTTGCAGAGAGAAGAAAAACCAAGGGCAGGGGCTTCGTTGAGACAAATGGGAGACCTACAAAGGGTAGGTTCTTGAGAAGACATAGGGATAACTCTAGCCAAGACTCCTAGCAGCAGGGGTCATGGAGACTGAAGAGGACACCCTCTAACTAGACAGGACTCCTAGTGGAGGAAGGGGAACACCAACTCACTCACAAAAACTTCAACCCAAAATTTATCCTGCCTACAAGATGTGCAGAGATAAAGTTAGGGCAAAGACTGAAGGAATGTCTATCCAATACCTGGCCCAACCTGAGACCCACCTCATGAGAGAGACACAACCTCTGACACTATTAATGATACTCGGCTATGCTTGCAGACAGGAGCCTACATTAACTGTCCTCTGAGAGGCTCCACCCAGCAGCAGATAGAAATAAATGCTGAATCTCACAAACAAACATTAGACAGAATGTTGGGAGTCTTGTGAAAAATAAACCACATCCTGGAACACAAAACAAACATTTACAAATTCAAAAGGATTGAAATTGTTCCTTGTATTCTATCCGATCTCAATGCAATAAAACTTAAAATAAATAGCAAACAAATCTCTAGTAAATACACAAATTCATGGAGATTTAGCAACTTGTTACTGAATAATGAATGGGATAAAGAAGAAATCAAGAAAAATCTTTTAAGCTTCCTGGAAATAAATGAAAATTAAAAACACAATACAACAAAAATTCTGGGACATACTGAAAGCCTGCTTTCTTATAGCACCCTAGACCACCTAGCCAAGAGCTGGACTTTCCCACATCAATCATGAATTAAGAAAATTATCACAGGGTTGCCAAATTCTGGTTCCATGTCTTCAATCTTCTTATAATCTTTCTGTCTTCAAAGCCTGATACTAACTTTGAATTCTTCCTCTTCCAGTACAGCTCCCAACACACACACACACACACACACACACACACACACACACACACACACAAATCAATCTCCCATCTCTAGGAAATCAGATCTTCACTGATTTTTTTTTTCATTCCCATGGACACCCTCATAGTTTACATTTGGTGTTTATAGTGTGTTTTCTGACCGGTACCTCTCCAGCCCATAATATTGCAGCAACCTTCTGCTTTCAGTCCCTTTCCATTTCATTGCCTCTAGATGGCTGCCAAGATAATCTTCTACAATCTAGGTTTACAAAGCACAGTTCTGATTATGTCACTGTGCGTGCGCTACTTATAAGAATATCAGCTGTAGATAAACTGTCACAACAGAAGATCTTTATTAAACTCACAGTTTTACTTAATAATATCTCAGTACTTTGCCATGGCATTCATACAAGTCTATAATCATAGTCACATTGAAAGGGAACTTGGACATGTCTCGCACTAGAATCCTCAAACTCAGTCTCAAAGTGTCCTTTCCTGCCTTGCCTTCCTCACTGCCCTTGGACTGTCTAAGCCAACCCTCTCTTTGTCGTTTCTGCCTCTGTGACTATTCTCAGATGCTTTCCTCTGGCTGGGAGTTTTTCCCTTGCAGTCTGTCAAGATGTGTTCATTCTTCCTAAGTTCCAGGTCAAATGTCCCCTCTTTCATGAATGTTTCCCTTATACTTGCAAATTAAATCTCATCTCTCCTTGAATTTTAATAACCCTGCTGTAACCCTTTCTTCAGTCATGGGAACATTCTGCCCTGTGTTATAAACAGCCGGGCATCACCTGCTCCTGTCCCTACTGCAGATTCTGGAAGGAGAAAAGTCTCAGCAATTTATTTGTGTTCCTTCTGTGTTGGTTTGTTATAGACTTTAAGAGTGGGGATGGGGGCGAGGAGGGGCGGGAAACAGCTAATTCTAAGCTGTTATTTTCTCCTTGGTTTTAGAAGACAACATTGATAGATGTGAAATTATCAAAATTCAACTGAAACTTAACTTTTTAACTACCAACCATAAGAATATAATGAGTGAGTTAACCCAGAAGCAGAAAGAGTCAAATGGTATACACTCACTTATATCTGCATACTAGCCCAAGGGGCATGTCCCATGAAAGTCTTCACTTACCAGGAAACTGGGACAGAAGAGAGGACATCCTACTGGGACTCTATATGAGAGAACCATGGGAGAATGGCAAAGTAGAAGGATCCAGAGGGTCCTAGAAACCTACAAGAGAACATTATGATAGGCAGATTTGGGCCCAGTGGTCCCGCACAAACTATGGCACCAGCCAAGGACAATACAGGCTGTAAACTTCAAACCCCTACCCAGATCTAGCCAATGGACAGGACATTCTCCACAGTTGAGTGGAGAGTGGGGTCTGATTTTCACACATACTCTGGTGCCTCATATTTGACCACGTCCCCTGGATGGGGAGACCTGGTGACACTCAGAGAAAGGATAGCAGGCTACCAAGAAGAGACTTGATACCCTATGAGCATATACAGGGGGAGGACGTCCCCCTCAGGATCAGTCATAGGGGAGGGGAATAAGGGGGAAATGGGAGGGAGAGAGGAATGGGAGGATACAAGGGATGGGATAACCATTGAGATGTAATATGAATAAATTAATAAAATAAAATTTTAAAAAAGAAAAGAAAAAAGTAGATGAAAAGACATATACAAAAATATAGTGCTTAAATTGTCAATCATATTTTACTTAGAATAAAAGTTTATGTGGAAAAAAAAGAATTTAGAAAAGAATAGGTTTTGCCTGAGATCTCTATCAAGTAGGAAACCGAGTCAGATCATAGCTAACTTTATTCAATAAATATTTGTAAAGTATTGAGCACATAGTGGGGATATTCTGCCAGACTATTTAGAAGCAGATAAAAATGTATTCATTAAGCCAGATATAGTCCAATGAGATGAAACTAAATTTTATATAACTGTAACAGCGTTAAGTGCCATATGAGGAAAAATCTGCTGTGGATATTTAAATATGCTTAAAACTAGGAGGAAATCTCTAAGGAAAGGCAGGAGCATATGGGTCTGAAAGCCACTCAGCCTGCTTTGGTCCTTCTTGGCTTCTTACACATGGCACAGGCTTGAGCAAAATACTGAACTACTCTAGATCTCAGATTCTTCATCCATAAAAGGGGAGCAAGCATACGTTCGCTGGGCTAGCTTTCCTACAACATAATAAGTGCTCAGAATATAATGGAGTGCCTACGCTCTTCGGTCTCTTCCTGGTCCACAAAGAAAGAAGGAAATTAGCCACAGCTCCGGGTTCACTTTAGTTCTAACTGAAATGATTTGCATCTTTTTACCACACTTCAAAATGAGAACCCTAGAAGAGGATAAAATGAAATCATTGTTAATTAAAACCCACCATTCTTGGGGTTCTCACATAGCCGTGAATGTGTCCCTGAAAGGATTCTGAATGTTTTCCTATAGATGATGATTTTGGTCTGGGATAATACAATTGGGTGCAATTATTCTAACATTTCAGAGCCACTTCTCTTCTTCTCATAATGATAAATAGTTAAGGCCACACCTCACAGTTATAAATATGCTTCAGCCTCTAACGATGGCAATAAATTTACCATCTTTCTCAAGTGGGTAATTTACTGTCAGAACACAATTTCTTATGCCTGGTATGCTGACACTGAGTAGCAAGGATTTTAGACAAATCCAGTTAAAAGCCTAAAAGGGTGTTTTATAAGGCTTTTATATGACATCACCAGGAAGTCTATTTTTAATAAGAAATATATCTTCCTGCTGCCAGGTTCCAAGCTCCTCTGGACTCATTTTTGTGGCACAAATATCTCCAAGCTAAGGAGCCAAGCATCCCTCGGGCTTCAAACAGACATTTGCATTGACCAAATTTAACTCTAAACTTACCTGCCTTTACCAGTCTCTCATGTCTATCAGCACTACAGTCGTGAGGCATCTGTATCCCTCACCAAGCCATGTCTAGGTGGCAGTCAAATACACACTAGAATCCACTGCTCTCTGAAAGTACACAGAAAATCTAGATCCTATAGCTTAATCTCCTATCAACTACCTAATTATCTCTCGTCAAAAGTACCAACTCAATCTGATTCAACAAAAATTTATTACTCTTTGTATGCCAAAAATTATTCTGGGTATTTAGTACAAAAGCCCAAAAAGATGAGATATATTTTAAGTACTTGCATTAGAATGCTTGAGAAATGGGAGTAGGGAAGTTATGTTGCAGGCATGTGTTTTTTAAAGGCAAATGAGACTTCATAAGGTATAGCTTCAGTGAGGCAGTCAAAGAAGAAATTCTGAAAAAGAACACTCACAGCTCAGCTCAGACTGTTCAGACACAGAAGCCAGGTCGCTCAATGGAGCTCAACACCATCCTTTATTACCTGGGCAGCTCTCTCCTGCACCCTGCTCTGAACATAACATAACAACGTGGTCCCTGCCCAGAAGGCTAGCAATTCAGGCTAGGGAGACAGCTTGTTCTGACACACTCCTAAATAAGCTTCAAATGTACAAGAGAGAAACCAGATCAAATCTGAGGAAAAGGCATCTGAAATACAGCAAATCTATAATGACTAACTGACCTAACTTATGACCTATAAAAATCATTTTTCTTCCAAAGACAACTAATAAACTCATAGCCAGCTCTGTGCCAAATATACAGTTTGATGAATCAGCTCCTTCTACATGGATACATGGTCCAAACTGAATGCGGTTTTAAATAACTTTGAAAAGGAGTTCTTGTCTCTGAGATAATTTGTATACACTGGGTCAAGAAAGCAACAGCATCTTAAAGATACATTTGTTCAACAAATAACTACTGCATTTCTGCTATACTAACAACATAGTGCAGGTGAAGGGGGAATAAATAAAAGAGCTCAGAGGCATTTACTATCAAAAACAAAACTTGCAAAGTTAGAACGTAATATTTATCACTTGCTTCTGATTGCATGCATTTATCCTAATTACATAATAAGATGCAATCATTTTGAAAACAAAGGGAGACTGGATTTTATTTTAAGTAAGCTCTCTTGAAGCACAAGATGAAAAAAAAGTCAGTGTGTGAGCCAAATGCCAGAAGCCAAAAATTCAATCTAAGCTACCAATACCAAAAAGGCCAAACATAAAGGCTTATGTCTGGAGGTAAAAGAAAGTGGTAATCACTGACTATCTGGAAAGGAACTGAAATGTCTGAAACATTCTTAAGCCTTGTGTGTGAAGAAAGCATGACTGGCCAATGAACAGCAAAGTTTGAAATTTATTTTTTATTTGTAGCTGGCAAATAAAACAAATAAATGCACATAAACATTATGTATAATGTTTAAATGCTATATGTAATGTTTAAATCAAGGTACAAATGTCTATCTCAAGTATTTATCTTTTGCCATGGTAAAAGCAATTGAATTCCTTTCCTCTAGCTTTTTGGAATATGTAATACATTATCTTCACCCCATCACATTGTAATACATCAGAACTTTGTTCGCATTAAATATGACTTCTGTGAATTTATCAGCCTTATGCTTCCACTTTCTGGATTTAGATTATTGTAAAGTTTTTTAATCCAATATTTTATTAATTAGTGTCAACGAGACTCTAATCCTTTGACATACAACAAAATAGTTGGCCTCTCTATTACATATGCCAAAACACCAACTTTTTACTTTTTAATTTTTATAATTTATTACGAATATAATAGGAATCTACTCATCCCACTGGCCTCTCTTATCCCACTCCAATTCCTACAACCAGATCCGCCTCCCCCCCCCCCCATCTTCTTCCCAACTGGTTCCTCTCCTACTTACAGGTCTTGTGCAGGTATCCATAGGTACTGTGTGTTCACGATTGCATTGGCCATGTCATATCCATAAGACAGCATTTTATAGAACCCTTCCTATCCTCCAGCTCATGCATCTCTCCACACCCTTTTTCAAGATATTCTCTGAATCCTGGAGGATGTAATACAGATGTTCTCTTTAGGATTAAGCCTTCAACGAGTTTTCATTCTTAGCATTTGAGCAATTATGAGTGTCTGTAGTAGCCATTACTTACTGCAAAAAGAAACCTCGCTGGCCAAGGGTAATGCAAGTGTATGAATATAAATATTTGGAAGGCAGCTTGGTTACAGAGCTAGTTAGCTTAATATCAGCAGTAAATTCCACCCTAAGATGTGCGACATCTTCAGCCATAGGTTTTTGCCAAGGTTAATAGTACTAAGTACGTAATTCTTCCCACAAATTAGACTTCAAGTCCAACCAAAACTCAGTGAGTTACCCCAAAAATAACCGTTCCACTATTATACTAGTGGAAAATTTTGCCTGGAAAGTCAATATTGTAGTACACAGGATCTACATCAGGATGGAACTGCTGGTACTTTTCCCCTCCCAGAAGCCAACATAGCACCTTATTGGCTCTATGAATGCTAGTCAGCTGGGTGGTATGGGTGGAAGCTTCCAGATTAGTTCTAACTTGATTAATCTGTGTGCAGAATCCCAAGTGTACGGTGTTGTCGGCAATAGGGTCTTACTATGTGGTTTTGGAGAGTGACAAGAGCCTTTGTCAACTCATAAGAAAATAAGCTACATCTGGACCTGGGATTTTTGTTTAGTCATGGCTTCTGAGAGTATCACTATCCATTCATATAGGGTACATCTATTTGAAACTTAAATAATTACATCTTTTAGCTACCTTATAATTTAGTGGGTTTCTAGATGCCATTTCCCTACATCTTATTTTAGTTACCCCCTCCTTATCCCTGCTTCCATCCCTATTTAAACCTTTCCAGTTTATTCCCCCACACTCTACTTTCATATCACATGAAAAATGCTAACATTTTTAATCCCCAACATATGTCTTCTGTTTATACAGTGTGAACCCCTTAGCTGTAAATGTAGGCATGACAAAAACCAAAGATCTTTCGTTGCTAGTGTGCTGACAGTAATCTGCATTATCACCTTCAGGGGACCACAGATTCCTTTAAGCTTTGAGAGTAGGCATGATGAGCACTCAGCTGAGCTGATTCAGTGATGTCCATCAGTAACCATACAATTCTCTCTTTTGCTTAAGTAAAGAGGTATGGTATGGCTTTTCCTGTGTCTCACAAGTGTTTCTTCAAGCACTTGGGCAGTGTGATGTCAACCAACCAACCCCAGTAAAGGTTGAGTACCTAGCCTGGATTTCCACGCCTCACTGACATTTGTGATGACTAATCTTGGTCATCAACCTAACTATATCTGTAATCAACTAAAAGTCAAGCAACTGAGTACATCTGTAGAGGATTTTCCTGGCTAGATCATTTAAAGTGGGAAGACTCACCCTAAATCTGGATTATCTCAAGTCAAAAATCAATGTAGGCTTTGAATTTTAAAACCTACTTTATCTGGGGTTTCTTAATGCCTCTGCTTCCCCCCCTTCCAACCCACCAAACGTAGGTAGGAGAGAAAGAAGGTTAGTCAGGACAGGGATGTAAACTTTTTTAGACTCGGTTCCTTGGGGAGACTCCACTCTTCATTGTCAAGATAACAGCAGTCCAGTCAAACACCAAACAGCATCAGCAAACAGCAAACAGAAACTGAAAAAGTGAAACAAATCAGCAGCAGCCTCTTTGAAGTTTTCTCCAGAGTGTTTCTCTGTAGGAGCATCTCGAAGTGAAGCAATGAAAAGTGATATCAAAGCGATTTCTATCTCTGAGCTCTTATTTATACCCTCTCAGAGTCTGCAACAAAGATGTTTTCCAGCTGGCTAAAACCACGCCCCCACAGAAGGCAGTCCCCATCTGACAAAGATCATACACCCTCTCATGAGGTTATTATCAGCTGTGGGCAAACTAAAGGCAATTTCACCTCCCACACTTGGAGTCAAAACAAAAACATACCACACAACATAACAAAAATATCCACTACATGTCCCCCCTTCTCTTTCTCTAACATTCATGAACTATATACAGTAAGAATAATTATGAATGTTATATCACATTTAAATGAGCTGCTTATATATATTAAACAACAAAATAGTCTTAAATTTCTATCAGTATACAATAAACCATACCAATGTAAATTATTTGGGACTATTAGATTCTATTTTCCATCTTATATTCCCCATTTTTATTTTAATAAGCTTCACAACACAATAACTGAGAAGTTGTTACTCTATTCTTATCCCTATAAGCTAACCTGGTTTCCTCTCAGTGTACATACCAGAGATACTTGCGTTTTGTACCTTTCCCTGCTTCAGCTCCTTCTTCTGATGTCTCCTGAACCTCTTCCATGGCTGAATCACCCACTTCCTCTTTTAACTCCTCTTCTACTGACAGGAAATCTAACTGTATCCTCTCCCTTGCTCAGTGATTGGCTCTAAGCCGCTTTATTAGCATATCAGAGGAGAATTAGGGAGCAGAGTTTATACAACATTGAGACAGGAGTTTCTCAGAACAAGGCTTGCAACCAGATATAGGGGATACAGTAATTATCATTTGAATTACACAATGACCTTATGCCTACAGACAAACTCTAAATCTGGGCCATACATTCTTTTGGCTGACACATAAAAGAACATGGAAGAAGGAAGTTGTTGCTTTTTGCCTGCTTGCCTTCACTCTCACTGCCAAGTTCACCTATCCTGCTGCTTAGACATTCCTTCACTGGTATCATAACCTGATTCTTTGAGATGCCAATATAGACCAACAACCAACTGAACCATCCAGCTTCCTTGACTAAAAACTACCAAATCTATGGTCTTTTTATCAGGAGATAATCATTGTTGAACTAGCCAGACCACAGGCTATAAGATACTCTAATAAGTCCCTTTTTAATACATATAAATTCATTCTATCAGTTCTGTTCCTCTAGAGAACTCTGACTAATACACCATCTCTCCAGCCTCCATGGCCCAGTGCCTCCACAGCTGTCTCTATCTCAGAGAGCTCCTTTATATGGAGACATCTTTTCTGATCTTTCCCTTAAGCATGTGGCAAACTCCTTCTCTGATTGTCCTGATTTGCTTGACAGAGGGCATTCTTCTGTTACCTTAAAATACAGGGATAATGGCAAATTAAAGAGAAAAACCTCTGCCTGTGTTCTCCTCCCCTCACATTTCAGAATCCTCTCCTGGTAACAAGCTCTGGCAACACATTCTTGAGGAAACTCAGTCCTTCCCCATCACTATTTGTGGCAGCCTCATTGCTCTGCCCTGTCAACTGCAGTCTTGTGTTTCTATTCCAATTTTGTAAAAGTAGATTTTCAGACTTGCTATGATGGAGAACAGGTACAAAGAAATCCAAAGAATTCATCATACTCATACACAGCTACCAATACTCTTGTTAATGACACTAGTAGCCTTATTCCCACCTATGGAAGGACACTTTGTAACATTAGTCAACTTTTTATAATGGACATTTTATAATGTCCAGCCATTCAATGAGGTGGATGGACTATTCTCCAAAAGTGCTTCAGAATAAGAGAAGATACCCACTGCTTCAGAACTTGATATAAAACACATAATGGTAAGAGACCAAACTTCAGTATTTATTAGATCCCGATACTGAGTTGTGTGAACAAGAAATTGAACCAAAGAAGTCTGACTAGGTCTGACTTCTGGATTACTACCTTTAATATTGTCCTAATAATGCTTAATCATAACACTTCATTTTTCAGGCTTATATTAGATAACTAGAAAACTATGGGGTGGTACTGGGGTTACACCGTCATCACTCACTGAAAGTTATTCAAAGGTAAACTCAAATCCACAAGTTGCTTTAACAAGGAATTGTTAAGGAGAATTATTTTCCAGCTCAAAAAGTCTGAGTTCATTTTTTGAGGCCTGCTGTCCTTGAGAAATCCAAAGTGGTAAACTCAATTCTTCCCAGGAGATAGCAGTGCAATCCACAGGTGTATTTTCTATATGCACAAAATCTGGAGTTAGTCCCACCACAGCCCCCTACAAGCATTGAAACACCAACCACAGAGAGGATCACCTAAAGGGCTTTCTGCGCCTTTGTTTTCTCATCTTGGAAAAAGGTGACAATATTAGCTCTTAGACTATTTTAGGAAATGAAAACATTGCCAAATATAAATCATTTAAATCAGTATTTAGGACTTTAAAATGTTCAAGTTTGTGGAGACATGAATATTATGGTAGAAAATTATTTAGAATATATTTCTACATTGCAAGCATTGCCCCACCCCACCCCACCCCACTTCACAAACACAAGTTTTAACCTCTTTTTGGGGCATCTATGAAAATATTAAGTATATAGACTAGTAGTTCTCAGTAAGCTATTAGTATTAGGATGTTTTATAGAAAGTACATATATAGACAGAGACATGTATTATCTTTTACCTCTGCTGCCTAAGTGGGAGCCTACAGAATACTCGCTAGCACAGCAGCAGTAGCTGTACGTTTATGTTATTTTTGGTACTAGTCAATAATGACTGAGACATGGGCTCAGTCTAGATGTCCATGAGCAGCTAAACGTAAGAATAAAATGAAGTGTTATTCAGCCGGAAAGAAAGAACTTGTTCATTTGCAAGAAAATGGGTGCAACTGGGCATCTTTGTATTGAGTGAAATAAGCCACTCAGGAAGACATATATCATCATTTTTCTCTGTGCTGAATCTAAATTTCTTAATTTACATATGCATATGACATGAACATAGAAGAAAAACAGTTTGTAAGAGAAAGGACTTAGTCTCCTTTTTATTGCTGTGATAAAACACTGACCAAAAGCAACTTGGCTTACATATCCGAAGTTACATAGTGCATTGAAGGAAACTAGGAAAGTAACTAAAAGAGAAACCACAGAGGAATCTACTTACTGGCTTGCTCAGCCTGCTTTCTTATACCACTCTAAACTACTTGCCCAGACATAGAACCATTCACAGTGGATTGGGTTCTTCCACCTCAATCATTAATTTAAAAAGGAAAAAGCTCCCAAAAACTTGACTACAGGTAATCTGATGGAGATGCTTTCTAAATTAAGGCTGCTGTTCTCATATAACCCTAGCTTGTATCAAGTTAACAAAAACCTCAACAAAAACAAAACAACAATCAGTACATGGACCAATAAAGGAGAGGAGGGTAACACACTGGACAATTGAAGTTGAGGATCAGCAAACTACATGATACAATGATATATATATACAAAAACATCATCATAAAACCCATAGTAAGCTAACTATATGGAGCTCTGACTGTTCTGGAACTCAGTATATAGACCAAGCTGGCCTCAAATTTAACTATATTTTTTTAAATTTTGATTTATTGTAATTTATTCAGATTATATCTTGACAGTTTTCCGCTCATTTGTAACATCCCATTCCCACCCTCCCTCCCTCTTCTGCCCTACTCCCCTACCCTAGACCTCTGACAGAAGGGGAAATCCTCCCCCACCATATGACCATACCCTATCAGGTCTCATCCAGATAGCCTGTTTCCCCTTCCTCTGTCTGCCGCCAGGCCTCCCAACCAAGGGGAAGTGATCAAATATAGGACACCAGAGTTCATGTCAGAGGTAGTTCCCACTCTCCCCACAACCATGCAGAACAATCTGTCCATGGGCTAGATCTGAACAGGGGGTCTAGCTTTGTTGCATGCATTGTCCTTGGTTGACGCAACAGTTTCTGCAAGCCTCCATGGGTTGAGATCCACCAACATTTATGGTCTACCTGTGGGGCTCTTGAATCCTCAGGGTCCTTCCATATCCCCTTTCTTACTTACCACTGTCACAGCTCTACCCAGAGTCAAGCATCGAGTCCCAGCATCTGTGCCAATCCCCTGCTGGGTAGAGTATCTCAGAGGACTTCTATGTTAGGCTAATTAACATCCATTTATAAATGAGTATATACCATGCAAATCTTTCTGGAGCTGGGTTACCTCATTCAGAACGATCATTTCTAGTTCCATCTATTTGCCTGCAAATTTCAAGGTTTTCTTGTTTTTAATAGCTAGGGAATATTCTATTGTATAAATCTACCACAGTTCCTTTATCCATTCTTTGGTTAAAGAACATCTGTTTGGAGATTCTGGCTACTACTAATAAGGCTGCTATGAACAGGGTTGAGGAAATGCCCTTGT
Organism: Acomys percivali; assembly: GCA_907169655.1. Lineage (NCBI taxonomy): Eukaryota > Metazoa > Chordata > Mammalia > Rodentia > Muridae > Acomys > Acomys percivali. Next base: position 154,405,776 of record OU015742.1, on the reverse strand, counting down.
TGTATGCATATTTCAGATATATGCACAGGAGTGGAAAAGCTGGGTCTTGAGGTAGAGTTATTCCCAATTTTCTGACAAAGTGCCAGATTGATTTCCAAAGTGGTGGTACAAGTTTGCATTCCCACTAGCAATGGAGAAGTGTTCCCCTTTCTCTATATCCTTGCCAGCATGTGCTGTCACTTGACTTTTTGATCTTAGCCATTCTGATAGGTGTAAGATCTCAGAATCCTTTTGAGTTGCATTTCCCTGGTGACTGAGGACTTCGAGCATTTCTTTGTTTCTCAGCTATTCAATATTCTTCTGTTGAGAATTCTATTTAGCTCTGTACCCCATTTTTAAATTGGATTATTTGGTTTGGTGGTGTTTAATTTCTTGAGTTCTTTATATATTTTGGATATTAGACCTTTGTTGTATGTAGGGTTGGTGAAATTCTTCTCCCAGTCTGTAGGCTGTCACTTTGTTCTATTAACAATGTCCTTTGCCTTACAGAGGCTTTTCAGAATCATGAGGTCCCATTTGTTAGTTGTTGATCTTAGAGCCTGAGCTATTGGTGTTCTGTTCAGGAAGTTGCCTCCTTTGCCAGTGAGTTCTAGGCTCTTCCCCACTTTTTCTTCTAACAGATTTCATGTGTATGGTTTTATGCTGAGGTCTTTAATCCACTTGGACTTTAGTTTTGTGCAGGGTGATAAATATGGAAACATTTTCATTTCTACATGTAGCCATCCAGTTAGTCCAGCACCATTTGTTGAAAATGCTATCATTTTTCCATTGTATGATTTTGGCTTCTTTTTCTAAAATGAAGTGTCCATAGATGTGTGGGTCTATTTCTGGGTCTTCAATTAGATTCTATTGATCAACAACCCTATATTTGTGCCAGTACCATGCTGTGTTTATTACTTTTGCTCTATAGGACAGTGTGACATCAGGAATGGAGATTCCTCTGGAAGAATTTTTATTTTATAGGATTGTTTCAGCTATTCTAGGTTTTTTGGTTTTCCATATGAATTTGAGAATTGATCTTTCAAGGTTGGTAAAGAATTGTATGGGTATTCTGATGGGTATTACATTGAATCTGTAGATTGCTTTTGATAAGATGACCATTTTTACTATGTTGATCCTCCTGATCCATGAGCGTGGATGATCTTTCCATTTTCTGTTCGCTTCTTCAATTTCTTTCTTTGGAGACTTGAAGTTTTTTTCATACAAGTCTTTCACTTGCTTGGCTAGAGTTACACCAAGATACTTTATATTATTTGTGGCTATTGTGAATGATGTTGTTTCCCTGTTTTTTCTCAGCCTGTATATTATTTGTATACAGGAGGGTTACTGGTTTTTTTTTTAATTAATCTTTTATCCAGTCACTTTGCTGAAGGTGTTTATCAGATCTAGGAGTTAACTGGTGGAATTTTGGGGGTCATTGATGTATACTATCATATCATCTGCAAATAGCAATACTTTGACTTCTTCCTTTCTATTGTGGATTCCCCTTTATCTCCTTTTGTTGGCTTATTGTTCTAGCTAGAACTTCAAGTACTATGCTGAAGACATATGGAGAGAATGGGAAGCCTTGTCAAGTCCCTGATTTTAGTGGAATTTCTTTGAATTTTTCTCCAGGTGAGTCCCCCTGAATCAAATTGTATCAATGAAAAGTGCAATATTCAAATTTCTTATTTTGTGAGTTGAAAAGAAAACAGACTCAACATGTCAACAATATAATAGTAAAATTGTACAGTGAATGAAGGACACTAAGATTTGACTTTACAAAAAAGAAGTTTTCATGTGCTCTGATTACACTGGTAACTGTTTCTTGCTATGTTTCTACCACTTAAAATGAAGGTCCTCCTTCTCATGACAGAATAAAACCCCACAGGGACCATGAAATCACCTGAATTCTCCCTTATACAGAAACACATGTGTGTCCTGTGCTTCAAGTGTGTGCTGTGTGGTTTAAAGTTCATGATAGAGATGTGGAGGCTACTTATAAGATAATAAGATATGGCAAGTGATTCATGGCGAGATGAGAAACTGAGGTTTGAGAATCCTAAAGAATGGCTGGAAAAAAGAAATATTGTAATAAAAAACTAGGGTCTGTGAAGAAGAGAAAAGGGGAGAGTAGTATTCTGAAGGTTTATGACATATATTTTCTACATGAAACTTGATTGACATGTTCACATGTTCGCGGGGGGGGGGATTCCAAAATCATCACAACCAACAAGATTTAGTACTAAACGTATCAGCAATTATGAGGAAAAGAACAGATGACTGGTCATGTAAAAGATCATCAAGACAAGCTTATCTTCCAAGCTATTGGTGCCTTTTAACAGAACCCATTCAGAATCTTGTGATGGTCACTATAAAATTATTTAACATAACATTAATCAAAAAACATACATTGTACCTTCATAAGTACATATGTAAGGTTTATAGTTACATCTTTATTAAATATAAGATTCAAAATCAAATCATATTATATATGAACTTGTTTAACACAGTAGATTTCTTAAATAAGATTTTTTTGTTATTATTAATTTATTCTTGTTACATCTCAATGGTTATCCCATCCCTTGTATCCTCCCGTTCTTCCCTCCCTCCCATTTTCCCCTTATTCCTCTCCCCTATGACTGTTCCTGAGAGGGATTACCTCCCCCTGTATATGCTCATAGGGTATCAAGTCTCTCCTCAGTAACCTGCTGTCCTTCCTCTGAGTGCCACCAGGTCTCCCCCTCCAGGGGACATGGTCAAATGTGAGGCACCAGAGTACGTGAGAAAGTCATATCCCACTCTCCACTCAAGTGTGGAGACTGTTCTGACCATTGGCTAGATCTGGGTAGGGGTTTAAAGTTTACCGCCTGTATTGTCCTTGGCTGTTGCCTTAGTTTGAGCGGGACCCCTTGGCCCAAATCTGCCTATCATAATGTTCTACTTGTAGGTTTCTAGAACCCTCTGGATCCTTCTACAATGCTATTCTCACATGGTTCTCTCATCTAGAGTCCCAATAGGATGTCCTCCCCTCTGTCCCAGTTTCCTGGTAAGTGAAGGCTTTCTTGGGACATGCCCCTTGGGCTAGTATGCAGATATAAGTGAGTATATACCATTTGAGTCTTTCTGCTTCTGGGTTAACTCACTCATTATGATCATTTCTAGCTCAATCCATTAAATAAGATTTTTTTTAAAAAAATAGAGAAAATAAAATTAAATAAAAATTTAAAAAGAAAAAGCATTAACTAGGAACAAACCAACCCCCAAGAAATTAGGTTAAAGCAGGAGATTGGGATAGATGTGAGGACATCCTACTGGGACTCTAGGTAAGAGAAATATAGGAGAATGAGGAAATGGAAGGATCTAGAGGTTCCTAGAAACCTACAAGAAGAACATCATAATGGGTGGATCTGGGGCCAGGGTGGTATGCTCAAACTACTGCACCAACCAAGAACAATACAAGTAGTAAACATCAAACTCCTACTCTGATCTACCCAATGGACAGGACATTCTCCACAGTTATGTGGAGAGAGGGGACTGACTCTGACATGAATTCTGGTGCCCCATATTTGACCACTTCCCTTGGTAGGGAGGCCTGGTGGCACTCAGAAAAAGAATAAGCAGGCTACCATAGCCTAGTCATAGCATAGTCATAGACTTGATAGCCTATGACCATATATTGGGGGAAGAGGTCCCCCTTGGTCATAGACCTAGGGGAGGGGAACAGGGTGAAAGCAGGAGGGAGGGAGGAACAGGAGGATACAAGTGGCGGGATAACAATTAAAATGTCATCTGAATAAATTAATAAAACAAAATTTTAAAAAAAGAAATTAGGTTAAGGATAATAAAAGCAACAGCGCCACCTGCTGTCTGTTTCTGTACACCTCAGCTCCATCGCTTTAATTTTCTTCTTTAATCTCATCATCATTGAGCTATCCATGGTATGAGAAACGCTTTGCTAGCCAGACACACATTGCTTTGCTCTAAGAGAATAAACTGTATCAAAATATTTTTAATATATGACAAATGTCACAGACATTTATATACATCTCTAAATGATCTGATCAGAGATTTTACCAAAAAAAAAAAATGCTACTTGTGAGCTATTATCACATTCATACTAATAACATCTCTTTGTTAGTTACCTTGTTGTTGTTGTGTTTGTTTGTTTGTTTGTTTGTGTTTTGCATTACTAAAGATTGGGTCCAGGCCTCTTTGTATGTACAACAAGGGCTCTACAATCCTAGGTCCAAACAGTAATGTTACACACACACACACACACACACACACACACACACACACACACACACA
>OU015742.1:154386948-154401476 GCA_907169655.1 Acomys percivali | reverse complement strand
ACACACACACACACACACACACACACACACACACACACACACACACAATTTGGCTTTTAGCTTATGAAAATGTTCAAAGTACAACGAGGCTGCCATATCATAATAGCATTTAGACTTCTCTGTGGGAAGAGAATAGAAATGTGCAAAACTGAAACCAAAAGCTCGTTAGCTTGCGACCAGTACCACCACTAACAACCTTACAAACAAGGACAGGCAGGAGCCACCACTTCATTTCCAGTCCATTCCATCATTCCATCCTATACTGTCTGAAACTGTCTGAGACTGAGTCACAATCCTAGCTAATGAAGTAGTCACAGAAGCATCTTAATGGTTTTTCTACGCTAATTTTCATCCTAGAAGAGTAAGACATTGAACTTCAATGGCGCATTAGTGCTCAATGGGTCCTTGGAAGGAAAGGGGATGATCAGGTAAATGTTCTTTGTGATGGTCAACTGATGAGTTGTTTAGATGTAAAAGAAAGGAGAAGGGTCTTTATGCTTGGGTAGTGTCCCAAAGAAGGCAACAGAGTAATGAGGGGAGTTGAGCAAAGGGGGTAGAAAGACACTATTCAGTCAAGGACCAGAGAGAAGAAAGACAACACAGCAAAGGGAGATGGAGATCAGCACAGAAAGACAGGACTCCATTGCAGTCTTGCTCAGTTACTAAAGAGCCTTGGCCACACAAAGACCTTTACAAAGATATTAAGAGCACAAGGGAAACACGTGAAATGATGCAATGTAGAACATGATGCCTAGCTCTTAACTAACAGAGCAAGTGCAAGAATCACAGGAATGAATGAGTTTCCCGACACATTTGTCGCCTTTGAGGAGAAGAACATGTTTTCCTTATGTTGTTGGAGACGGAAGGCATGTGCTCAGTCTCAGAGACATGACAAATGACCCCCTTCCAATACTGATAGCACTCACCACAAAACTGAACCAATGAAAGCTGATCTCAAAGCTCCATAGGAGAGAAAACAATGTGTATATAAAGGTTACTGGTTTGATAAAAGGAAATCCATTTTTTCAATGACAGTATAAAAAATCCTCTACCAGCAAGAAGCAATTTCCATTCGGGGAGAAAGTGAAATTCAAGAGCTCATATGGGAGAAAGAGATCATTTGCTCTGTTTATTCTTGCCTGAGCAGACACATTCTAAATTGATCATCAGTGAAGAATGGGATAACATTAAGGAGCAAATGTGCCTATGCTCTTGAACCTGCCATTTGAAGAAATTTATAAAGAAACTTTATTTTAAAACAAACCTCTCCAGCATCCCAGCGAGGTAAAATGGTACAGCAATCTTAGGTCGTGATGAAAGTAACGAACCAGTGAGGATAGGTTTTCAATGAGATTATTATTTGATCACTTGACCTCTAAGGACAACATTGTCAAGCAGATGAAAATTGGCCCTGGAGAGAGCACTGGATACACGAAGCTGAGTTAGCTGTAAGTTCTCAACCAGAGTCTTCAGCCTAATACATAAATGGGGTGTGAATGTGTGCAAAGGGAAAAAAGACTCTTTTCCTGTGATTTTTTTGGTCATCTATATGTGGTTTAAGATTTATAACTTTCTTATTCTTGTTTCACTATGTCTCTATTCAGTGTTACTTTTCTAAACCAGGATAATTCCCAACTGCCTTCTAAATACCTATCCTCATATCTGCAGATAACGGTACCTCTTATCCATCATCAAAGAAGTTTCCTTTTGCAATGGAGACCATCACAGAAATTCACAATTGGTGAAAATGTAGAGAACTGTATGGTACCATCCCCAACTGTGCATCTACTATATAATCTCTATACATCACAGAAGAGGAGGGTTAGAAAGATTGAAAGAGTCGGAGGACAAGGATGTCTGCTGCCAAATAATGCCTTTTACATATGACAGAAAATTGCACCCAGAAAAATCTTAACAATATAGTTACCTAAACAAACCCTGAACAGTGACAACATCACTTAACACGCCAATGTATATAAGGGAAATCTCACAAGGTCCACCCCAGATGAAGAGCTGCAAGCCAATTAATTGCTGCTCACTCAGGGGAGTGGACCCTGAACCTTGCCTGGGCAGTACTGTAGAACTGGCCCTGGTCAGGAAGCTCTGAGGATATTAGAGCCAGAGCTGGTCCTACCTCTCACCTGGACAAAGCAGAAGAGCTTGCCCTAGTAGCACTGCAACAAGACAGCTGGCAAGCTGACCAACTCAGCTTCTGCCCAGGCCCAGGCCCAGACCCACGGCTTGGAGTTGGCCTACCCCAACATCTACCCAGTCTATGAACGGCTGGAGCACTTGAAGGGGCAAGTCCTGCAGATGCAAGGCTAGAGGATCTCCATTATACATGACAGGAGTGAGGTGTGCTAGAGGAGTCCCAGTAAGAATCCAGTACTGATGGTATGGCAGAGCCCGGGGCCTCAAACTGTCTGACTCACTGCAATGAACATTTGCAAGTAAAGCTGTTTGGACAAGAGTATATGTTGTGTGACACACTGAGGCACACTGCAATTTCATTGGATAGATTTTGGGTTTTTTTATATTTGTTTGTTTCCTTTTGGAGAGAGGTTTCAGGGGAGACATGGACGGCAGTAACTTGTGGGCGACAGGAAGGGGATGAGGAACTCAGTGAGATTAGAGTGTATGATTTGAAGTTCACAGGAAATCAACAAAAATCAGGGGGAGAAAGGGGGAGAAGGGGGAAGAAAAAATTAATTGTTGTTAAAAGTGAAAGTGTCACTTTTTTCTAGAGACAAGTGCCCTGGTAGGTTATCCAATCTCAAACAAGCAACACTAAGTGGACACTGGGTTGCATTTCTATATGCGTATTTGAAGAAGAGATTACAAGTTTGAGAGGGAATTGGGAGGACAAAAGAGTTGGAAGCAGGAGTAGAAATAATGTAAGTATAATGCTAATTTTTGAAATTATCAAAAGAAAAATAAAGTAAAAGGTTTTTTTTAAAGATCTAAGGGCTTTTTTGATTTCTCTCATTGTTTCATTCTATCTCCCTATTTTTTTCAATGTCCACATAAAGATGGTTTCATGGGGACTTGGTGTCCAGCGTAGTTAACCTAAACAACATGGCACGATAGGGGAATCTAGTTTCTTATGGCTGAATATGGCACAAGAACATTGAGAGCAAGCAGGAGTCACAGCCCAGTGTGATGCAGTTCCTGTAAGATCAACACCAGCTTTATCAAGCATTTTGTTTTGGAAACATGAAACGGCAATTTTATTTATTCATAAGAGAAGGGATGTAATATAAAAAGAAAATTTCAAAGTGAATTATGAGAAATTATTTTAGAAAATATAGCAGTAGAATAAATTAAAATATGAGTAAAGACAATATATTATTAAGTAGTAAGAATTCATTGTTTTAAGTATTTTCTTTGCATACTTATTCTGTGTATCTATCTGCAAATTGCAGCCTTAAGAATAACTGTGAAGCACTCCACTCAGGGACACCAGTTGTCTTCATTACGCATTCTTTCTGGGCATACAGCTGTGCAGTTCTCATTCACTTCAGCACTTGCTCATGAGTGAGACAGGGTTAGCCTTCTCCTCAAGAGCTTGTGTGCCAAGACTTAACGGGTCTGGACAGACATCTAGTAAGGGCTCTGAAAACCACCTGGACTGTGAAAAAAAGCTTTTTGGATTCCACAGGAAAGTCTTGTGTGTTCCTTTCTCTTGGATGCATCTGTGACAGACAGGTACCTTCTGAAATAAGAATGTAAGTGGTCATTGCAAAGCAAGTCTACCCCCACAATCCTGACAAAAATGACTCAAAGGCAAGATATTAGCATTCTCAATAGTTAACGAGCTAGTACAGTGCTCTGCTGCAGCAATCACCAGCTACACATATATATTCCCCCCAGGCATGTTAATCTTTTCTTTATCTTAAAATACTGAATGGATATGAACACCTCTAATCTCTAAGTCCATACTTAGGAAAAAGGCTATTTATGATATATGAGCCATCTACCACCTCCAACTCTTTAGTCAGGATTTTTACTGGGAAACAATAGAAGTGAGTTGCACATGTTTGAACAGAAAAATAATTTACGAAGGATACTAGTTAGGCTGTATAATTCCTGAAGGCCATAGAATAAGCTTGAGGATAAATGGACAGGATCAGTAAGCCAAAACCATACAGTAAGAAAGACAGCATCAACAACTGTGGGTCTGCTCTACAAAACACCATTGACAACACTACTTGTCAGTTAATACACTTGATTGGGTCTTCTTGCTTAGTTATCAAATCTAATGAAATTTCAATCACTGGCTTCAATACTATTTTATTTTATTTTTAAGATATATTAAGCTCTTTTATATCAGTATACCTCTGTTTGATGTTTCATTACTATATAAAAATTGAATAAGAATTAGAAAAAGTTCTTACTTTCCTTTTCCACTATCACTTCCAGAGTCCCCTGTTTTGTGTAGTTTATACAAATGGTTGTACACATTTATGGGATATAGGTACAAGTGAATCTTGATCCCAAAAATCCCTCAGAGTCATTGTAAGAGACATCACCTTTCCAACATGCTTATAGAAGACCTAGTTCCCCCTGCATGAAATCACAACCTCGGGTGGCATGGGTCTGTAACTAATTTTGTACATATCTGAAGTTGCAATGACACCTGGAAATGTAATTCATCACTTCCTGGATGAGGTCTTGTTCAGAAGAGGTTAAAATGATGAGTGAATCAAACTAAACCATTCATCACGACCTACTGTTATATTTTAGGGAGTCTCTCCTTTGGTGTGAGCTACGTGCCAGAGCCTCTCATACACAAAGAAAAAGAATATGGCAGATAGTTACTTCCTTGATGGTTCTCCAGCTGGAACATGGCCTGTGATGTTGGCTCCATCAATTATTTGTATCCATTGTAAGATCTTGAGTCTTAAGCCAATTATATAAAGATGGGTGACTGATTATTCTCACAATAGGAGTTGGAATTCAATAATATTCCTGAAGCAGCAATCACAGAAATACTAACAAACCGGCTCCAGAATCCACCACAACTCCAGTCAACTGTGTAAAGTACAGCACCAAGCATCATAGCCTTGGTATGTCTGTGTAAATAAATATTCTTAAGTGAATTCATGCAGAGTTGCTTTAACTAAAAAACACTGACTGATATATAAACTGTTACTAGGCACAGTCTTAAACAGAAGTCTTCTTAAAAGATATCATTTGATTTAAAAAATAAACGCAATGAAAATCAAGTCAGTGTCCTTAAATTTGATTCTGGAAGTCCACTGCATGAATTTCCATCTTAACAGAGTCCTGAATTTAACAAGGATGTGGAAGCATGTCAAAGGCATGATCATGAGAGAACTGCGAGCGTGGATTGCTCTCTAACAGGGCTACACTGCTTAAAGCAAGAGAATGACAAGCTAAAATCACAAAATCTTGGCTAGAGGCATGAAGTGAAATCCTGTGTTTCTCTGACAGCTAAAAGAATCTCTTATCACTTCCAGCCGCCGGGCTAAGATAACTGAAAATCTTTGATCCTGCAGGTTCCTAAATTATAACGTCAATTGAATTCACAGCCCACTGCGATCACTTGTATGAAAGCAAATGCATTGATCAGGGTAGAACAAAACCAAATTGGGGACGATAGATGGGTTGGATTTGAATGTCTTAAGTACTCTAAAGCTACCAAATCCCTGACAGTTCCTTGCAGGCCAACCAGTCAGCCTTCCTCCTTTGTCTGATGAGGTGCAGAAGGAATACATTATCTATGATAATGGAAGTGGCTGTCACAAAAATCAAGCGTTTAGGTAGCAGGGACAGCGGAGCTGATGGCAGCTATGAGGGCCATTGCTAACGATGTCAACAGTGTGAGCCATAGTTCTTAGTAGCAGTGACAGCAGGATCCCCATTGAGCCAGATTTGTCGCATGATTTAGACTGTCATTTCTGCCTGCACACAATCCTAAGACTGGTTTTCTACTTCAATGTCATATGAATAAATAATTTTCTTCTCAAATCAGCCAAATTTGGTTGCCGTTACTTACAGCTGTGAACTGTATGCTTTAAAATGTTTGTCATGGCTTTTGTGGCTTATCTTTGACCCTACTGCTGCTACCCAAATGTGACCAAGGTGTAAAAATATTTAGACTCTGTTTGGTTGCTTTGGTACGATGATTTCATAACCAGCCTAAATCCCCCTACAGTGAGACTCCTGCTCAGCATTTCAGGTTCCCTGCCTATAAAATTTAATAAGAGATTCGTGTCTGTTTGCTACTTGCAGAGAAAATATATTCCCTTCCACCTTTATCCATCTTTGTCTCTTTTACATGCAATATTATTATTCACAGTTTTCCAGTGAATTATCAAAAAACAGGCAAACACAAGCTGCTTTCCACCTCGCTGCAATCATCTAATGTATCAAATCATAACCCACAAATTTCAACATGACCAATTGCCTGGTCAATCTAAAGCCATGACAAAAATAAATGCATGATAAACAGTCACAGTCACTTAGAAAACTGATGACAAGCCTTTCAAAACCCCATGAAAGCCATTATTGGAGCAATGACAAAAACCATAGATCAAGCACAGCTCATGCCCTGCTGATAACTTTAAGTCCTTGAAATTTTCATTTAATCATTGTTATATACACATAATTGAATTTCTAAAATGTTAAAGAATTCTTTTACTATGTGATGACCATAATAGCTCACTGGTCTTGTGTATACTCTACTGGCTTCACATTAGGAACCTTCCTAACTATGACAGGTCCATGCTTTCATCTCCTGGGCCTTGCATGCTTGTTCAAGGAGAACACAGACACCTCTCCAATCTATCTTCTGATACCCTTGCCTGCCTTGCCCAGCTAAGCTGCAACATAGCGTTCCTTGGGGCCATGGCAGCTCTCCAACCACAACTAGTCTCAGGTGAGGCTATTCCACAGGCATGGAATCTGACTTCCTCAAAAGTTGTCCATGCCAGAGGGGGCAGATAAGACAGTCTAGAAGTACAAGATGAATTTTTATTTAAGGAATGAACTTTGACCAGTGTTGGAGGAGAAAAATGACAGGAAAATCCATAAGGCTTTGGATTTCACATAGCCATGCAGCCCCTGATTGGGCATGGGTATCTGAAGATGATGAAGCCACAGCTGATTTGTTTGTGTTTGCATCCTCCATGACTCCCATTACTCTTGGTACCCTAATGTTTTAATTTCTCCAAGTAGTATCAGTTCATCAACTGTACCACAGGCTCTTTTTCTGTATAGAAACTAGGCTAAGGCAACTACGTATGTTATTAGAAATAGCAAGAATGGTACATTAAAAATGTATCGGTTCAGCCTAAGATGCTAAATAAAGACACAGAGTCAGAAGTGTGCTTTAAAGCTGCTAGCTCTAAGCTGGGCAGAAACTAAACAAATACAAATCTATTCCTAAACTATGGTAAACAAACTACTCTAAACTGATATATAATACATATACTCCAAGCATTTGCTACTATGATACTCCACAGGCCATCCTTCCCTTCATCTTCCTCCCCAGTCAACTGTCTCTCTCCTCAACTGTCAAACTTGCTCTTTCTCCCCACAGCAAGCCCCGCCTTCTAATTCCTGTCCTTCTGCCCAGCTGATTGGCTAAACAGTGCTTTATTGATGGTTGATACATCCTCTCAGCATTCCTCCACAAAGAAAAGGAAAGTAAGTAGTGAAAATAGTCCATGGCTAGAGGAAATATTGCTCATGAGAATGCCTTGTGAACTTTTATACCTCAAAGATCATAGAAATTATTATTACTTTATTTCATGCCTTCTTTTAAAAATAGTATTTCATTAATTATATAAACTGTACCAAATTTTTCAAATCAATGGTTTCTAGGCCCTTAACTTAGAGTCTTCTAGTAGCCTAGATCCAAAATGTGTAACCATCAAGTTATACCGAAGTGATCTCTCAAATGTCTTTCTACCATGCCTAATAAATTGTTTCTCCAAAGAATCATTTCTTCCCTCTAAAACTAATTAAAATGCATCCCAACCAATTTCCCAGTTCCAGTCTTCCTTCCCTGCACTCTACCCATTTTGTGCAAGGCTAATCCTCACCTTGATTCCTGCTGTTGGCCCTTCAATGTGAACCTCAAGAAGCATCGTCCATTTCCTAGTTTCCTTTAAGTCTCCTCTCTGCTCCACATTTCTTGCACTGTTTGAAACATTGGTTCTGCTATGTCGCTACTCCCCAACTGGACAATCAGGTCCACAAAAGAGGAAATTATTATTTCATCCATCTGCCTCTGGCATAGTCCATAGAAAATGCTGGATATTACATGAGTTGTCTGAGATAGATTAAAATATCTATAATTTTCCATAACTTAAAATATTATGAAAAAATATTTTTAGGCACCATTCAAGATAAAGCAAAACAAGTAGCCCTCTAGGTTTAAAATTGGGAAACTTCACAACAACAAAACCAAAAGAAAACAAAAAAAACACAATAAAAATTATAATAAAACAACAATCACCATATAGAGAAGAACAAAAGCCAATAAAAAGAGAATCAGGATCATTGCTGATTTTCAAGAAGTCTTCTACACAAGTGACATTAGAGAGTTAATTGTCATTTCGTAGTGTGTTAGATTGTATCGCTAAAGAGCTCTATAAACAAATCATTAATGTAATGGGAAACATCATCACACACATATAAGCAGAGGGAGGATCTACATATATCAACAGATATCTACAGGTATCTAAAGGGTATAGGCTACTGGAAAATTGATGAAAAAGATAACATAATAAAGCACATTCTGGTAACAATATTGATACACAAATGGATGGAACTATTTTTATAATTAGTTGTATTCCCTCATTTGATAAATGTTAAATAGAGCACCTACTACATGCCACACTGACCTAAATGCTAGATAATATTGTCTGGAAAAAAAGTAGCCCCAATTCAATGAAAAAAGACAGACAATAAGCAAAAGATAGAAAACACCATGGAGAAAAGTAAAATAGCAAAGTTGGGGGTAGGCAATTTCACTGTTTGTTAATCTTCATTATTATAAAAAATGTATGACTTCATACCAATAAATATTAAAAACCACTAAAATGGACAGTATTCTTCCAATTTTCTGGGTTTTTTACAGTAAAGTCTTATTATGCAGCCTATGCTTACTAAGACTTACTATGTATACTAGGATGGCCTAAAACTCGGAGTCTGCCTGTCTCTGCTTCCCAAGGGGCTGAGTTAAAGGTGTGTATCACTACACACAGCCAAAGATACAATTTTAAATATAGCCATAAACAGAGTTAACTGAGCAAATTTAAAATAATTAAACTGTCAAGCAAAACTAAAGGTTGTAACTCACAACAAAATCTAAAAACAAAAAATGGTTTCCTAGGCAAGTTTTAACAAGCCAGAAAAGATAATCCCTTCTTTGTAATTATACAAATCATTGTGGAGAAATAAAGAGGGAGGAAAACTACTCAGCTCATTTCTGAAAATTAGACTACTCATACTAAAATCATGAAGAGGAAATAGGAAGGGCACTGGAGAGATGGTTCAGAGGAAAGTACCTGTGCCCTTATGAACCCTGTGCAGCTCTTAGCACCCTCATCATGTGGCTCCCAAGTATAAGTCTGGCTCCAGAGGCTCCCATGCCTCTGGCCTCTGAGGACACCTGCACTCATGTATTCACACTCACACAGAGATACATATGTACACATAACTTAAAATAAAATTAAAAATTAATAGAAAATATGATAAGAAATTTCTCGACAACCATAATAAAAATAATAAATGTAGGAAATGTAAATAAAAACTAACCTTCTGGAAAATAGTACAAAAGAATTAATGTAAGGGGTAGAGCCATAGCTCAGTGGATTTGAGTTCAGATACCAGGAAAGAGTCAGACATGGCTCCCAGTGCTGGGAGTTGAGCGGAGAGGAAGCTGGGGGTTGCTGTCTGTCACCCATTCAGGGATGGGAGGACAGTAAGCTCCAGGTCCAGTGAGAGGTCCTATCCCAAGGGATAATGTGAAGATTGATAGAGGAGGACATTGATATCTTCCTCTGGCCTTCAGTCACACACATATATACACAGAAGAAAAAACAAATATAATATAACCTATTCAAGCTTATCACAGCAGTACAATGGCAGTTTAATGTAAAAAAAATCTATCAATGTATCCTCTACAAAAGAAAGAAGTGAAAACAGTTTTGATTGGTGCACAAAATTTATTTAACTGTATATATAAAAAGGAGTTTTGTGGTTCTTTTCAAAAATGAAACAAATGAACTAATTTTTAGAAGAAAATTTCTTATATATAATTAAAAGCAAAACCAAAAAGCAAATATTTTACTAAAAAATGATAGAAAAAAGAAGCAAGTGTCCACCAATACCACTTGTAGTCAACATTTGTTAACGATTTAAGGATTTAGATATCAAGTTGACATGGGATGGGATTGTCACCATTAATACTGATTTTCAATTTACTATGATTTAGAATCACCATGGAAACAGACTCCTAGGATTGTCTATATGCAAGCTTCAGTCCCAGAGTGAATGAAAAAAGGAGAAGGTGAACTGACCACCCATATTCACTGCTCTCTGCTTCCTTCCTGATTGTGGGTGCAAGGTGATAAGCTCCCTCAAGCTTCTAGTCACCAAGACTTCTCTGCAATAATAATAGACAATACCCTCAAACTGTGAACCAAAATAAGCTCTTTCTTCATTAAGTTGCTCTTTGTCAAGTATTTTGTTGCAGCAATGAGAAAAGTTAGGTATATATTGCTCTAGAGAGCCTTATCAAAATAGTAAACCAATTAAAAGAAGTGAAAATAGGAGCATG
This sequence comes from Acomys percivali, assembly GCA_907169655.1. Lineage (NCBI taxonomy): Eukaryota > Metazoa > Chordata > Mammalia > Rodentia > Muridae > Acomys > Acomys percivali. The sequence continues at coordinate 154,390,663 of OU015742.1, read as the reverse complement.
ATTGGAAGACATTGAGGATGGACCATCTGCATAATTAACAGCCTATTAAACCAAAGACTTTAATTACTATCAGAAAACTATGATCTGAGTCTCATCTCCAACCCTAAAAGATGAGGCATCCTGAACTACCCATCATTAACTAATAACTGCCTAAAGCTAACCACAAGAACCTTAAGAGTTATAAAATTATTATATTATGGGGAGCCCTCTGAAAGAAAATACATACCATTGTCCCTTACTGCAAGAGTTGCTTATTCTAGATACTTCAGAAATAATGGACAGCTTGTCTAAAACATAGATCAGAATGTAGGTTAGGGCGATGATCCCTTGGGCCATTCTCAACTCTCACCTTTGACTGTGTTCTACTTTGTTCTGTGATAAACTGATCTTTAAAAGAAAAACACATGAAAGTAAAGCTGTTGAAACAGACCACCAAGAATGCTAACCTCTAACTAATATGAAAACATACATCAAAGTATAAAAATAGTACTGTTTTTTCAAATTAATTAAAACATTCATGCCATATGACCACACAAGAACCTGCTCATGTTAATATGTGGCAACTTTACTTGTAATCACCAAAACTTGGAAATAAATAAGAATATCCTCATAGACAACAAACAAACTGGTGCATCTAGACAATGTCATATTTTTTCAGAAAAAAAATGGGCTATCCAGCCATGAAGAAACTTGTAGAAAAATTTAATGCATCTTAGTAAGAAAAAGGAGCCATTTTAAAAGGCTATATATGGGAGCTGGAGAGATATCTCAGTGTTTAAGAGCACTGGCTGCTCTTCCAGAGGACCTGAGTTCAATGCCCAGCAATGACACGATGGCTCACAACCATCTGTAATGAGATCTGATTTTCCCTTCTGATATGCATTGAAACAGAGCACTCGAGGCCCTCTTACGTCAACTGCCTAAGAGTCACGCTGTAAGAAACAATACCTCCTCCTTTCCCCCATCACCATATTGTATTAAGTTTATAAGCCAATTTTATGTGATTATACAATATGGTCCTACTCTATTATAACTTTCTCATTAATCAGAAATAATTATCATTTATCACTATCCAATTATTTTCTTCCTTGTCCAATTTCTTTTAAAATCATGACAAATCGGCTGGGGAGATGGCTTAGTGCTTATGAACATCACTTGTCCTAGCAGAGAACCAGAGAACCTGTCTTCGATTCCCAGTGTCCGCATGGCTCCTCAGAAGGATCTGTAATCCCGGTTTCAGTGGATGCAATCTCTCAGAAATCCAGGCCCAAAAAAAAATCATGACAAATCTTTACTTCCTAGTTTGTCATAAAGTTAAGTTGACTTGACCTAAGAATAAACTCTCACTATTGACCATTAGGGCCTCATCTCAGTTGGTCCTGTCTCTTCAGACTCTATCTCCTCTTGGTTTTGACCTTTCTCTCATTCTGATGCACTAGCATACTTAGGTCCTCAGAAGAAGTAGTTGACCTTTCCAAACTCCTCTTCTTCCCCAAATATTTTATCAATATTAAAGACCATGTACTAAAGAATCTTTATTATAAAGGTTTTGGCCAATCATATCTTTACTTGACCTTCAATAAACAAGCAGGGGTCATAAGCAGTAATCTTGGCTATATCTCTCAAAGGTTGATATAAGTCATTCTGGGTATTATTCCCACTGTATCTTGCCAAGTGGGAGGAAAGCTCCAAGGGCCTTGCCACAAGGAGATCACTCACAGAAGACTCAAGAAGTTTTCTCAAGAGATGTAACATGGCTACCACATCTCCATCCACGTTGGGCAGACTGGTGTCCAGATTGGCAATGCCTGTTGGGATCATTGATCTGGAACATGGCATCCAGCCCGATGGCTAGATGCCAAGTGACAAGATCATTGGAGGGGGAGATGACTCCTTCAATACCTTCTTCAGTGAGACAGGCACTGGCAAGCACGTGCCCTGGATAGTGTTCATAGACCTGGAACCCACAGTTATTGATGAGGTTCGCATTGGTCCTTACCTCCAGTTCTTCTACCCTGAGCAGCGCAACACAGGCAAGGAAGATGCAGCCAGTAACTATGCCCATGGCCACTACACCATTGGCAAGAGGAACATTGTCCTTGTCTTGGTCAGAATTCACAAGCTGGCTGACCAGTGCATGAGTCTTCAGGGCTTCTTGGTTTTTCACAGATTTGATAGGGAAACTGGTTTAGGCTTCACCTCCCTGCTGATGGAGCAGCTCTCTGTTGATTATGGAAAGAAATCCAAGCTGGAGTTCTCCATTTACTTTGCTTCCCCACCCCCAGGTTTCCACCAATTTCCACCACTGTGGTTGAGCCCTACAATTTCATCCTCACCACCCTGGAGCCACCTGATTGTGCCGTCATGGTAGACATTGAGGACATCAATGACACGTGTCCTAGAAACTTCGACATAGAGTGCCCAACCTACGCTAATCTAAACAAGCTGGTAGGTCAAATTGTGTCTTCCATCACTGCTTCCCTCAGATTTTATGGGATTCTGAATGTTGAGCTGACAGAATTCTAGACCAACCTAGTGCCCTACCCTCGCATCCACTTCCCTCTGGCTACATATGCCCCTGTCATCTCTGCTGAGAAAGCCTACCATGAGCAGCTTTCTGTAGCAGAGATCACCAATGTCTACTTTAAGCCAGCCAACCAGATGGTGAAATGTGACCCTCACCATGGTAAATATATGGTTTTCTGCCTGTTGTACCATGGTAATGTGCTTCCCAAAAATGTCAGTGCTGCTATTGCCACCATTAAGACCGAGCGTACCATCCAATTTGTGGACTGGTGCCCCATTGGCTTCAACATTGGAATTAATTACCAGCCCCCCACTGTGGAGCCTGGTGGAGACCTGGCCTGGGTCCAAAGAGCTGTGTGCATACTGAGGCCTGCACTAGCCTAGTTCACAAGTTTGATCTGATGTATGTTAAGCATGCCTTTATGCACTGGTATTTGGGTTGGGGCACTGAGGAGGGAGAGTTCTCTCAAGCCAGTAAGGACATGGCTGCCCTAGAGAAGGATTATGAGGAGGCTGGTGTGAATTCTGTTGAAGGAGAGGGGGGAGAAGAAGGAGATGAATACTAAGTTAAATGTTACAAAGGTGCTGGTCTCACATGGAAATTTATTCTGCTCCAAATAAGAAAGTTGTGGTCTGATCAGCTAATTTATATGTGGTAATGTTTGCTTCATACAGGTACTGACTTTTGCTTTAAATATGAATGATTTGTCACAGACCCAAGCCATTCATTTCACTGATGGGTTTTAAATAAAACATTCTCTGTCTCTAAAAAGAAAAAAAAAAGCACTCATATAAAATAAATAAATAAATATTTTAAAAGCTACATATGGTAGCGTTCTAACTCTAATATTGTGGAGAAGGCAACATTAATGAGACAAGTTGTAGGGAGGGAGAGGTGAATAAGTGAAACACAAAGAGAACAGTATGACTACTCTATGACGTTATGGTGGGAAACATAACTAGATAAATGCATTGCATCTCATGAGGACATGTCAGTGCAAGTGTAGCAACTGTGATAATGGGTACTCTCTGGTAGAGGATGGGGAAGGCTGTGCATGTGTAGGAAAGGAATGTATAAAAATCTCTGTACCGGCTGCCTGGGTCCACCTAGCTCAGAGAGAGCGGCGCGCAGCCCGCGGGGGCCAAACCGGGCCCACATTGGAACAGAGTGCAGAGGACAGAGCCTGCA
>OU015742.1:154349426-154370257 GCA_907169655.1 Acomys percivali | reverse complement strand
AAAAAGTTAAATATGAATAAATAGCATAATCTTTTTGTATGAGTATATATGTTTATGTGTTCGTGTATATGCTTGTGTGCATATGGAAGCCAGAGGTTAATGTTGGTTATCTGTCTCTGTCACTCTCCACCTTATTTTGGGGACAAAGTCTCTCACTGAACATGGATCCCACTTACTTGGCTAGACAGCTAGTCAGCAAGCCCTATTTCCACTTCCCCAGTGGTGAGATTGCAGGTGTGCCATCAGGATCCTAGGATTGCAGTTTACAGGTGTGCTCTTAAGATCATGGGATTGCATGTGTGCTATCAGGATCATGAGACTGCACTTTGCAGGTGTGCCATCAGGATCAGTCATTGAGGTACAGAGGATCTAGACTCAGGCCCTTAAGCTTGTGTGGCAGCCATTTTATCAAATGACTCATCTCCAGGGCCTCAGATACCACAATCTTGTAGGAGTAGTAAAGAACAACCAAATACAATCATCATCTACAACACAAAGAGTTCTGGAAGGTTTGTAGTATTCAAAACACTTCTCTAAACACACTTAATACACTAATCAATTTAACCAGATGTATTATTTTGTACTTACTAGGGAACAGAGAGAATACTGAACTTGTTCAGAATCACACAACGAAAGTATTAACCAAGCACACATTCTTCTGTACGTATTCTTTTATCTCTATGCTATGCATCTATCTATTCTGTCAGTGATTAAGAACATGTGTTGCCCTATGGAAACCTGTATTTTTACAAAAAAACAACCCAAAGTATACAATGGAAAAAAAAGAAATCATCTTCAACAAATGGTGCTGATCTAATTGGACAATTGCATGTAGAAGAATGCAAATAGATCTATATTTATCACCCTACAAAACTCAAGTCCAAGTGCATAAAAGACTGAAACATAAAACAAGATACACTAAACCTGATAGAAGAGAAAGTGGGGAATAGCCTTGAACTCATTGGCACAGGGCACAACTTTCTGAATGGAACACCAATAGCATAGGCTCTAAGATCAACAATTAATAAATGGGACCTCATGAAACTGAAAAGCTTCTGTTAGGCAAAGGATCCTGTCACTAGAACAAAACACCAGCCTACCAAATAGAAATAGATTTTCACCAACTCCAGATCTGACAGAAGTCTAATTTCCAAAATACATAAGGAACTCAACAGACTAGAAAGCAATAAACCAAACAATCCAACTTTTAAAATGGGGTACAGATCTCAACAGAGAAGTCTCAACAGAAGAATCTCAAATGACTGAGACACACTTAAAGAAATGTTCAACATCCTTAGCCATCGGAGAAATGTAAATTAAAACTGCTTTAAGGTTTTATCTTACATCTTTTAGAATAGCTAAAATCAAAAATTCAAGTGATATCTCATGCTGGCAAGGATGTGGAGCAAAGGGAACACTTCTCCACTGCTGGTGGGAGTGCAAACATGTGCAACTACTGTGAAAATCAATCTGGAAGTTTCTTGGAAAATTGGGAATCAATCTACCTCAAGACCCAGATATACCACTTCTGGGCACATACCCAAAGGATGTTCCACCATACCACAAAGACACTAGCTCAACTATGTTCATAACAGCTTTCTCCAATAATAGCCAGAAACTGCAAACAACCTAGATGTCCTTCAAACTGAAGAATTAATAAAGAAAATGAAGTACATTTATACCACAGAGTATTACTCAGCTATTAAAAACAACAACAACAACAACAACAAAATCATGAATTTTCAGGCAAATGGATGGAACTAGAAAAAAACTACCCTGAATGAAGTAAGCCAAACCCAGAAAGACAGAAACGGTATGTACTCACTTATAAGTGGATATTAGCTGTAAAGTAGAGCCAGAGAGGCTAAGTAACAAGAAGTGTCCAAGGAGGGGAGGGGACACATGAACCTCCTTGGGGAGGAAAAATAGAATAAATATCATGAGTGGACTGGGGGCAGGTGAAGATAGGAACAGGAGGGTTCAGACAGCAGGGGACAGACAGACAGAAGGAGAGATAACTGGAATTGGGGGGCATTTTGGAGGGTAAGGCAAAAAAAACCTACTGCAATGGAAACTCCCACAAATCTCGAGGGTAACACCAGCTCAGACTCCTGGTAGTGGGAGATAGCGAGCCTGAACCAGTCATCTCCTGTAACTAGGCAAGACTTACAATGGCAGGATTGGGACACCAACCCAGCCACAAAACCTTTAACCTACAACTAGCACTGCCTGCAAGATGTGCTGGGGTAAAGGCAGTACAGAAATTGTGGGAGTGGCCAATGACAGGTCTAGCTTGAGACTCATGCCAAGAGAGGTAGACCACCTCTGACTGGCTGGAGGAGGGTCAGGACTCAGAGGCTCGATGGCCCAGAGACCTAGGATAGAGCCAAACATGACTGGCATGCGCATGCGCGCGCACACACACACACACACACACACACACACACACACACACACACACACACACACACAGAGAGAGAGAGAGAGAGAGAGAGAGAGAGAGAGAGAGAGAGAGAGAGAGAGAGAGTCAATAAAATGATTCCTAATGATATTCTGCTATGCTCATAGATATGTACCTAGCCCAATTTTCTCAGAGAGGCTTCATCCAGCGACTGATGGAAACAAATATAAAGACCCACAGCCAAACACTGGGCAGAGCTTGGGGAATCCTGCAGAAGGTGGGGGCAGGAGGAGGAATTGAAGAAGACAGAAGGGTAAAAGACACCACAAGAAATCCCATGGATTCAACTAATAAGGACTCATAGGGATCCACGGAGAATGAACTGACAATCAGGGAGCTGCATGGTCAGGATCTGACCGAGGCGTTCAGCCTAAATGTTATAGTTGTGCAGCTTGGTCTGCGTCTGGGACTCTAACAGTAGGGGTAGGAACTGTCCCTAACTCTTGCCTGCTTTTAGGGCCCTTTTCCTCCCACTGAGTTGCCTTGTCCAGCCTTAATATGAGGGAAGGTGCCTAGTCTTATTGCAACTTAATATGCCATATTTGAATGGAATCCCTGGGAGGCCTGCCCGTTTCTGGAGGGAAACTGAGGAGAAGTGAATTGGGAGAGGAGGGGAGGTAGGTGGGGGGGACTGGGAGGAGACAAGGAAGCGGAAACTGCAGTACGGAGGTAATATATGAGATAAAAATTTTTAAAGACAATGTCAATGTTTGGGGGTGGGAAAAGAACATGTATTGCTCTTCCAGAGGACCTGAATTTGATTCCTACTACTCATATGGCAGCTCAGAGCTCTCTGTAATTCCAATACCAAGGGATTTGATACCCTCTTAGAAGATAAAAATTATAAAAATTAAATTTTTCAGAGGAAAAAAAATACATTGGGTCCAACTATGTGTAACTTTGAATTTTTAATTGCCAGATTTAAAACAATTTTCTAATCATCAAGCTTTCTGTAAAGGAAGGATCCATTTGTCTTCTTCTCCTTATAAACATACAAAACATATTTACCAACAAATAAGACTCTAGACTTTACTACTCATTGTCAAGATGTTTCTGGCAGTGCTGCAGAACTGCTGCAGACAGCACGTGCTCAGCTTCGGAGAATCCCACAAAATCATGTGGCAACTCTTTGATCTGCTCATTGTGATTTGCCAGATGCATCCAGCCTTTAATGGTATGTTTAACTTTTAAAAAGGAAAAAAAAAAGCCGAAAGGAAAGTACGTTTGGATGCTATTGCATTTGTGCATCACCATCTTTTATGTCTTAAGTAAGTATTGTGTGAGAGACAGAACTTTCTGTTTGTTTCCTAAATAACAGTGCATATAACATGAAGTTTATTCCTGTAACTTGGCCATATGCTGGTTGGAACTATATTAAGCAGATTTAACAGGAACTTAATCTTGCCAGGTGGTGTGGTTGTATGTATAATCCCAGCATTCAGGAAGAGGATTAAGAGGTCAAAGCCAGCCTTAGCTACATAGTAAGACCCTATCTCTAAAATCAAAGTAAAACTGTTTTTTTTAAAGCAAAAAAGTCTTGTCTGAAACAAATCTACACATATATCTTCTCTTACTGCTGATTAAATAAAACGTTACAAAAATGTTGGTAGAGCCAACATTATCACACTTTTTCAGAATCAGCTTTCTAAAATTTCTTGTTACATTTATTTGTATGCAGGAGTGGTATAGGCACATGCACATACCAACACATACATGTGGTAGTCAGAGGACCACTAGTAGGAGTTCATTCTTGTCTTCACATTGTAGGTTCAAGGGGGGCATCAGGTTTGGAGACCAGAGCCTTTACCAGATGAGTCATCTTAAGATTTCTAACTTAATTTAAAGAGTTTAGGGTTGTTTTCCCTAAAGTTCTTTCCAAGACATTTGGAATCTATTTTGTGGAATATGGTCTATAAAGAAATTACAAAATCCTATTCATTTATGAGTTATAAGTATTTGCCTCTAATAAGTTCTCCATCCCTTTCCATAGTGTGGAATTTTACCCAGAAGAGTTGAAAGTTTTAGCTTATTTTCTGCAGTTGTCACAGCATGGGGGAAGTCCAGCATTAACATACATGTGGGGTCCTCTCTGTTTGAATGTGGCTGGAGTACTGATGGACTTCTAATAGAATACAGAAGGTATAATGGGATGTCACTTCTAAAGTTATTTTATAAGACTATGACTTCCGTCACGGGTGCCCATTCACTGCTTTTCTTCCCTTGGGTATTCTGAGGGAAGCCAACTACATGATGAAAGCAGCCCAATGAAGAGATTGACTGGAATATGTGTGTATATACCTATATAAGCATGCAAAAGCAATTAATAAAAAAAAAGACTGTGGAGTCTTTCCAAGGACCTCTATGGTAGGCTCCCATCCTGTTCCCTCTCTTCAACAGCTTCCAGTATCTGTTCTATTTGCCCTTCTGAATAAGAATTAAGCTAGGCAGCTCAGTCTCCATAGAAGTCCCCTAGTAAGGGGATCGGGGGGGGGGGGCATCCTTGCCATCGGCTCTTTGATCACTTCTCCCTGACAGGGTGCCTTACCAGGCAACAGAGGAAGAGGATGCAGGCAGACAGTCCTAATGAGACTTGGTAGGCTGAGGTCAGTTGACAGGGGAGAAGGCTTCCCTTCTTTGAGAACTAGGAGAGGGATATACGGGAGAGGAGGGAGGGAGGGTGGGACTGGAGAAGACCAGAGAGGGGTCTATGATTGGGATGTAATGTGAATATTTTTTAATGAATTCAAATTTTTTTTAAAAAAGAGAGAATGTGAATTTTAAAGAGACCAAGGAGAGGTATGTGGAAGGGCTTGGAGGGAGTAAAGAAAAGTTGAGGAATGTAATTTCTAATTTTAAAAAAAATACAGAGGCTAATCCCTATTTTATGTAATGAGGAGATGGAGAAGTTTTATTATGTGGACACAATAAGATAAGTAATATTTCAGACACAATCTGGAATTCGCCAAAGAAGATGGAAAAACGCTTCATAGGCAAGAAGAAGTACTTTAAACCTTTCTCCCATCTCCCTGGCCAGTGCTTTTCAGATGATGTTCGGATCACGCATGGCTAACGCTGGGGTTTTGGGGTTTAGGCCCACTTCAGTACTTGATAACTACTTTCTCCCCCTGGTAGAGACCACAGCCCAGAAACTCGAGGGCAATGGGGTGGGTTCCTGAAAGAAGGAAGATAAGCAAGAAACATGTACGAAACATAAGGTTTATGGGAATTTACGTAACAGAAACACTAGTGGGGGAGATAAACATACTAACAGGAAGAGTGCAGTAGCAGTGAACTTCTCTTGGTCTGGCATTTGCCAAGTGCACAAGCAGCACTTAATCTCTATAGTGCTTGCTTCAGGGTGGGGGCTTTGTAAATTAATAACCCGTGCGCTTGTTAGCAGCGGCCAGGGACTGGGCTAGGTGTTTTCAGGATTTTAGCCGCTTATTCAAGGAATTAAAAGAAGTGCTGGCATGGATTGCACACTAGCAGGGAACTTTACTCAAAAGTAAATCATTCTTACAAGAGCAGAAATACACTGTCAAGAGCATCATCAGTGGGCACCGAGAGTGAACAAGTAGTCAAAGACCCACAAGATTGTTTCAGACTTCTTTTCACGGCATTCAAGAGGACAAGGAGTTTGGTTTTTACGGAATATAGTTTGAGTGCTTCTCTATTTCGTTTGACAGATGGTTTCCACTGGTTAAAGCAGGTATGAGTGTAGCTGATGCAGGTGGGAGGTCCCAGGTTGTTAACACGCTGTCAAGTGTTTTATTAGGAGCCTAAACCAAGTGGAGTTCCATGTTGCTAAGCTATGCCTTATAAATTATACACAATGATGTCATCTGGTTACTAGCTCACTTTTCCCTTGTCTCAGCAGCATTCCAAAGAACCGCTGACTTAGCAAGTGTGCGGGAGGCGGGTCCCTTCACAGATGGTGCCATCTAGCTCAGCACCCACTCCGTTCTGAGGAATAACCCTATATGTGCATTCAGTCTTGGTCTGTTCTCTCTGCTTCTCACTTAGCAGGGGACCTGGAAAGTGGAAAGGGGAATTTCAGAGGCATGGTATTTGAGCTCTCAGAGATCACTCACATCCATACCCCTTTTTATGGGTAGGCCATAAAAGGTCTAGCCTCTCCTTGTGTTAGCACTGTGTGCCAGTGTCTGGCACCATTCCTAACAATGTTTCTATTCCTTTGTGGAGCTGCAATCAAGGTAAGATGTGCAAACCTTCTGTGGAAATTACAGACGTTCCTATAGCATCCCTCTAAGTTTCTCCCTATACTTACCCAGTGTGTAACTCTACTGTGCTTTCATGGTGGCACTGTGTTTCTCAGTCTAGCTCTCTAAATGCTATCAGTTCCCATGATTCCCTTTTAAACCTCTTTTGCTTAAATCATCTAGAGTTACTTTCTTCTCTGTGAAGTATTTTTTGTTTAGCTACAAAAGTTTTATTATAATTTATTCACATTACACTCCAATTGCAATCCCCTCACTCTTCCTGCTCCCACATTCCCTCCCTCTCCTGCCCTATTCCCCTACCCTAGGCCTGTGACAGGTGCGGTCCTCCTCCCCCACCCTCTAACCTCTGTGAAATTTTAAAAACAAGACCGCATTTATAACCATGGAAATGTTATTTGTGATCCTTTAACTTTTAAATTCAATTTAAAAACCAAACCCAAAACACAATTTTTGTCATCAAAATTATTTTTAATGGCAAAACTGTGGCATCCACAGAAGGTGATGTTGCAGGACATTGCGCTTTCAAAGATCTCTGTAAAGTTCTCAGTTCTCCCAAAAAGAAAAACGGAACATGATATTTGCAGAAAAGTGCCTAAAACTAGAAATCCTTTCATTAATGCAGGCACAGAAAGACAAACACTGCACATTGTCCTGCATAAACAGAAACTGGTGGCCTATGGTTAAATGTGGGGGGGGCATGTCTTGAAACTCAAAAATGGACACTGAGAGGAAAATGTCTTGTAGAGGGTTAGCAGTAGAACACGTGTGACATAAAACCAGAATACAGCCAACACATGGGGAGGAAGAGGACCAGTGAGAAGCAGATGCATGCGTGGAAAGGGAGGAAGAAGAATAAAAACAAAGAGCGCGTGAAATGTCATAATGAGGAGCTAGAGAAGTGGATCATCACTTAGGAACACTTGTTGCTCTTGCAGAAGACCAGGACTTACTTCCCAGCACCTATGTAGTAGCTCAAGCCATCCATAACTGTAGTTCCAGGAAAATACAGTGCCCCCTTCTGGCACCAGACATGCATATGACACATGTACATACATGTGTGCAAAATATGTATACACATAAAATTAAATTCAATTGAAATTTAAAATCCATGATGAAATCAGTTACTTCGAATGCTCACTTATAAATAAATAAATGACACACATGGTATATACTCACTTATAAGTGGATATCAGCCCACCAGAGATGTCCTCTGAGAGACTCCACTCAGAAGGAGATCTGGGCAGATGCTGGGACTCACTGCTGGTCTCTGGGTGGAGCCCTGAGTGTGGTATGGAAGAATGGGGGAAGGAGGGGCCCAGAGGGTTCAGGAGCCCACAAGGAGACCATCAGGGCCCTTGGATCTGGACCCCGGGGGGCCTGCACAAACTGTTGGACCAAGCAAGGACAATGCATGCAGTAAACCTAGATCTCCTGTTCAGATCTAGCCAATGGACAGCTCATTCTCCATGGTTGTGGGGAGAGTAGACTGCCTCTGACATGAACTCTGGTGCCCCCAATTTGATCACTTCCCCTTGGTGGGGAGGCCCAGCAAGCATGCAGAGGAAGGGAAAGTAGGCTACCTGAATAAAGCCTTATAAGCTGTGGTCATATGGTGAGGGAAGAGGTCCCCTTCTGTCAAAGGGGAAGAGGGCAGATGATGGAGGGTGGAAATGGGAAGATACAAGCTAGGGGATAACGATTGAGATATAATCTGAATAAACTATAATAAATTAAAATTTTAAAAATAAATAAAGAAGTGAATACATCTCAGGCCAACTTATTAAGAAATGTTGAACATTGTCATTATGTGTGTTATAGTCTCCATAATGTATGGAAAGAACTCTTCTAGGAAGAAGCAAAAGTCACCAGTACAATAAATATTAACAGAATCTGTACACATAATCTGCCTTGGCCTCTCCTGGGAAGGAGATAGTGTCATAGTCAGGGCAGCTGAGATTTGTCAAGTAGCAAACACATGCACTGTGTTTCAAAGAACCTCCCATTTTAGAAGGACTTTTCCCTTACAAAGACACAGTCTGAGCAGATGTGCTGCACTTTCACCATGCAATTATGCTGTGCAATCTCATGTCTTCAGATTCCTCAAGTTGGAGCTACTCTCACAGCCAGCAAAAGCGAGTTGCTAATGTCCTAATCTCCTAAGAGCAGGAATGGGGATGCTGACTTGCATGCAAAAGAACAGTAAGTAAGAACATAGAAGATTAAGGAAAGAAAGTAGTCCTTGAAGAGCTAAAACTAATGCCGTGTTTGAGTAATATGAGAAAGGATGTGAATTAGAGATAAGTAAACAAGTTAAATCATCTGGTTGTGAAGTAAAAGTCCTAATGTCTTTCTATTGTTTTCTATTGCTGCACTAATTTCTTACCTGGACATCTGTATGTCCTCTCTGTGTCTCATTGTGCTGAAGTTGCACTGCCAGTCAGGACTGCTGTCTCATCTGAGATGGGACCCTTTCCCAGCCTCTCAGTTATTGGCAGAACTCATTTGCTAGCAGTTGTGTGACAAAAGCTGGCACTCACTTGCTGCCAGCCCCAGATTGCTCTCTTCTCCAGAAGCCACCCTTACGTCCTTGTCATGTGACCCTCTTCTTTCAAAACACAGCAGCTTAATTCTTAAAGGCTAGCAGAATTTTTCCAGAAAATTCATCAGGCCCTCTTTTGAAAGGTTTTCCTGCAAATGGCAAGCACATCCAAGATGATCAATCTTTCATTAAGAGTCAACTGATTAAGGGCTGGAGAGACAGCTCGGTGGTTTAAGAGTCCACACGGCTCTTCTGAAGATCCTGAGTTGAACTCCCAGAACCCAAATGGCAGCTCACATGGTGTCTTCTGGAGTGGAGATACACATGCAGACAAAATACCCACAATACACAAAATACATAAATAAATAAATCCTTAAAGAGCCAACTGATTGATAGCCTAGGCACTAGAATACTGCCCACATTATCCACAGGCTGATCTATCTTCAAAAGGAAGGCCTGACAAGACACCACAAGAGTTATTAACCAACAGAGATAAGAGAAAAGGAGAGATAGAAGGAGGGATCGAGAGAGAGAGAGAGAGAGAGAGAGAGAGAGAGAGAGAGAGAGAGAGAGACTGCTTAAGCATATGTTTTGTCATCTTATGACCAAAAGGGCAGGTAAGCATCACTTGCCTTTGAGGGATGTACCTGGCCAAAGAGACAGACTGACACCTTCTATCAAGATTTCACATTAAAATCTTGTTGTGTTTATTCATATCATTCTGATTTTTAAAAAGCAATTGACAAAAGACAAGTGGAAGTCCTGAGGGGTGTATTGTTTAACACGGGCACAGCTAGCCATGTTAAGGACCACAAGGCCTTAGCACCATGAAAGTGCCTTCCCAAGGTGAGGCTCAGGAGGATGACAAAGCCTTCTTCTGTTTCTTCTGGGGACACTGATAGTGTGCACAAAAAATGTCCCCTGTAACGTTCTTGACTGGCTGTTTTGGGCAAGGTATACTGCTCCCAGTAAGATTAGCTAAACCTCCTCTTTCAGCTGTACGCCACAAACCCCAGCTCCTTATTCACCTGTGTATAGTAAACACACAAGGCTTCCAGGGTGCTGCCGCTTCTCCATCAGAAAGCACAGACCACCAGCTGCAGACTTTCTATGTACTTATGTCTGCCATTTCTTTAATGTCTGTCATTTCTTGATTCCCTTATTTCCCTTGGCCAGGGTTCTGGGACCCAAGCTATGCAAGGATGCAGCACAAAGAAAAGCTGTTCTAGTAACTATGTGTGGTGATCAACAAACCACGTGATTTATTTGTATTTTTTGTGTCATCTGAAGCTCTGAGCACCCCTAATTTTTCATCCATTTCCCCATAGCTTCTTAACAAGTTTCTCCTGGATTTCCTCCTAGATTAGTTGAGGAGCTTTTCACTTGTTTGTTTTTGTTTTACCTTATATTATACAAGAAATTATTCACTTATTGACATTTTATTTACAGGGGGCTCAGACAGTTCCTGGTCTGTGCATTGCTCTGATTCTCTTGCTGGATGATGCTCCTTTTGCTCTGAGCACTCCTCCTAGCATATTTCATCAATGGCTGTGGCTTTACCTACCTTCTCAAACACATGCTAACGAATATCGCATACACATCTACTGCTCAGATACCTCTACTGAGTTCCACACATAGGTGCAGCCCTTCTTGGATATCTCCAAATACTTACTCCTCTACACATTTAACTTAATAAATTCAAATTCTAATTTATTATTTGCTACAGTCAAACCTCCTCTTTTCCCAAGTTTCCGTCAGTTGGTGGCACTACCATTTCCTTAGCAATAAAAGCTGGAGACAGTACAGTAGAGAGGACATAAGACTCACAAAGAGTCACAGAGTCAATCAGATACTGAGGATGATGAACCTTGATAAACAGGAGAGAAGCTGTTCTTGCTAGACTAACTGATTTAGCAAGTCTTTGGTTTTTTTGTTTGGTTGAGTTTTTTGTAGATGGGTCGATGGATAAGTGGGTGAGTGGTTGGTTGGTTGCTTGCTTGCTTGGTTGGTTTTTGGTTTTTGAGACAGGGATTCTCTGTGTAGCCTTGGCTGGCCTGGACTTGCTTTGTAGACTAGGCTGACCCTAAACCAACAGAGATCTACCTGCCTCTGTCTCCCTGGGTACTAGGATTACAGACATATACCACCTCACCTGGCTCAGCAAGTCTTTATAAAACCAAATTTGTACAAAGATGTAGGCCTGGAAAAGATTCAGGCACCTGATTAAGATTTGATCACACCAGGACTCTCCGTCAGACTCAGAGAATCCCTGATCAGGTGAAAGTAGGGAGGAACTTTCTGTGAAATAAATAGTTGAGTCCTGAGCAGTCCTGGTAAATCTGGACAAAAGCAATTCAACTAGAAAAGGCAATAAATAGCAGAAGGCCTGGAAAGAAAGGGCAGCCAGCATGGTAAGCCACTGTAAAGAGGACTTTATATCCATCAGGTAACAGGCAGATGGAGGAGATCTGGCAAAACTTACCAGAATTTTGTGTTTTACTCTGAATGAGAAAGGGAGCCACTGTTTTAAGCAGGAAACAAAGAGATATACTTGTGTTTCTAAATCCTCCTCTGGCTGCACGCTAGAGAGTGGGTGGCAGGCACAGGAAGAGGCTAAGTGGGTATTGACTAGGATGCCTCACAGTGATCCAGACGAAAAGTAAGAGCACCAGACAGAGACAGGGGAGGGGAGCTGGAAGCTAAAGCAGACTCCTGGAAGGCTTTTCACTGATAACCTCTGGATGTGTTTCAGGGCATGTATTGTCTACACCGAAAAACTAAAGTTATATAAACTCCAAATGTCTTAACATTACACTGGGTTGCCATTTCTTCAGGCTCAGATCTTCAAAATAAAAACATTACAGTACTTAAAGTATACATTTTCATAGATTTTTTTAAAAGAGCCAGACAATTTTTTTAAGAAACTACAATAGAAGATTGCAATAAGAGATTTCAATACAGACATGAACTCAATTCCAAATATATATCATGCAAGAGTTGGGGGTCTGTAGATTTAAAAAAAATTACTGAGAGAAAGCATGGAGAGGGATAATCCTTGTAAAAACAACTTGACAGGATTCCTGCAGAAAGCAGATAAAGCTAGAAAAATATCTCCTGGGAAGAGTGGCAAACAAAGAGTTTGACCAGATGAAGAGCATGATCAGAGATTACAGGTGAGAGAATCTTATAAAACTGACTTTAAAAGATTTCTGCTGAAATTATGGTGTGCAAGTACAAACACAGAAGCCCAACAATCAAAACTTATGTAAAAGAAAGGCTTGGTTATGGTAGCACACAACTAGAATGCGGGCACTTGGTAAGTGGAGGCAGTGGATTGACACAAGGTCAAGCCCAGCCTAGACACCCTGGGGTTATACAGTGAGTCCCTTGTCTCAGAGACAGAGAGGGCAGGAGGAAGAGAAGGAGGGGAGAGAGTGGGAAGGACACCGTGTTTCGGGCTGAGTATTTTAAGTTCTATCATTCTCTGCATAATGTCTGGATGAGTGTCTCCATTTCTTTCCATCTGCTGCTGAAGGAAGCATCTTTGATGATAGCAAAGCAAGGCAATGATCTATGAATATAGCAGACTGTCATTAGAAATAATTTTATTGCCATTTTGTTGGTGGCTTTGGTACAGTAGCATTTGGTTTCACCCTATGTCCCTGGGCTATCTAGTCTCAGGTTTTGGGTTACACAAGGAATGTCAGGTATAAGTTCCATAGACCTTAAGTAAATCAGATATTAGTTGGTTATTCCCACAAACTTTGCGCCACCACTGCCCTAGCATATCTTGCAAGCTATGATTTGTAGGTCATAGATCAAAGGATTCATGAACAGATTGGTGTTTATATTTCTCTTTCAGTAGTGTGCAGAGTATCTTCTTGTACCATAGATGTTGGAATATAGAAATGAAGGCTCTATGTAGGCACCAGTTCTACTTCTCCATGTTCAATGAGTTGTATAGTGTGGCCTTCAGCAATAGGACCTTGCCATTTGTTTGTGGAGAGCAGCCCGTACAGACTAAGTTGTTTGGGGATTCCCATGAGACCCCTTTCACCAACAGTTCAATTAGATGTAACTCATTCTCAATACTGGAAGCTTCCATTTGGTGAAAAAGATGTCCAGTTAGGGCTCTATGTGCCCCATTCTTTGGTAATTTCATTTAGATCACCTTCATATATGTATATATTTTGGGAAACTTCTACTGTTTTAAGTTTTTATACAATGCCCTCAAAAGTCCCTAATTGTAGCTATCACTCCCCATATTCCCTCCTCAAACCTCTCTCTTCTCCACCTTCCATCTTGATCTTCCTTTTCCAGAACCACCCTGTCCATCAATAAGTATATATTCTATTTCCCTTTCTTAAGGGGATCTGTCTGTAACCCTAGTTACCTATACCTAACCTCTGTGGGGCTATTGACTATGCTTGGTTATCATTGACTAAAATCTAATATCCACACATAAGCAAATACACACCATATTTGTTTTTTGGAGTCTAATATGTAGACATCCTGATGCAGAATGATTTTATCTAATTCCATACATTCACCTATAAATTTCATGATTTTATTCTTTTTAAAGGATGATTAATATTCCTTTGGGTAATTTTCTTTATCCATTTTTCTGTTGAAGGACATCGAGGCTGTTTCTAATTCCTTGCAATTATGAATAGATCAGCAATGGACATAGTTGAGCAAGCATCTCTGTGGTAGGATGAAGAGTCCATGAGTATATGCCCAAGAGGAGCATAGCTGGATCTTGAGGTAGACTGATTCCCATCTTTGAAGAAACCACCACACTGATTTCCACAGTGACTGTACAAGCTTGCACTCCCACCAGCAATGGATGAGTGTTCCTCTTGCTCCACATCCTCACCAACGTGAGCTGTAACTTACTTTATTGATCTTAGACATTCTGGTGGACATAAGATAAAATCACAAAGTAGTTTTGGTTTGCAGTTCCCTGATGACTAAGGATGTTGAGCTTAAGTGTTTCTCAGCCATGTGAGTTTCCTCTTTTGAGAATTCTCTGTTTAGATCTGTACCCTATTTTTAATTGGGTTGTTTGCTTTCTTAATATCTAGTTTTTTCAGTTCTTTGTTTATTTTGGATATTAGCCTTCCATTGACTATGGTGTAGGCTACTGCTTTATCCAAATCATGATGTCCTTTTCAGTACAGAAGCCTTTCAGTTTCATGAGGTTCCATTTATTAGTTTTTGATCATAGTGCATATGCTAACAGTGTTCTGTTCAGAAAGTCTCGCCCTACTGTCCTGCCCCATATATTCTGATTAACTTTAGCTTAAACTACTTTGTTAGATGTTAGATATTAGAACAGCTACACCAGCTTGTTTCTTAAGTCCATTCACTTGGAATATCATTTCTATTCTTTTACCATGAGATGATGTCTATTAACTTGTATTTCTTGCTTGCAGCAAATAGATGGATCCTGTTTTCACACCCATTCTGTTAGTCTGGATCTTTTTAGAGGGTTTGAGACCATTGGTATTGAGAGATATCAGTGTGAAGCGTTTGTTGATTCCTGCTATTTTGTTGATGTAGTAGGGGGGGCTGTTTCATCTCTTTTGGTTTTCTTGTCTAACTATTTATTTCCTGTGTTTTCTTGGGTGTGGTTAACCTATCTAGCTTGAAGTTTCCTTCTAGCATCTTCTGTAGCACTGAGTCTTTGGATAGATATTGCTTAAATTTCATTTTTTCGTAGAATATTTTTGTCTTGTCCAACTATGGTGTGTGAAGGTTTTTCTAGGTATAGTAGTCTAGGTTATCATCTGTGGTCTCTTAGAGTCTGTAGAACATCTTTCCAGGCCCTTCATACTTTTAGAACCTCCATTGAGAAGTCAGGTGTAATTCTAAGGTCTGCCATTATATGTTACTTGGTTTTTCTCCCTTGCAGCTTTTAATACCTTCCTTTGTTCTATACATTTAGTGATTTGATATTTATATGCCAAGGAGACCTTCTTTTCTGGTATAGTCTATTTGGTATTCTATATGTTTCTTGTACCTTGATCGATATCTCCTTCTTTAGGTAACAGAAATTTTCTGTAATTTTGTTGGAAAATATTTTCTGTACTTTGACTTGAGTTTCTTCTGCTTCTTCTGTTCCTATTATTCTTAGATTTTGTCTTTTCATAGTGTCCCAGATTTCCTGAATGTTTTGTGCCAGAATGTTTTTTTTAGATTTAATATTTTCATTGACTGAGGTATCCATTTTTTAAAATTTATTATTAATTTATTCTTGTTACATCTCAATGGTTATCCCATCCCTTGTATCTTCCCATTCTTCCCTCCCTCCCATTTTCCCCTTATTCCCCTCCCCTATGACTGTTCCTGAGAGGGATTACCTCCCCCTGTATATGCTCATAGGGTATCAAGTCTCTTCTTGGTAGCCTGCTATCCTTCCTCTAAGTGCCACCAGGTCTCCCCCTCCAGGGGAAATGGTCAAATATGAGACACCAGAGTACGTGTGAAAGTCGAGGTATCCATTTCTTACACTGTTTCTTCCATGCCTAGTATTCTTTTTTCCATCTCTTGTATCCTGTTGTGAATCTTGCCTCTGAGATTCCTGTTTGACTTCCTAAATTTGCATTTCCTGATTTCCTTCAGTTTGAGTTTTCTTTATTGAATCTACTCTTCCTTTCAGGTCTTGAACTGTTTTATTCATTTCCTTCCACTATTTGTGTTTTCATGACTTTTTAAGGGATTTATTCACTTGCTCTTTAAAGACTCTATCATATATTCCTAGAAGCTATTTTAAGTACTTTGCAATAGGCTTCGTCTATGTTGGAAAACTCAGAGCCTAACTGCAGTAATGTTTCTGGGCTCTAGTGGAGACATCGTTCTGGCTGTTATTAATTGTGTTTCATGCTGATACCTAGGCTTCTCTCATTGGGAAGATTATAATTCTAGGTGCTGTTTCATTCCCATTGGGAATGGGAGAAGAGAGTGAGGAGAGGACAAAACAGAAGGCCTGCTACAAATCTGGAGATGAGAATGAGGAAGTGGATTTGGAGGAACAGAGGGAGACATGAAGGTCTGAAGTTGGCCTATGTGCTTCCCTGGATGGAGTTGCCTGCAGGGTTCCCAGAGAGTGCCCGTTAGAGTTAGGGTGTGGAATAAAGCAATTAGCGGAATGAAGGAAGTTTTAAGAGGAAGATCTGTGTGATCCACTGGAGAAGGGACAGAGAAGAAGATGAGGCCTCAGCAAACAGCCACAGAGCTAAGGATGAGAACAGTTGTTAGAGTTGAAGGAGAGGACAAATGAGTGAAGATCTGTAGTTAGCCTACCTGTTTCCCTGCTCAGACGGCAATAGCTCATACTTTCAAGCATATAATGTAACAATATTTTTGCATGTTTCTGATATTTTTAATATTTATTTATTTATTCTGTGTGTATGTCTGTGTGCCTGAGTGTATATATTCATACCACATAAGTGAAGAAGTCTTCAGAAATCATAAGAAGGTGTTGGATCTCCTAGAACTGGAGTTATTGCTGGATGGAGATGTGATGTGGGTGCCCAAACTCAGGTATTCTGAAAAGGCAGCAATCACTCTTAACTACTGATCCACCTCTCTAGCCCATTATTGACATTTTATAATCAAAATAAACTTATATGTGAAGCTTCACTTTTCTAAAACTATTATAAATTGCCACTTGAGTTAAACCAATATTAAAAGTCTTCATTTTGGCATAAATATTGGTAATAGACAAGCTGTAAATCTTTGCAACTGCCCAGAGGAAAGAGCTAGAGAAGACAAAGCCACATGTCACACAAATCAGCACATGACAGAGAACAGAGCTTCAGAGGAAGGGAGAAGCCTATAGTATTATTTTTTTTAAAAAGCATGCTTAGAACAGAAGTAGGAAGAAGGAAAAGTTATCCTTTCTGGGTAATTTAGAAAACCAGATAGATTAATAAAGTTGCATAGCTATAACTCTGTAAGGGACCATAGCTGGGAGTAGGGACTCTGAAAAGGAAAACTATGCTATCTTTGTTTGTTTGCTTGCTTGCTTGCTTGCTTGTTTTTTTGAGACATGGTTTCTATGTGTAGCCTTGGCTGTCCTAGACTTGCTTTGTAGACCTGACCTCAAACTCACAGCAATCCACCTGCCTCTGCCTTCCTCAGTGCATGCCACATCCAGCTACACTATCTCTTTAAGGAATAATAATTTGTATCTCTTTAACATGGCTTAATGTGATTCTACCTTCCTTGGGGGTGATTTCTGGCCTAAGTTGTTCTCTGTTGCTGCAATAAACAAAGACTGCTGCAATGACCAAAGAAAATCTAAGACAGGAACCTGGAAGTAAGAACTGAAACAGAGACCATGAAGAAATCCTGCTTACAAGCTTACTCAGCTTTCTCAGCTATTTTTCTGGTAGAGCTCAGGCCTACATGCCCAGAGATGGCATGGTCCACAATATACTGAGGTGTCCAACATCAATTAGCAAGTAACAAGATGCTCCAAAGGCCAGTGAATGGAGACAATTTCTCTCTAAGTCACTTTTGGCCATGGTCTCTATCACAGCAAAAGAAACTCTAAGACTCTTAGTCAGATGATTGGCCAGCCCAACTGGGATGCTATGTCTCCACTTGGGCCAGAAATTGAATTTTCTTCACCAGAAACAAATAGTTTCTCTTAATGGGCATTTAATGCAGAAATCTGTAACATTACTCATTTTTTCCAAGATTGCATAAGTAGGTAAATGCAACTATCAACTTTTAAAAATAGCCTATACAGAAAAATACAATATATAATATAATAATATAAACAGACCAAGATAAATGCATAAACATCAAAAGAGATGTGTTATTGTCTTAAGATTTGAAAGCCTATTCATTATCAATTGCATAAAATAGTTCATAGCTATTCATTATAATGTAAATTTCAGTTTGTAATGAAGCATGCCACGATTGTTTAAAGCCTTTAATTGGCAAATAAATTAACTATAATGAATAGCAAGTGAGATCAATTATAAATGTTCATCACAAGAATAATGTACCTTTTAATAAAGATGTTGAAAAAAACTTGAGCAGTACTTGTTGCTCAGCAAATGTGTTAGAAGTTTGTGACAATGACAGAAGATCCAAATAATACTGTTTGAACATCCATGTCAGTATATTTAGAAAGTAATTCTTCAATCAACCTATAGGGAATGAACACATTCTTTAGAGACCTTTGTGATCCTCCCTTTATCTATCAGACTATTGAAATGATGGCCGTCAAGAAATTGAAATTCCCACAGCAATGTTGGAAGGAAGGAAAGGCTGAAGCATGATGAAAGCCAGAAGAGAAATTTGTCTCCCAGAGAGAGAGAGATTTCTCACAGTTAGCAACCTGTCAAATGTCATTAAACAATACTAGAGCCAAGATAATGGTGTGCCCATGATGGGCAGACCAGGTCTGCTTAGTTATGCATATCTGTTGCCCTCTACTTAAGACTAGCTTTTATGTCAGGACCAAAAAAAATACGGAATTGATGGCCTGTGGTGTGGGGATGTCATGACCTCTTTATCTGTTGCTTTATCCCTTTTCCAAACATGACCACAAAGAATGATTCTAATTCTTCTTTCTCTACTTTTCACTACTATTTGTCTCTTTGGTTGGCCTATTAAGAACAGACAAGTGGCTGGAACTCACCTGTCAGGCTGTCAGGACACAGACTCTGACCCTAAAACTCCAATAACAATTTCGGGTGTCAGCCACCTGCTGCAAGTTGACTAAAGGATGAAAGTAAAGTTTGAAAGGCCCCAAGCAGCTGCAGGGATCACTTTATTCCAAGGGCTCTTCTTGTCTTCCCACTTGAGCTGGCATCAGCTGTTTTCTAATCTCTATTTGGTGAAGCAGAGAAATGAATATTTACATTTCTTCTGGACTCTCAAGAAAGCTGATGCTTGTAGTTTCTCCCCAACAGTGCACCTCAGGCTTTGCCTTCCTTTTATATTAGGAACCCCTTTGACTAAATATTCCCAGACTTATGGTCACAGCCTGTGTCCCAAAAAAGCCAGGTTCAGCCACACATCCTTGATAAGCTAATTGAAACCCCCAAAATTAATAGATAAAAGCAGAAAGAGGCGATTCATTCAATGTGTCTACATTAGGAAGAAAGACAGAGATCCCGGGACACCTCTCTCCCAAAGTTCATCTTCATTGATGTTTAAGTAGAGGGCTGGAGTTATGAGCAGCCAAGCAGTCCTAGTCAAGGCATGCTCCTACTCAACACTGGCCCACTGTTGTCTATTCTGTAATGTGGTCTGGAGTTGCGATCTCTTTTAGAGAGAGGCTCCCCCTCTGGCTACCCCATACTTAGCCTTTCTCTTCATACAGTGTGAGGTTTCTAGTGTGACTCCAGTTTCTTGGGTCTATAGTTGCAATAGCCAAAGTAAGAAATACAAGTGACTCTTTTAAATAGTTTCATCTCATATAGCCCCTGGTATATTGCCTATGTTCAAATTGATGGTCCTATGCCTATGCATTTACTGGCTGCAATATTTTGGCTCAGTAGGTTTTTAAAAATTACATGAAGTTGGGAGGAAGACATGGTGGTAGAATGGCTAGGAGGTGTTGGAGGACAGGACATGGAGATGAATATAATCAAAACACATTGAATACATGTATGAAAGTCTTTTAAAAAAAAACAAATTTTAAAGAATATCTTTATCCCACCAGGTCAGCTACATTTTCCTATTTTGTCTTTCAATACCTCAGTCTTGAGGTAGAAGATGTCTATGTCTGAAACAAATATCATAAATAATTCGATAGGAGACAAAGTTTGAAAGCATTCAATTAGTGGCAGGTAACCATGCGTAAGTGAGATTTCTCTGGAACCTCTTGACTTTTAGTTGTTTTCAAAGGGCTGGCACAACCAATTCCATCTTGTTGTTTGAGATAGGGTCTTGTCATGAAGCTTATGGACAAAAACTTATGATCCTCTTGCTTTTGCTACCCAAATGCCGGGATTATAGCCAAGCACTGCCATGACCAACATGAATTCATTTTAATTCTGATACTTCTCCCACTTCTCTCTGAATAGCAATATTCTCTGAAAACATCAGTGTTTAGACATCTGATGTGTTTTCTCTCTACTGCCCTGTGATGACTATTATTAGTTGTCAACTTGATTACATCTGGAATTAACTAAAAAACCAAGCAGCTGAGTCTACCTGTGAGGGATTCTTAATTAAATCATTTGAAATGGGAAGGTCTAGCTTTAGTTCAGATGTTTCAAGGTGGGAAGGTGCCACCTTTAATATGGGTCACATTTTCTGGGGGCAGTCTATATAAATGACATGAAAAAAGAAAACATTGCTTTTTGCCTGCTTGCCCTTGCTCTTGCTGGAAAGTTCATTTCCTCCAAATAGAACCTATTTCTTCTGGATTCCAGCATATACTGAAGACCAGCTAATGCATTTAAACAACAGCTGGATTCTTGGACTTTTTGTTGGTAGAACATCTTTGTTGAACTAGATGGACCATAGCCTGTAAGCCACCCTAATAAGTTCCCAATAGCTAGGTAGGTAGATAGATAGATAGATAGATAGATAGATAGATAGATAGATAGATAGATAGATA
>OU015742.1:154304364-154316444 GCA_907169655.1 Acomys percivali | reverse complement strand
TGTGTGTGTGTGTGTGTGTGTGTGTGTGTGTGTGTGTGTGTGTGTGTTGGTCTCCATTTATTGTAAAGAAAAACATCTTTGATGAGAGGTAAGAACTACTCTTACCTGTAGGTGTAAGAATAAGTTTTAGGATGTGGTTAGAAATTATGCTGGCCTGGTAAAGCTACAACAGTATAAGATCCATGACTTCACTATCCCAGGATAGTTAGCTAGGATTCTACTACAAGGAAAGATTTCTCTCCCAGAAAGTACTATGCAAGCTGACAAGGTAGAGTGATACCCATGAATTACAATGACCAGCACGGCAAGACAGCCCTAAAGGGGCAAGACTGGCACACATATGTTGGTTGTAACCAACAACTGTCTATTTGGACTTAAGGCCCACTACAGCAATCTTTTTTCCCAAAGATTTGTTTTGTTTTGTTTTGTTTTGTTTTGTTTTGTTTTGTTTTGTTTATTTGAGACAGGGTCCCTCTACATAGACCTGGCTATCCTTGAACTCACTATGTAAAACAAGCTGGCTTCAAACTCATAGAAATATGACTGCCTCTGCCTCCAAGGCACATGCACCACCATGCCTGGCTACTAAAGCATTATTAATAATAACACATCGCCTTTTTGTATTCAAGAACCATTTAAATAAGAAAACTTCTTTCACAAGTGGACTCTCATCCTTGGACAAGACAGCCTCCATGGGCCACTGTGGACTTTACTCCATCCTATGTTTAAGGCTCTTTCCAGTCCATGCAATATGCTACTTTATTTATTTACTGCAATGCCTGCCTCCCATAACTAGGTCATAAAGTCCTTAATATTCTAAGATTGTATTTTTTCGGTATATATATCCCTGGCATCTCCATAAAACATGCATACGGTAGCTGACTGATAAGTATCTAAATTAATTTTTAAAATGAGTAACAGTGAATCAAAGACTTTAAATCAGTTATACAAACTTTTATTAATAAAAAAATGTTAAATTAGCTTTTTATTGAAAAATTCATATAATATATTTTTATCACAGTTTCCCCTTCCCCAACTCCTTCCAGATCCTTCTGGTCTCCCCACCCACCCAACTTCACACC
Source organism: Acomys percivali (assembly GCA_907169655.1). NCBI lineage: Eukaryota > Metazoa > Chordata > Mammalia > Rodentia > Muridae > Acomys > Acomys percivali. Next base: position 154,315,362 of record OU015742.1, on the reverse strand, counting down.
TTTTTTCTTTCTCTTTCTCTTTAGAAAATAAAAAGCAAGAAAGCAAAACAAAACAAAAGGATAATAAAAACCACCTTATGTATTCAGTGGCTTTTGCCCAATACTGCATTTTACAAAATTCCTATACATGAACTCAGAATAAAGAACAAATACAGACTCACTTTAGCTGACCTTTTCCTATTAGCATACAGCTGTGTAGTGTGTGTTAGTCCATGTGTAGATGTGTGTGCATGCTTATCAAGGCCAGAACACAACCTTGAGTGTCATTCCTTAGGTTTGTCTTCTCAGTGGCCTACACTTGCTAAGTAAGCAAGATTAGCTGGCCAAGGAATCCTAGGAATCTATCTGCCTGTCTCTCCCTGTTTTTCCATGAGATACGCAGGAAATGCCCCCATGCCAGCTTTTTTTCTATGTGGGCTCTGGCGGTAGAAATTGGGTCCTAGTGCTGCAAGACAAACACTTTTCCAACTGGGTCATCTCCCAGCCACTACTAGCATATAGCTTATAAAGTTTCAATTACCACAAGATCATCTAAAACAAAATACTGATAGTCTGCTCTCAGCTTTCAGAGGAAACAGATTAAGTAAAATTAATTTATTTGATAATCAATCAATATCAATATAATTAAGATTCAAAAATGTTAGCGGTGTATTATTTGAATTACTTATATCATTTCCAGGATCATAAATAGAGTTGAAGCTATGATCTACTCAAGCCCCCATATTGATCCTGGCATTAGGGCCCCCAGGCTTCTTTTAAATTTGGTTTTTCAGCATGGGAAAGACATGTGACGTCAAACAAGCCTGCCTGACTTAAACAATTAGAGCTCACGTGGTCTCTTCCTCAGAGCCTCCGAAAAGCAATTCCAGAGAGCAGGCCTCGCAGGCCCAGAGGTCAAGTAACAGCAAAGATGGTAGACAACACATGTAAGAGGCAGAAAGCCAAACCTTGTGAGGCAACGTGTTAAGCAAAGTAGTGGTCACAGGACTCTGGACAAGGCGTGGACAAGCTGAACCACTAGCTCAACTGAACAAAATCAGAGGTGGGCTCCCTCATGTTCTTCCTGTCTGCCTCAGAGCTTGCTTCTCTTCCCATTTTTCCTGAGGTGAATCTCACTCATTCCCAGTTAAGTTCTGAGGCCTTAATTCACACACACACACACACACACACACACACACATACATATGTGTATATATATTCATATGTTCTGGCACACCAATTTTCTTCTGTCTTAGGATGTGAAATACTCAGTAAATCATAGTTCTAAGAGATATATCATAATTTCTTCTTTTTACCACCTTCATTTAAACACACACACACACACACACACACACACACATCCATATGCTCTAACATACACAGTCACACACATACACATTTACCTGGTACCACAATTCTTTTCTCCCGTTTTGGCATAATTCCATGAAATCTTCACTTTTCCTGTCACTTTCCCCAAGTTAATAACTTCAATTTGCCGTATTCAGCTATTCCTGCTGAGTTCCTAGAGCTCGGGGAACAGTAGCTGCCTTGATATACAGACACAGCAGGTCCGAAGCTTCACGTTCCGCTTGAATTAGAGTTCTCCTCCGTCCCATCCCTGGAGCCACTTCTGCCCCCGACGTCTATAATAGACGGGAGATGTACAAAGCAGCTTAGCACCCATCTCATTCTCTCTTGGCATGTTCTTCCCTAGAGAGTTTGCTCATTATTTTTATTCTTCCTTCTGGGACTGATGTAGCAAAGGCTGAGTAGATACCAGTGGTGTGGAAGGTACTTCCTTAGAGCTTGGGATTCTGCAGCGAATGAGACGGACAGCATCCCCATTATCAAAAGATACCATTCTGCTGTGTATACCTGTTGGAGGAGGAAGGGTGAGAAATTACAGACTAAACAAATCAAAAGGAAAATGAGCAAAGTTACCCAAGTAAGCTCTACAACTCATATTTGTCATTAGAAAATAATAGGAAGTGACATTCCCCCATGGCTAGCATCTATCAGCCCCAGAGCATCTAGCTGGGTTGCTTGTCAATTGAGGTTTCTGCGTGGAGTAAACACCAGGACTCTAGGACACCCATAGCCTGAGCTGGCCCCACCTCAGAGCCATATTGCATAGGGCTCTCAAAAGTTAGGGGCCTTGAAAGCTAGAAATCATAACTGGGCTCTGTCAAAACTGGCAGGACACAATCTAGCAATCTAAGTGCTGCAGGGAGAACAGCATCCAGCAAAAGACATCACCATGGCAACCAAAGGAGCCTTGGGACAATATGCAAATTTGAGAATCTTGCCCTCTTCCAGCCATAAAGTCATAGAAACGGCTTTATGCCATGATCCCAGACACTATCTGAGGGACAGAGCAGACACTAGGCACTCAGGAGAGGAAATGTGTACACTATCTTATGAGGCTAAATTTCAAAGCTGATCAAATCAATTTCCTTGTATGCTTATGCTGTTTGTTTTTTTTAATTTCCCATGTTTTCAATGCTTCAGCAGTTTGAAAATTGTAACGAGTGGCTTAGAGCTGCAACAGCAAGTTTCCCCATGTGTAAGAGTTGTAAGGCAAGTTGGCTTATGGTATGTTTTTGTCTCTAAACCTGACTCATTTCTTGAGTTTCTTATCAACATTTCTAATAATCTTTTGACTTAACATGCATCTCTCCAACCTACAGGGTCTGTCCTCTAAATTCTCTGCCTCAATTAAAATGATCTTCAGCCTCACATGGTGGTATTCACCTAAAATCTCAACATTTCAGGAGGTTGAGACAAGTTCAGGGCTACCCAGGGCAACATATTGATACCCTATGTCTTAAGATTTCCAGTGTTGTAAAGAGACACCATGACCAAGGCAACTCTAATATAACAGAAAATATTTTAATTGGGGCTGGCTTATAATTTCAGAGGTTTAGTCCATTATCATCATGGTGGGAAGCATAGCAGCATGCAGGCAGCCATAGTGCTGAGAGTTCTATGTCTTCATCCAAAGGCAGCCAGAAGGAGATAGGACTTGCACACTGGATGGAGCTTGAGCATAGGAGACTCAAAGCCTTCTGCACAGTCTCACACTTCCTCCAACAAGACCACACCTACTCCAAGACCTCACCTTCCAAATAGTGCCACTCCCCATGTGCCAAGCATTCAAACACAGAAATCTATGGGGGCCAAACCTATTCAAACCACCACACCCCATATAAAAAAAAGAAGAAGAAGATAACAAAATAAAACGCATATATGGTCCATTTTGTCAGGTTAGAAACTTTAGAGTCTCCAAAATGCAACAAACCTGACCAGACATTACAACCAGATGTTATTTACATCCATTCTCATTAACACTCTGATAACTCAGAGACCTAATTCTGCTCTAGCTACAAGCTTCTTTAAAAAAAATAAAAATAAAAAATAAAAAGATTTATTTATAATGTATGTTCTGCCTGCATGTATGCCTAGAAGCCAGAAGAGGGCACCAGATCTTATTATAGATGATTATGAGCCACCATATGGTTGTTCGGAATTGAACTCAGGACTTTGGGAAGAGCAGCCAGTGCTCTTAACCTTTAAGCCATCTCTCCAGCCCAACGACAGGCTTCTTAACATGAGGGTGGCCCATGGAGGCAAATTCAAAGTAACAGGATCATTTTATCACGGGTTCACGTTCACCAGAGAACATCTATCCTCCAGGGAAAGGCACCAAGCCTTTACTTTGAATGCTAATCAATTAGCATCTTCCACATCTGTCACTGGCCACTTTAGTGTCATCTGAATGAACAATGCAGTCATGACAACAGGGATAAAGTCTATGCAAGGACCCCAACATAACAAGCCCCTCTCAGGAAAGGTGGACTAGCTCTTAGCATGGCAGATTAGCCATCCTGCTAGTTAACAGAATCTAAAACTCACCACCCAACATGAAACATTCCTTCCACAAGATCATACAGTTAGTGGGAAATGTGTTTCGCTGGACACTTTTGGGCACTGGTTCACCTTGATAAAACTCAGTACATATTACAACATGAATTTGCCTTTCCAGCTTATAGAGCCTTAATCAACACTACTTTGGAGGAAACATACTAGTTCACTGTAACCACCTTTCATATAACCTTGCCTCAGACCCAGACATTCTACTGATAGGAAGGGGAATGTGAATACCTGAAGAGAGGCCCCACTGGACCAACCACACGCTGCCATTCAGAAGATGTCAGCATGGCAGAGCAATGAAAGGGCATTCGGACAGCATGCCAAGGCACCTCCCAAGAGATACAATATGAGAACCCAAAGCAATAGCCATAATATTGTGACTACTTCTGCAACAGAGAAAATACATGCATCCACTAAATGAAAAGGAGTGGCCCCAGTAGCCAGCATCCTCAGAAACCCCCCATCATTTTTATGTTTTTCCCCATGAATGAATCTTGATCAATCCCTACCAAAGAAAACAGCCCATTAAATGTTACCACTGTTACTAGATCATATCAAGAAACTGGGACAAGTGACTCAGCCACAATCTAGTCCGGATAACTGGCTTAATTATTAGAAAGAGGTCAGGCTATGTCACATAGAGAGTGCAGAAAAAACAACTTTATCACCCGGATGATCAACATAGTGTTTGTCACATGAAGATATGTACAAAGGATATCCCATCATACCCTCTTGCCTGATTTTTAAACTATGAGTAAGTCCTGGTGATTTTGCCAAGCTTTTACCTGGTTTTGACAACCAGTGAACAAAATCAACAGAGTCTTTGGAGAGTTAACAAGGGACTCAGTGATCCAACATGTGAATCACCTGGACCAGCAAAACAGAAAGAAAGATAAGCCTACAATCAGTAAACACAAATACCAAGTACAACTCATGGCCCCAAGAAGACTACCTGTAGCGGAAGAGATTGGAGTGAGTCTTTCTTTACCTCCACTTGTGTTTCTAGAACACTAGTGGAATGATAAGGCTTAAATATGGTTTGAGTACACCTCAGTGCTCCCTGTGTTAAAATCTAATCTCCATTATAAGATAATAAGAGATGGCCACACAGTGAGTGCTTACACATCAACATGAGGACCTGAGATTAATCCCTAGACCCCACATAAATAAAAAGGCCAGGCATGGTAAAGTGTGATTATAATCCCAGATCAGGGTAGGCAGAGGCAGGTAGGATGCACTGGCCACCTCAACTAAACAACAAGCTCCAAGCCAAGGAGAAGTCCTGTCCCAAAATAATAAACATCTGGGTAACAATCAGGACTAGAGTCCCTGTCGTCTATATGTACGCATGCGCGTGTGCGCACACACACACACACTCAAATGTTTATTTGAACACACCTGTGCATGCACACACATAATACATACATACATGCATATATGCACACACACAATTTGTATAGATTTGGAAAGTTAATCTGACTATACTGTTTCAAAATAGGTCTTTACAAGGGATGGGATAACCATTGAGATGTAACAAGAATAAATTAATAAAAAATTTAAAAATAAAAAATAAAAAATTTTGGATGTAAGGAAATAAAAATAAACAAATAAAAATAAATAAAAAATTTAAAAATACGTCTTAGAAAAGTAATTAGAATTAGATAAGTCAGAATGGATCACTGATGACTAAATCCTGGTGACTTCACAGGAAGAGGGTGAGAGACTAAACAGATACACATGTGCACCCTGCCCCCATGCTGCATGATCTCTGTGGTACCCCAGGATTCTGTCAACAAGTTGTAACCCTCTTGACCTTGAACTACTAAAACCATGAATCAAAATGAACCTCTTTTCCTTATAAATTACCAAACCATCAGTATTTCATTGTAACTATGGGAAACAGAGGCAGATCAAGCAAAATTTTGGAGGAATCTGCTCCCAGATGGAAGGAAATATTATGTGAAACAGGTAGATAGTAGCAAGAATTACTGTCTAGGAGACTCTGAGTTGGTGACAAAAAATAGTATGTGTGAAAGCTGATAATATGCACTTCCATTAAAAGGAGCTTCTATAGCCAAGGTGAAGTCCCCTCTGGAGGGCATGTTTACATCAGGTGGCCATTCAATAAGCAATAGCAGAGCCTAGGCCCTGCCTCCATGCATAACAAATTTGAATGCTCATCCACAGCTTCCCATGCAGAAGGTGGCCTGTGTCACATTCAGCTTGCCCCATTGCCAGTCTGCCTTGCTCTGGGTGTTTTCCTCTGAAAAGCAAGCTCCAATAAATGTCCTGAGTGCATGCACTTGCTGCCCTTTGGGATGCCCCATTCATCTTTGAGCATCTTCTTGCTTTCGGTCACATGAAACAATGAGAGTCATCTTCTACTATTCTTGCCCTGGAACAGGCCATTTCTAAAGTAGTACTCTTTAGTTAAGAGAAAAATACTGGAAGAGAGAAATCGTTGGATGTAGCTGAGTCTCTCAATTTTTTTTCTTGAAAGTTCAAATTGAAGGGTGAAAAAAATATTACTTCAGAATTTACAATAAACATTTGCTAATGGCTTGTCACTAACCAAAGATTGAAAACAGTGTACACTGTCCAGTTCATTGTTTACAACTATTTCCTCTTTTTCATCTTCATATATCCTACACTAACCACTCAACTCCACTCGATGGTTACCATATTTTCTCAAAACTTCTGCAATTCTGAACCACATATACAAATAATACTGTCTCTGAGAGATGACTGGTGATTAACCTAGCTAGAGGATTCGACGTTACAATTTTCCAGCTCAGGTACCACTATACCATCTCTAGTACACCATCACACCAGTCTCCAGAGACACGTACAGGAAGTTCCATAACAGCGTAAGCCTTTTGCCTTTTGCCTTTTGCCTTGGCCATTGTCATGAACTGTGAGCAGGAGGCATCCGGTGGTAAGGCACCAGTCACTTGGGACACACCTTCAAAACTTCGTCTTGTCCCTAACCCCTATCCTCTCTGGCTCTCTCTGCCTCTTATCTGCCATGAGGTGAGCCATTTTACTCACACGTCATGCCAGCCATGATGTTCTGCTTCACCCTGCATGAGCCCAGAAGCAAAGGAGCCAACTTATTGAGACTTGAAACCCCAACCCAAATAAATTCATCATCACTTAAATTGTTCTTTCTGGCATTTTGTCACCAAGACAAAAGTTGCTAACTGAAAGTAATTTACTGTTACTAAATGGACCCCCTAAACAGTGTGGTCAATATCTTAGGAGTTTGACAGTTTCAGATGAATATACCTATTAAATGCTTTTTCTCACAAAGTGAAGGAGTAAGGTACCATTCAAGCTACAGATCTCTGTTTCTTTTAATGAGAGCTTTCTGGTTTTTTTTGTTTGTTTCTTTGGTTGATTGGTTGGTTGGTTGGCTAGCTGGTTGGTTGGTTGGTTGGTTGTTTAGTTGGTTGGTTGGTTGAGTTTTAGGGTTTTGTTTTGTTTTGTTTTTTGTGGGGAGGGGGTGTTTTGGGGGTTGGGTTGGGTTGGCGTTTTTGAGACAAGGTTTCTCTGTGTAGCCTTGGCTGTCCTGAACTCACTTTGTAGACCAGGCTGGCCTTGAACTCACAGAGATCCCCCTGAGGAATGAGGTTTTTCACTCTGCCTTCATTCAAGCAGTCACCAATGCTGGGATTACAGGTGTGGGCCACTGCACCCAGCTGAGAGTTTTCTGTTTTCTTATATGCGTGTGATGTATGTGCATATGCACAGAAGAAGTGCATATGTGTGTGCAGGATTGTGTGCACAACTGTGCATATGAATTTGGATCCTCAGAAGCTATCCCCCTTTTTTCTGAGATAAAATCTGTCATTGGGACCTGCAGCTTGCCAAGTAAGCTAAGCTGCTGGCCACTAAGTGCCAGGGTTCTGCCTGCCTTTATATGGCAAGCACTTCACTGAGTGACTAAGCTCTCTCCCAGCCCCCTTTCTCTTTGTTTAACCTCCTAGCACTAATATTGTATCTCTTGGATCTATCGAGTCTCCATCATTCCTCATAATTTACTTACCTTTGTTTTAATTTAGTTTGGGCTTATTTTTCAGCAGAGTGTCACAGAGGCATCATTTGAAAATCACAAGGCTTATTCACGAAAACATTAGTCTCCCACACACAGCAAACATCTTACTCCTGAATCTTTTTGCCCTCAATCTCTAAATAATATTTTTAAAAACAGTTTTATATTTTTGCTAACTTAGTTGTACTCGTTATTTGCAAGTGGCATTACAGAAGCTGAGAATCCCATGGTCTTTAGCATGTAACTACCCGTCTCATCACACATGTGCACACTCGGGTTTCCTTGTCATCTACTATCATCTTATCTTGTTGTGATAAATCAAGATGCATTAATTTGATCGATTCCTGTTATTTATGGTGACTATGTAAATTATTAAATATGTATGCTTATTACAGCTATTTTCTCTAGACTTGAAAATGATCTTTTCTTATTTTCCAATGTGCTTAACATTAATTTATTCCCCAAATACTCCAAAACTTGTGTAAACCTATTCTCAGTGCTCTCAGAGGTATTCCGTCAGTTTCCTCTGTGTGGACTGGCTGACTTCCAAGCCTTGTATGGCTTGTTTTCTTGGCTCTCTTTTGTGTTATTTCCATTTACCTAATTCTGTTTTCTGCTTCCTTGCTCTGTACCATTATTCTGATGATATGTAAGCTCTGGAAACTTTCACAGACTAGATATGGAAAATGAATCCTTAATTAAAGAGCTATTGTAGTTTGTTTCTCTCTGTGTGAGGTTCTTAACTATGAGGTATTTCTTCTTTCTGAATTCTCCCTATCATGAGTTCAGACACATTTCCAGACTGGCTTTCCCTAAATTTATCTACAGTGACTGTTTTTTAATCTATCTATAGACTCTTAGTTCAAAGACCAAAACAATGTGTTTTTTTATAAAGTCTTCCACAAATAAATATTTATCTTATAATAAATAGTAATAAATATTTTAAAATAAACATTCAACTGGCCATAATCACTGACTATAATTCAATTTAATGAACAACAATTGGTAAATGACTTGAAAGATTTTAATGGCTTGAAAAATAATTCCTGGTCAAATCAAAAAATCAAAAACCTCTGTAGCAAAAAATTAAAAAGATGGTAAAATTATGGAACACAGTAACACCCAGAGTTTGATAAATATTGAATTCCTAAATGTTTTCATTGTGAAGTAAAGTTACTAACGCTGCGTACATATTCTGTAAAGGTTCTTTTTTTAAGAAGGAAGAAAATTAAAGGAAAATTTGAAGAGAGCACAAATAAAGATAACAGATCTAATTCTTAATGTGCGTGTGGGAGCAGTTGGAAGAACAAATAATTCTAAAGGTGTTCCTTGTGATCCTGTTTGAAAAGTTAAAAGAGGAGGGCAAATACACCAGAAAGACTATGAGCAAAGAGAATATGTAATTTAGTGAGACTAAAAATAAACCAAAGTGGTAGGGCTAGTGGCTGTGGGTGAGGAGAGCCCTGGGGTTCAGTGCGGTGTAGCCAGGCACTGTGAGAGAGAAAGGCTGACCTTCAACCAGCTATGTAGCCAAGGATGCCCTTAAACCTCTGGTCTAGCTGCCTCCACATCTTGGGTTAGGACATTGCAGACAGCTGACACCATACCCAGTTTATCTAGGATTGAAGCTCAAACCCAAGGCTCGGCAAACACTCTACTAATGGAGGCCCAGCTGCTCAGTCAATCTCTTGGGGAATAAAGATTTTCAGTCTGTTCTTATGGTGGAGCTCTCATTACCAGACTGCCTGATATCCAGCAGGCCTCTGCCAAGGGTAACCCCATGTGCAACTCCGGCATCATCCCTGCAGCAAAGCCCCTCACCCAGTGGGTCCACTAGCAAGTAGAGCAGGTTGTCTCTGACAAGACTCTCTTGCCTGCTTTTGGATCACTTTCCCCTAACTAAGCCGCCTTGTCTGCCCTCAGCAGAAGAGGATGTGTTTAGTCCTGCTGCGACTTGATGTGCCAGGTGGGTTTGTTTGAGGGGAGGCTCCCCTTTTCTGAAGAGGAGAGGGGGGGAAAGAGAGAAGAAGGTGGGAGCTTGGGAGTGGGTGGAAAAGAGGGATGGGGCTGCAATCAGAATGTAAAATAAATAAATCTAATTTTAAAAAGAAAAAGAAAGTCTCTGTTGAGCACCCAAGGAGCCATGGGGCTGTTCTTGTTTTCTCTCTTTTGTGGAGCCTAAATTTGAATCCTAAAACTCATGTGTTTAACTGGAAGCACCTGTAGTAGCCAAAATAAAGTAGAAAGCAGCCATCTGGTGGGCTGCACTGAGTAGAGGAGATAAAATAGGTCACAGGAAAAGAAGTAGGGAGTCAGATCTCACTCTCCTCGATATCTAAGAGCATATATAGCGGGAGGAGGTCTCCTTCAATCACAGACATAGGGGAGGGGAGAAGGGGGGAAGTGGGAGGGAGGGAAGAATGGGAGGAAACAGGGGAAGGGCTAACAATCGAGATGTAATACGAATAAATTAATAAAAAAGTAAACATGTTTTATTTTATATATATACATTTATGTTATTACACATATATACAATAAACTACCTATAGCAAGAAAAAAAAAGAAGTAGGGGGTGGAGGTTAAGGCAGTGGTGGAGGTAGGGAGATGAGAGAGATGAGGGGGCAGGGAAGGAGGTTAACACAAATGAGAGGTGTGCAGAAAAAGCCATATGGAAGTCCGCTAATTTGTAAGACAGGGAGTGGGGGAGAGGAGATTGATTCTTCCTGGACAGTGCTGCTCCTAAGAGCCGCAGATTATATTACTCAAAAACCCAAAACCCTTTCAATATGAAGCAAAATCCTTAAAACTGCAGGGTATTCTGTCTAGATGCTTTTTATTAAGGATTAAAATTACAAAATTTGAAGAGTGAACTTGACACCAAGACGGACATCTGGGCTCGTTGCTGGAATCCATGGTAGAAAGAAAGAACTGACTCCCATGAGTTTTCTCTTCACCTCCACACACACACCATGGTAACCACTCTCCAACACAACACACACACACACACACCATGGTAACCACTCTCCAACACAACACAC
>OU015742.1:154284306-154295936 GCA_907169655.1 Acomys percivali | reverse complement strand
AAATAAATAAATAAATAAATAAATAAATAAATAAATAAATAAATAAATAAAGATCCATGCACGGACTGGACCCAACACAGATGTAGCCAATGGGCAGCTTAGACTTCATGTGGGTCCTCTAATAATGAGAGCAGGAGCTGTCTCTGACATGGGACTCTGTTGTCAGCTTTTTGATCACTTCCCCCTGGTGGGACTGCCTTGACAAGTCACAAGGGATGAGGACACACTCAGTCCTGGTACAATTTGATGAGCTGGGGTGGGTGGGAAGGGGAGGCTTCCCTTTTCTGAGGAATAAGGGAGGAGGAAACAGGGAGAGGGAGGAAGAGGAAAAGAGGGATGGGACCACAACCACGATATAAGTGAATAAAGAATAAATGTTTAAAAAGAAACGAAGAATCTCATTGTTGAGCAAGCATCACTGCTTCTAAGGAGACAGAAAAATGGCACTCAGTTGGTAATCAGCCTGGCTGCAGTTGGAATGGCATTCCATAATCCTTAGTTCTCTGGAGACCAGCAGCAAGTCACATGGAATTGCACAGAACCACCAGTTAGAAAGCTGCCACGTGCTTCCCACTGAAAGAGCAGCACCCCTCTTCAGACTCTTGAGACTTAGTTCTAATGTGCTTCACTCTCAGCTTAGAGACCTGACTCCAAAATCAGAGCAAAGTTCCACTTCTCAATTTGCTCCCTTAGACTATTTTGAAGTTCGAAAAACTATATCTTTATTATTTATTCAGTATGAAAATGTATGTGAAATCTTGTTATGGAATAGAATGTTTAATGTATGTTTGTTTGCTGTACTGGTAAATGCTGGCTCTGATTCTTCATGCTCACGAGCCTCAAATGCAGTTTTCAGTGCTGGAGAGACAGTGACTCCTCTGGAGTGTTGTTCTGCGGTGGAAGGGGGTCCATTTTGTCTCCCTCTGTGGCTGAGTGAGTGGATGGCAGCTTGATATGGAGCTTATTATGATTTGAAAATGTCATGTCCCCTGCAGGTTCATATTCAAATGCTTAGTGTCCAGCTAGTGGTGCCGTTTTGGGAGAATATGCAATCTTTAAGGAAGGATAGCCTAGCCGGGCTGTAGTGGTCCCAGCACACGGCAGGCAGAAGCAGGCGGATCTCAGTGAGCTTGAGGCCAGCCTGGTCTATAGAGTGAGTTTCAGGATATCAAGGGCTACACAAAGAAAGCCTGTCTGGAAAAACCAATTTAAAAAAGAAAAAGAAAATACCCTAGCTGGAGAAAGTGCGTCACTGAAGGGCAGGCCTGGTAGCCTGACCTGGGATGACCACGGATCCAGACCAACGGTTCCACTTTCTGTCTGCTAACAGAATGTAACCAGCCACTTCAGGGTCCGTTCACTACAGCCCCAAAGGTTCCCGCGGCCAAGCTTCCCAAATGCAATAGACATTACCCCATCACCCGCGTGCCAAAAGAAGTCCTTCCTTGAGTTTTTCTTTAAGTATTCAGTTCTGGCAACAAGAAAGTAATATAGAAAAGATTTCAAACTGAGCCAACTTTGACCTATGAACAATAGCCAATCACAAGGCACAGATAGTGAACTCTGCTTCTCACAGCCCCAGGCTGAGAAACAGCCGCGGCAGGCAGGCATGGAGCAGGAGGGCCAGACAGAGACAAACTTCGAAGAGCACGTGAGTAACGAACTGGTCCATCCTCCAGAGCTGGTATGTTTTGTGGTAACAAGAAAAAAAGTCCGAAATCTGGAGAGATGACTCATCAGTTAAGAGCACTGGCTGCTCTTCCTTAGGCCTTGGGTTAGATTCTCAGCACCCACATGACAGCTCACAATCTTCTAGTTCTAGGTGAGCTGATGCCTTCCTGTGACCTCCATAGGCACTTGTGCACACCCGGTCCACAAACACATATATAAGCAAGAGACCCATATACATAAAAATTTTTAAAGAAAAAAATAATTTAAAAAGAGGCAGTGTTACAAATCAAATCAATAGTAAGCTGACCACATACTAGATGACACAAACATTTCCTACTTGTTTGGTAACTGCTTGAATGAAGGAAGATTAATAGGCGTCATTACTCGGGTGGATCTCTGTGAGTTCGAGGCTTCCTGGTCTACAAAGAGTCCTGGACAGCCAGGCCTACATAGAGAAGCCCTGTCTTGAAAAACCAAAACAAATAAACAACAACAACAAGCCCCTAAAAACTTTCATTCATCAAATGTTCCTGACTGATTCTCTCTCTATAGGCCTGGTCATTGTGAGTCCATTTAAACTTTGCATTTAAAATTTAGCTTTTGAATATGTGTAATAATATAAGTGTATATGTAAAAAATATTTAATAAAAAAATCTGACAAAAGCAAAACAAAATTTTGGCTTTTGAAAATTAGTTTGCTGGCTACTGCGCCATTGCCAACCGTTTCCTTACTGCAAAACCAAATCATAAAAACACAAGAGTATAATTATAAAAATAATTTTTAAAATATACTTGTTTTTATTCTGTTCTCTATTTTCCCTTGGGTTTAACCCACTTTTCCCACCTCATTACTAACTATCAGGTGTGAATTCAGAGACCTGGGATTAAAATGAAATTGATATAATCACTTTTCCTGGGAATTAGATCTTATATTACACCATAAAATGTTAGTTGAAGTAATGTAACCGTGATAAAGGATGCTACTTTCTTAACTACTACAAGTGAATTGGGTACACTTTCACTCTGTACCAGCTCTCTCTATAGAAACCTGTGCATCTTCCCAAACTGCAACTGAGTAGTACACACCGAATACCAAATCCTCCTTTCCTGCTCTTCCATGAACTGATTATTTTAAAACTATCCCTTCCATAAATTATTTTTATATTACTTCTCTCTATATTTTCTAACTGTTCAATTTGCTACCAGTGTAAATAAATATGTATTAAATGTTTCTTTTATATATGGAACTAGCACAGATGCTAAGCAGGGTTGACTCATATTTATAAAGAAGGCTGCACGATTTTTCCATGATATTAGTTGGTTTCCTGGGTGACAGAGTCTTGTTGCATCATATTCTTTATCTTTCATCCAAATTCCAATTAAATGTGCAAAAGAACACAAGCTGTATTTTCATTTCAGAGGTTATTGGGAAGATATGGCAGTCTGACAATTCGAAATAAAGATTGAAATGAAGTATTGCTTTCATTTCATCTGAGATTTTTGAGGACTTAAATGAACATATTTTGAAAAAATTATTAAATATGACAGTGGATGGTAGCTTGATTATTCTTAACCCTGGGATAAACTCTTACGCTGTACCCACCAGAGCTGCCCTGGTTTTCTTTCTCTACCCATCCTACCATGTTCATTTACACCCTCACCTCCCCTGACCTGTGACTTCACCAGGTTCCTATGGTCTCCTCCATTCCTCTTTTGTTTGGAAATCTCACTTTTTCCTGTTTCAATTATCTCTCTGTGGGAGAAAATACCCTTATAAGTCAATATTTCTTAGCTTTTGACTCAAGATTATGCATTAACAAATCCTCAGACAGCCAGGCGCAGTGGCCCACACCTATAATCCTAGCACTTGAGGAGGCAGAGGAAGGTGGATCTCTATGAGTTCAAGGCTAGCCCGGACTACAAAGTGAGTCCAGGACAGCCAAAGCCACACACAGAAACCATGTCTTGAAATAAAATTCCTCAGATGTGGATCTGATCTACTATTACCTAAAACAAAAGTGTTATTATTGGACTCATTGTTTTTCCATTCACTCTGTGTCATCCCCACCCCCCATGCCCTGATTGATGGATGGTGTGCTGGCTTGTCTTATGTCAGCTTGACACACAAACTAGAGTCATCTGAAAGGAGTAAACCTCAATTGAGAAAATGCCTCCGTAAGATCGAGCTATAAGGCATTTCTTTAATTAGGAATTTCTGGGAGAATATCAGGCCACTGTGGGGTGGTTCCATCCCTGAGCTGGTGGTCCTGGATTCTATAAGAAAGCAGACTGAGCAAGTCATGAAGAACAAGCCAGTAAGTGGCACCCCTCCGTGGCTTCTGCATCAGCTCTGCCTCCAGGTTCCTGTCCTGTTTGAGCTCCTGTCCTGACTTCCTTCAGTGCTGAACACAGAAGACATGGAAGTATAAACCAAATAAACCTTTTTCTGCCCAGCTTGCTTTTTGGTGTTTTGTCATAGCAATATAAACGCTAACTAAGACAGATGGACGGATGAATCAATGCATTGGTTGACTGATGCTAGGGACAGGCTCAGAGCCTGGAACGTACTAAGCATATGCTCCCTACCACTGAGTGACTAGGACGACCTTCTTTTATAATGCTACTTGTCACCATCTGGCACAGCCATGAAAAGTGGCAAAAGCCAGCGCTGCTTGTTGACACCGTCCAGCAAAGCTGAGCTGAACGCTGTTGTCACCATTGTGCTGTCTTTCACCTTGGATTTCTGATCTCTACATATTGCATTTGTGGGGGACGTTTTATATTATGATTTATTTATGTCTTTTCCCCCCAAAGGATTATTTTTTATGTAAGTAACCTCATCTGGCCCTACTCGGGAGTCTTCCTTGCCATGGAGATTGTGAAAAGCACAAAAAAAAAGTGGGTAGCCCCAGAGTTCTCTTGGCTCACCTGTTCCTACGCAAACTCAGAAACAATAGACTTGGCAACAGATCAGATTACAGGCTCCTCCTACATGTAGTCTACAGGACATGACCCCCAAAGAATAACAACTTAATAACAAAAAGTTTGCCTAAAACAACCTTTATAATATATATAAATAATATAAAATTAATATAAAAACATAAGAATTTGTCAATCCTAAGGAGACTGGTTCACATTGAGAGAGGGGGGGGAAGGAGGGAGGGAGGGAGGGAGGGAGGGAGGGAGGGAGGGAGGGAGGGAGCGAGGGAGGGAGAGGGAACAATTGAATAGAACAAGTCAGCGTACAACCTGCGAGAGATCTCAAGCTTTTTAGCTAGGCTAATTCACAAGTTGTACCTCAACCACTATGCATTGTTTGAGACTTGGGAACTCACCTAGACTGGCTCAGATATTTAATGGTTCACTTTTCTGATGAATAGAATGTCATATGTCAAAAATGTTTAGGTAGCCTTAAATAATTTGAGACTGATAATACTTATTCTCTCTGTTACACTTGTCCAGGGACAAAATGATATGATCTGTATTTCTTTTGTTATTTGTTTTTGGTTTTTTTAATAAATTAATTAATTTACTTTATATCCTCATCAGAGCTTCCTCTCCTCCAAGTCCCTCCCTTTCCCTTCCCCTTCCCATATGCCCCCTTCCCTTTCTCCTCAGAGAAGGGGAGACCTCCCATGGATATCCACCTGCCCTGGCATATCAAGTTGTAGTAGGTCTGGGCACATCTTATTTTATTGAGGCTAGAGAAGACTTTCCAGTTAGGAAAGGGGATCCAAGGGCAGACAACAGTCAGATACAGCCCTGTTTCTTCTGCTGTAGGTCCCACATGAGGACCAAACTTTATATCTGTTACATATGTGTAGGGGCCCTAGGTCTATCCCATGTATGTTCTCTGGTTGGTGATTCAGTCTCTGTGAACCCCCTATAGGCCAAGCTAGTTGTTTCTGTAGGTTTTCTTATAGAGTCTTTGATCTCTCTGGCTCTTTCAATCCTTCCTCCCCCTTTTCCATAGCTGCTGCACCAATCAAGGACAATGCATGCAGTAAACCTAGACCCCTATTCAGATCTACCCAATGGACAGCACATTCTCCACTGTTGTGTGGAGAGCAGGGACTGACTCAGATATGAACTCTAGTGCCCCTATTTGACCACTTCCTGTTGGTGGGGAAGACTGGCAGCACACAGAGGAAGGGGAAGTAGGTAGGCTATCCAGATGAGACCTGATAGGCTGTGATCATATGGTTGGGGAGGAGGTCCACTTATGTCACATGTATAGGGGAGGGGAATAGGATGAAAGAGGGAGGGAGGGAAGGTGGGGGGGATGGGAAGATACGAGTGAGAGGATAGCAATTGGGATAAAATCTGAATAAATTATTTTTAAAAAGTAAAAATTTAAAAAATAATAAATTCCCTGAGCTTTATGTAATATTTGTCTGTGAGTCTCTGCTTCAGTTTTCATCAGCTGCTGGGTGAAGTCACTCAGATGACAGTTATGCTAGGCTCCTGTCTGCAGGTATATCTGAATATCATTAATAGTGTCAGGGATTGGCTCTCTCTCTCTCTCATGGTATGGGACTCAAGTTGGAAGAGTCATTGGTTGAACATTCCCTCACTTTCTGCTCCCTCATTATCCCTGCACCTCTTAAAAGCAGGAAAATTTGTAGGACAAAGGTTTTGTGGCTAGGTTGCTGTGCCCATCTCTCCATTGGAAGACTTGCCTGGTTACAAGAGGTGGCCATTACATGCTCCATATGCCCTATTGCTAGGAATTTTAGCCAGGGTCACCCTCATAGATTCCTGGGAGTTTCCATTGCCCTAGATTTCTAGCTTGTCCCAGAGATAAGCCCCCACTGATTCCAGTTCTCTTTCCTACCATCCTCACCACACTTGATCCTTCCTGTTCCCCTCCCATCCTCTCTCCCAACCAGTTCCTTTCCTCCATCCACCGCAGAGGTCTATTTTATTTTCCCTTTTCAGTGATATTTATGCATCCTCCCTTGGGCCCTACTTGTTACTTAACTTCTTTGGGTCATGAATTATAGGTTAGTTATACTATATTTTATAAATAATATCCACTTATAAGTGAATATATACCAAATGTGTCTTTCTGAGTCTGGATTAACTCACTCAGGATGATCTTTTCTAGTTCCACTCATTTGCCTGAAATTTTCATGATTTCCTTGTTTTTAAGAGCTGAACAATATTCCACTGTGTAAATGTACCACGATTTCTTTATTCATTCATTGGTTGAGGTACATCTGGGTTGTTTCCAGTTTCTGGTTATTACTAATAAAACTGCTATGAACATAGTTGAGCAAGTGTCCTTGTGGTATGGTATAGTATCTTTTGGGTATATGCCCAGAAGTGATATATCTGGGTCTTGAGGTAAAGCTATTCCCATTTTTTTTTTTTTTTGAGAAAGCACAAGGTTGATTTCCAAAGTGGTTGTACAAGTTTGCACTCCCACCAGCAATGGAGGAGTGTTTCTCTTATTCTACATCCTCACTAACATGAGCTGTCGCTTGAGATTTTTAACTTAGCCATTCTGATAGATGTAAAATTGAATCTCAGAGTTGTTGACTTGCATTTTTCTGATGACTAAAGATATTGAACATTTCTTTAAGTGCACTTGGCCATTAAAGATTCCTATGTCAAAAATTCTCTGCTTAGATCTGAACCCCATTTTTAATTGTGTTGTTTGTTTTGTTGCTGTCTAATTTCTTGAATATATATATATGTATTGGATATCAGCCCTCTGTCAGATGTAGGGTTGGTGAAGATCTTTTCCCATTCTGTAGGTTGCCATCTTGTCCTTTTGATGGCGTCCTTTGCCTTACAGAAGCTTTTTGGTTTCTTGAGGTCTCATTTATTAAGTGTTGATCTTGGTGCCTAAACTGTGGTGTTCAAGAAGTTGTCTCTTATGCCAATGAGTTCAAGCCTCTTCCCCCCTTTTTCTTCAATCAGAGTTTGTGTATCTGGTTTTATATTGAGGTCTTTGATCCACTTGCACTTGAGTTTTGTACAGATGACAGATGTGCATTCTTTTTTTTTCTTTTTTTTTTTTCTTTTTTTTTAGGTTTTTCGAGACTCTGTGTATCCTTGGCTGTCCTGGAGTTACTTTGTAGACCTGGCTGGTCTCAAACTTACAGTGATCCATCTGCCTCTGCCTTCCAAGTTCTGGGATTAAAGGCATGCACCACTAAGCCCGGCTTTATTTATTTATTTACTTATTTATTTATTTACTTCTACATGTAGCCATCCAGTTAGACTAGCACCATTTGCTGAAGATGCTTTCTTTGTTCTATTGTATAGTTTTGGCTTCTTTGTCAAAAATCAAGTGTCTGTAGATGTGTGGGTTTATTTCTGGGTCTTTGATTTGATTCCATTGATCAATCCATCTGTTTCTATGGAAATACCATGCAGTTTTTATTACTATTGTTTTGTAATAGAGCTTGAAGTACAGGCATGGAGATATATCGAGAAGTTATTTTATTGTACAGAATTGTTTTAGCTATCCTGGGTTTTTTGTTTTTCTATATGTTGAGAATTGTTCCTTCAAGGTCTGTAAAGAATTGTATTGTGGCCCCAGGCAATTGTGGACTCTATCAACCACACTGGCTCAGGAGTCAGCACTAGGTCATAGGGATCCAGCCGAGCTGGTCCTGCTAGACTCTCTGGCTCTAGGAAAGAGACTGTTCCTTGAGCCTCATCTAGACCTTTTATCACAAGAGTAGTCCAGGGAGTGACTTATCCTTGACCTGCATCTACCATAGGCAGAAGAGTGTTGTTTCTGCAAGCATCCAGATTCCAGGATGAGACACAAAAGGCTAATGCTCTCGGCAAAGGCATTAGGCCTTCTCTTGAACTAGGAGGAGTTCAAGAATTGACTAGGGACAACTGCACACATGGGATCAGGGAGGCTTTGAGATGCTCAGTAGATGAATCGCATCGTTTGTGAATAGCCTGGATTGTCCAAGTTAGGATGGCAGGCCAGCTGGACCGTAGGTGGTGGCCCACAGCATGGCAGCAACACATCCTCTGCTGGGGCAGGCAGGTGCTCCTGGACCATGTCTGCAGTAACAAAGCACTTGCTGGAGGTCCAGTCTTCTGGATGATGGTCCCGAGTGAACCAGAGCTTAAAGCAATTAAGATATCAGGTCTGCAGTTCCTCTAGGTCTTCATGAAGGATTGTGTCTTTTCTAGTCTTGTTGTCAAAAAGCAAAAAGCACTAGATGGGATCTTCAGGATCTTAGAAGATGACCCACATCAGCTGCAGCATTGGGCTGATTCCTGTCCCACCAGCAACCATTCCCAGTTTCTTCACCACTTGAAGTTAGGGTGGAAATTTTTTTGTTGGACTGCATGTGAAAATTCCCTTTCCCAGCATAACTGAGCAACCCAGTTGGCCTCTGGAACTCCACCACATCAGCAATCTTCAGGCTATCCAAGTACTGAGACATCTTCCCTCCTTCAGGAAATTCAGGGTGCACACCTTTCAGATAAACCTTGATGACCACATAACCCTGGTCTTCATCACTGGTGACAGAAGTGTAAGGCCTGATGCCCAGACTATCATTGATATTCAGGCAGAGAGGAAGATTTGCTTGCCCACAAGCAGCCCCAGAACGTGGTGGGAGGTAGGCAGGGCAAAACAGAGCCTCCTGGTGTGGCTCACAGTCATCTTGTCTAGCAAACGCAGAAGGTACTTCTCATCCAAGTCCTATGGCCAGCAGGATCTTTGGACCAGGTACGTATTCAGAGCCAAGCCAAGCAGAATTTCTTGTTTCAAAGACTTGATGTTCTTGTCATACAGATCTTTTAGTTGCTTGTTTAGGGTTACACCAAGATACTGCATATTATTTGTGGCTATTGTGAAGGGTGCTATTTCCCAGAATTCTACTTCAGCCTGTTTATCATTTGTATGAGGAGGGCTACTGATTTTTTTAAAGTTAATTTTGTATCCACCCACTTTGTTGAAGGTGTTGTTGTAGTCCCACTTCTCTCTGGGGTGCCTGGACACCGCTGGACGCCACGCCTGGAAGGAGCACTTGTTTCTCTCTGGAACATCATGCAAAAGGCTTTGCACAAGATACACTTTGTCAGTCTCATGCCAATTCCTCTGGTGGCACAGTCCACAAGCCCCACAGTTTATCAGCTGTAGGATTTCTCTGGTAGAATTTTTGAGGTCATTTATGTATATAATCATATCATCTGCAAAGAGCAATACTTTAATTTCTTCCTTTCCAAAAATTGTATCTCTTTGGTTTCCTCTAGTCGTCTTACTGCTCTAGCTAGGACTTCAAGTACTATATTGAAGAGATACAGAGAGAGTGGACAGCCTTGACTTGTCCCTGATTTCAGTGGAATTGACTTAAGTTTCTCTCCATTTAGTTTGATGTTGGATATAGGCTTGCTGTATATTGCCTTGGTTGAATTTAGGTATGTGCCTGGTATCCATGGTCTGTCTCTCCAAGACTTTTAACCTGAAGGGATGTTTCATTTTTTCAATGGCTTTTTCAGCATCTAATGAGATGATCATGTGGCTTTTTTTTCTTTCAGTTTCTTTATATGGTGAATTAAGTCCCAATTTGCTGCATGTTTTGTGTTAGAAACTTTTTAGATTTAACATTTCCTTTGACTAATGTATCAATTTCTTCTTCCATATCTTCTACACCTGAGATTCTCTCTTCCATCTCTTAAATTTTGTGGGTGATGCTTGTGTCTATATTTTTGTTCTCTTACCTAAGTTTTCCATTTCTAGTGTTCTCTCAGTTTGTGTTTTATTTATTGTTTCTATTTCCATTTTCAGGTCTTCAACAGTTTTGTTCATTTCCTTCACATGTTTGATTGTACTTTCCTGTATTCCTTTAAGGGATTTATTTATTGCCTCTTTAAATGCCTCTATCATCTTCATAAGATTGGTCATTTTCTTGTACTTCATCTCTGTTAGAATATCCAGAGCTTGTTGTAGTAAGATAGCTGGGTTCTGCTGGTGCCACATTGCCATAGCTCTTATTGATTGCGTTCTTATGCTGGCCTTTAGTCCCCTATTTGTCCCTGGTGTTGGCAGGCCTCTGGTGGTCTCTGATGGCAGCAAGCCTCCAGGAAGGCAGACAGAGCTTATTGTCCCTAGTGCCAGCCAGCCTCTGGGGACACAGGCAGAGCTGTGGGCTTGGAAATGGAGCAAACAGGGCACAGCACTGGTATTTCTTTTAAAAATCATAATTTTGGGTGCAGCCGTAGTGTCAGGGTCAAGTGGAGCTGGTCAGGTGAGAGGCTTGCAGGCCCTGTCTCACAGGGGAACCAGTGGAGGCTGGACGGTGGTGACAAGAACCTAGCCTGGTGAGGGCAAGGAGTGCGCAAACTGAGGATCAGTCCCTCCCCTTGTCCACAGGATGATTGATCACAGACATGCTGCTTGTCATCTTCACCAACATGCTGGGCATGTCGCTTTTCTTGCTCGCGATTCTCTATCACTATATGGAAGTCAACAATCCCAAGAAGCAGGAATGAAAGTGGAGATTTTTGTGCCCCGGGGTTCCAGGACACAGTCTGAGGCAAGATGGAGGGTGTGAGGGGCCTTCACATTCCACTTCGTCTCTCCTACCCATCACAGCATACAAAGCAACTACACCTGGACTTTTCCGAACAACTTTTATTTCCTCAAAGTCTTTCTTAACCCTATGGAACAAGAAACTGCCACTGAATAGGGCCCAGTACAGGGGCTGCTTTCTCTTCTACTCCCTCCCTACATTACAAAAATATAGATATATTTAAAAATCATAATTTTGCCTCTTTTCTGGAATTTGTATAACTAAAGAAACATCCTGGCTGCTAGTCAGTAAGAGATGCAGCGTTCTCCCAGCCATGATCCCTGGCCCATTCATCCATTTACCCCCTCTACCTAATTCTCATCTCCTCTGCTGGAATCTGTCTGAATGCTGAGGCACTACACACACACACACACACACACACACACACACACACACACACACACA
>OU015742.1:154266636-154284296 GCA_907169655.1 Acomys percivali | reverse complement strand
ACACACACACACACACACACACACACACACACACACACACACACACACAAAACTATCCAAGTTTGGCATTTCTTTTTCTATTCAAAAGGTCACCATGTCCTGTTTCTGTCTATTTTCATAATATCTGTACCTTTGCAATGGTAAGTAAAAAGCTAATATTTATAGCCAGAAGATAATAGTAAAAACAGCACCTGGGAAAATTCACAAAGCAGAGCCTCTGCTTCAACAAGGAAAGCAAAGAGCACTGATTAGTGATCTCATACAAAATTATATGGGAAAGACATCCCATGAAATAGAGGCACATTCCTCAGTACACACAGCTGGAAATCACGTTAACCCCTACATAAAGTTTTCAAAAATAGCAGTCAGAACTGTCCCATCTTCTTTCTTCATTCATTTGTCTTTGTAGTATTCATCACCTAATACACTGTGTATTTTGCTAATTTATCAGTTCTCTGAATATACTTACAGAGGTCATAACTTTTTGTTTGTTGACTACTACATCCTAAATGTCAAGGACTGTTGACATTTAGGATGTAGATGAGGTTCAGAGAGTTAGCTAGAGGTAGAGTGCTTGCCTACAGCATGCAAGCTCCTGGATTTGGTCTCCAGGACCTCACATTCTCAACACATGGGCTGTGTCATAGGGGAGAGGTTGATTCTGGACAAGGTAGTACAGAAAGACCCTTCTGCACAGGAGGCATTTACACGAAAACATGAATGAAGAATACAGCAAGTATGTGGGGGAAGAGGCCTCCAAGCAAATTGTTAATTAGTTCAACTTTTGTGAGATCCATGTTGGTATGTTCCCAGAAGCTGACACAAGTTTAAGAAATGTAAATCTCAACCTCCTGAACAGAACACCAACAGTTCAGGCTCTAAGATCAACAATTAATAAATGGGGCATCATGAAGCTGAAAAGCTTCTGTAGGGCAAAAGACACTGTCAACAGAACAAGGCCTACAGATTGGGAAAAGATCTTCACCAACCCTATATCTGACAAAGGGCTAATATCTAAAATACATAAAGAACTCAAGAAATTAAACACCACCAAACCAAATAATCCAATTTTTAAAATGAGGTACAGAGCTAAAAGGAAACTTCTCAACAGAGGAATATTGAACGGCTGAGAAACACTTTTTAAAAATACTCAACATCCCTAGTCATCAGGGAAACGCAAATCAAAATGACCTTGAGATTCCATCTTACACCTATGCGAATGGTGAAGATCAATAACTCGAATGAGAGCACATGCTGGCGGGGGTGTGGAGAAAGGGGCACACTCCTCCACTGCTGGTGGGAGTGCAAACTCGTGCAACCACTTTGGAAATCAATCTGGTGCTTTCTCAGAAAACTGAGAATAGTTCTACCTCAAGACTCAGCTGTACCATTCATATACTCAAGACCTATGCTATACTTAGGCATATACCCAAAAGATGCTCTACCATACAACAAGGACATTTGCTCAACTATGTTCATAGCAGCTTTATTCATAATAGCTAGAATCTGGAAACAACCTAGATGTCCCTCAGTCGAAAAGTGGATAAAGAAACTGTGGTACATCTACACAATGGATTACTACGCTATTAAAAACAAGAATCAGACTGGGTATGATGGCACACGCCTTTATTTTTTTTTTATTAATTTATTCTTGTTACATCTCTATGGTTATCCCATCCCTTGTATCCTCCCATTCTTCCCTCCCTCCCATTTTCCCCTTATTCCCCTCCCCTATGACTGTTCCTCAGAGGGATTACCTCCCTCTGTATATGCTCATAGGGTATCAAGTCTCTTCTCAGTGACCTGCTGTCCTTCCTCTGAGTGCCACTAGGTCTCCCCCGCCAGAGGACATAATCCCAGTACTTGGGAGGCAGAGGCAGGCTGATCGCTGTGAGTTCAAGGCCAGCCTGGTCTACAAAGTGAGTCTAGGACAGCCAAGATAACACAGAGAAACCTTGCCTCAAAAGAACCAGAACTAAAAATTTTTAAAAAACAAGAAAATCTTGAAATCTGCAGGCAAATGGATAGAACTAGAAGTGGTCCTCTTAAGAGAGATTACCCAGACCAAAAAAGAGACACATGGTATTTACTCACTTATAAGTGGATTTTAGCCCAACATAGATGTGGACAGATACTGAGACTTGAAGCAGGACTCTGGGCAGTGTGCTGAGAGTTGCAGGTAAGAGTGGGGACATGGAATTACTGGAAGGGTCGTATAGATTGAGGCATGGGGTGGGGGTGGGGGGTTGCACACACTGAGGCTCCAGTGAAGAACAATGCATGCAGAGAACCAAGACCCCATTCTCAGATGAGCCAATGAACTGCGGATTCTCTGCATGGGGGAAGGGGGGGACTGCTGCTGAACCTCTGACATGCACTTGGGGGCCTAATACTTAGTCACTGCTCCTTGGCAAGATGATCTAGTGGGCACACAGTGGAAGGAAATGCAGACTACTCCCCAGAGGCCTAGGGGAGGGGAATAAGCAGAAGAGGGAGAGAGGGAGGTGGAGAGAAGTTAAGAGGGAGGGGATAACAATTTAAAGCTAAAGTGAATAAATTATAAAAAATAAAATATATACTTAAAAAATCTGGATGGAGGAGGGTGTTGCTGCAGAGACTGATGCACCAATCAAGGACAATGCATGGTGAGGATCTAGACACTCTGCCCAGTTGTAGTACATAGGCAGCACAGTCTCCTTGTGGGTTCCACAATATGGGAAGTCGGGACTACTTCTGACATGGGCTCTGGACCCCCAATGTGGATCACTTCCCCCTGGCCAGGTGGACTTGCCAGACCACAGAGGAAGAGGATACAGATAATACAGACGAGACTTGAGGACCTGAAATCAGATATTAGGGGAGGAGGGTCCCCCTTGTAGAGGGCTAGGGGAGGTAGACAGAAGCAATGAGGGAGGTAGAGTGAGGGTATGAGGGAGGGAAGGTGGAATTGGAAAGTAATGAGAGAGAGGACTGAAATCAGGATGTAAAAAAAGAAAAGAATAATAAGACTGCAGAACAAACAGGTAGCTTACATTCCTAATCCCACTACACGGGAATAGCTCTGAGACAGACTGAGACATGAATGTCTATGTATAGTCAATGCTTCTTATACAATACATGTAACTTAGGACTAGATGCTATTCTTTGTAGGACATGAATGAAGATTTACAGATGTCTTTCTTCTGCTCATGCAAAAAGCAGAGAACTAGCCTTAATTGCTATGTGCACCATGCACACCTCATACACTTATAATTTTAGGATGGTATAATGCTTGTGAGAAACTATATGTTTTCAGAGCAAAAGAACCAGACTTTGAAGCTGGATCAGACCTGAGACAATTCATTCCTCTCAGCATGCTGGATGCTGACATCCTACACCTTTCATGTTCCAGCACCAAGTGCTTCAGTTGCTGCTCTCCATCAGAACAGGACAGCTCCCAAGACAGCTTCAAAGAAAGCTTCCATTCCCAATTGGTCCAGCATTTCAGATTATCCCACACAGGACTTAAGCCTGGAAGTTCTCAACACTTAGAAAATGAACCACAAATGATATTACTACCTTGTTAAACCATTTCCCCAATTTTATTTGGGCCCATACAAAGGTATTATTCATATCAAATCAGCCAGAAGAAACCTTAAGAGAAAGATGCCCATATCCTTTAAGTGGGGTTGGGTAGGTTTTTGGATGCTTTCTTGGGCTTTAGGTGTTTATTTTCACTGGTAGTTGGTTGTAAGTTACTATTGGTCTTACCCAGAGGTTGGACTCAGGGATCTCTCTTTGTTCCTTTATCATTCTTTCTTGGGCTTGGAGATGGGGCATGAAAAGGGAGAAGAGGGAATGTGGAGGTGCATGGGGAAGATAGACAAAAAGTGGATTGTTGAGTCCATCCCTCAACTTAAGGCCTTAACTGTGCACACAAGGTTATTTTTAATTCATTGGTAAAGAAATGTATATATTGATGCAAAATAAGTTTTATTTCGGTACGTTGGTTTAGAATTTAAATTTAAGGTTGTTCTTCACTCACATTATATATGTCTCTACTCTATTGTGGGGTATTGTACCCATACCACTCAAATAGAATACAAGGTTTACCTCCAACTCTTTGAAAATGCTACTGCAGGTTGTTTAGGATAAGTAAGTTAGACAAGTTAATTGTCAATTGATCAAATCCTGGTCATTTCAATTACTAGTCTATTTATACCACAAGAATATACATCCTAGATGTAACAGATAGATATGATTCTATAGACAAATAAGGTAAGATAGTTAAGGTATTCAAAAACCTCAGAGTCCTACAGAATATGGCATTTAAGGTTATTTATATTGTTCTAGTGATTCTTTGACAATAAGACAGGTTAACTCCTGGTGACACCCAGCCTATTTCAAAGAGGATGATGAGCATCAAAGAATCTTCTTACAGAGATGGCTATGGCTTCAAATGTGGCAAACACACCAATAGGCAAAATGTCTTCATTTCTAATGCTGCCTTAAAAAGGTCAAGTTTGGATGCAGGCAGAGTTGATGACCAAACTCTGAGAAGACAGGGTAAGCATGTCCTCAATGGTTCCTGCCTCACAAATATGTCTGTCAAATACTGGGCCGGAAGGTTGAAGATGATGCTCTAACATTTTAGAGAGTTATGGGTGGGGGCTCCAAGATGGCGGCGAGCAGTGTGGACCGTGTTTGGAAGCTCCAGTGAACAGTTCGGGGAATTGAACAGATTTCTGAGCCAGGAACACCAGGATCTCGACACCACGGCAGCAGGAGTGCTCCACGGTTCGGAAGGACCAGGGTGCGGATGACCTGCGTGCCCCTACACACGGGAGGAGTGCGGATTTTCTCGGATCAGAGCAGCAGTGGCACAGGAGGCGCCAGCAACACCAGCAGCAGCGACTGAGGTTTGCAGCTCAGAGCCATCCAGTGGAGGCGGTTAGTGTGGTGGCTGGTGGGAGTTGCTGCGGGAGAGGGGACACTGGACAGGATTTGGGTCGTGTGGTGCTTTGTGACCCAAGCTGGACACGGCAGACAGTTCAGCCCCAGAGTCCCGGGTACAGCTCAGGGCGCAGTGCTGTGGAGACACTGACTCAGCACAGGGAGCAATTCTGCCCAAGGCAACAGCTTAGTGGAGCCACGGCGCCCCTGCTGTGACACAGGCCAGGCAGAACGCTCAGTTCCTCCCAGGCCCTTCTCAGCGCAGCCAGTTCACCTGCTGTGAGGTGCTAGTGCTCATCAACGAGCAGTTCTGCTCAAGACATTAGCTCTCCTCAGAGGGCAGTTTTAGGGCGCTGACGCAGGCTGAGGTCAGCACGCAGATTCAGCCCAGAGGCCCTAGCTGGATTTGCCGGGCAGATTAGGCCCAGGGATTCTTCCTGAGCTGTGCACACAGGCTCGGCGGCCCCAAGACTCTGGCTGGACTATGCACGCAGTATAGGCCTGGAGGCCCGGACTGAATTCAGCGTGCAGTGTGGGTCCATAGTCCCTGGCTGAGCTCGGTGCACAATTCTGCCCCAGAGACTCGGGTGGAGCTCGGCGTGCAGCTTAGGGCCACAGTTCCTAACTGTGCTTGGCAGACAGATTGGGCCCAGAGTCTCTACTAGAGCCTTTGGCACAGTCCCGGCTCTAAGACTCTGGTTGGACACAGTGTGTAGTTTGAATCCAGAATTCCTGGCTGAGCTGCGCGGATGTTTTGGGCATGAGTCAATAACTGACCACAGCAAGCAGTTTGACCAAACACCCCTAGCTGAGCTTGATGCGCAGTCCTAGCCCAAAAATTCTGGCTGGACCCTGTGTGCATTTTGAGCCCAGAATTCCTAGCTAAGCTCGGCAGACGGTTCAGGCCCTGAGATACTAGCTGAGCTCGGACGGTGGTTTGGGACTAGTGTCCCTGGCTGGACCTGGCAGGGAACCCAGAAGGCTGTGGATACCTTGGCCGGACCCAACGCTCATCCAGAGACCCAGAACGATTGCAGGACCCACAGCACAGGAGAGCTGAGGAGCACTGGCTGTGAGAGCCCAAAACGCCAGGGCTAACCTCCTGCCATCCACAACAGTGAAACATAAGAGCTTCCAACTTACGGAAACCGTGAGAAAACAAGTGAATCTATCATCAGACTCCCTCCATCCAACTCAGGAATCTACCCAACGAAAACAAAGCCGGCAAGATGTCTAAAGGACAGCGTAAAAGCATACGCAAAAAAACCCAAAACAACATGGCATCTCCAGTTTCCAGCTATCCCAAAGAAAACAACCCAGAGAGCTCAAATACAACGGAAATACAAGAAAATGACCTCAAATCCTTAATAAGGAGCATATTAATGGAAGAAACAAATAAAATTCGTAATCAAATACAGGAAGACGCAGCAAAACAGGTGAGAGACATAAAAGAAGCACATAGAGTGGAACTGGAAAAATTTAAAGAAAATGCAAATAACCAGATGGAAGAAATAATTAAAACGGTTCAAGCTCTGAAGACCTATAAAGAGGCAATGGAAGAAACTCAGGAATATACAAAAAATGAGGAGAAAGAAATAAAAAAATCAGTTCAAGATCTGAAGAC
Organism: Acomys percivali; assembly: GCA_907169655.1. NCBI lineage: Eukaryota > Metazoa > Chordata > Mammalia > Rodentia > Muridae > Acomys > Acomys percivali. The sequence goes on along the minus strand of OU015742.1, from coordinate 154,277,740 downwards.
GAAAATGGATTCAATGATAAACACACAGACAGAAGAAAAACGAGAACGTGAGACCTCAGAGAAGAAGGCGAGCAACACAGAGGCGAGCCTTTCTAACAGAATCCAAGAGACGGAAGAACGAATTTCTGGTCTAGAAGATACAATCACAGATCTTGAAGCAACCATTAAAGATAATGCCAAAACTGGAAAACTCCTGAAACAAAACATCCAAGAAATTCAGGACACCATGAAAAGAAGAAATCTGAGGATAATAGGCATTGAAGAAAGAGAAGATATCAGACTCCAAGGCCCAGAAACTATTCTCCACAAAATTATAGAAGAAAATTTCCCCAACCTAAAGAAAGAGATACCTATAAACATACAAGAGGCCTACAGAACACCAAATAGAATTGACCAGAAAAGGAAAACTGCCCGTCACATAATAATCAAAACACAAAGCATACAGAACAAAGAAAAAATATTAAAAGCTGCAAGGGAAAAGGGCCAAATAACATTCAATGGCAAACCTATCAGAATTACACCAGACTTCTCAGCAGAGACCATAAAAGCCAGAAGAGCCTGGACAGAGATCCTGCAATCCCTGAGAGACCACAGATGCCAGGCCAGACTACTTTACCCAGCAAAACTATCAATAAACATTGATGGAGAAAACAAAATATTCCATGACAAAAACAAATTCAAACAGTACCTATCCACAAATCCAGCTTTACAGAAGGTACTAGAAGGAAAACTCCATCCCAAAGGGTCAAGCTACAACCAAAACTACTCAGGAAATAGGTAATTATACCATGGCAAAAACACAACTACACAAACACTCGATTGGAAACAACATCAAAATTAAGACTCTTAACAGTCACTGGTCGTTAATATCTCTCAACATCAATGGTCTTAATTCTCCAATAAAAAGACATAGACTATCTGAATGGGTGCATAAACAAGATCCAACATTCTTCTGCATTCAAGAAACACATCTCACCTATAACGATAGGCATTACCTCAGGGTAAAAGGTTGGAAAAAAATATTCCAAGCAAATGGTCACAAGAAGCAAGCAGGCGTAGCCATTTTAATATCAAACAAGATAGACTTTCAACCAAAATTAATCAAAAGGGATGCAGAAGGACACTTCATACTCATCAAAGGTAAAGCCAACCAAGATGACATCACAATTCTGAACATCTATGCTCCCAATACAAGGGCACCCACATTTGTAAAAGATCTGCTAAAAAAACTTAAACCAGACATCGATCACCACACAATAATAGTGGGAGACTTCAACACCCCACTCTCACTGAAGGATAAGTCATTGAAACAGAAACTAAGCCGTGAAATAACATCATTAACCAATGCCATGGGTCAAATGGATCTAACAGATATCTATAGAACCTTTCACCCAAACAAGAAAGAATATACCTTCTTCTCTGCACCCCATGGAACCTTCTCCAAAATTGATCACATCGTAGGTCACAAAGCAGGCCTCAACAGATACAAGAGGATTGAAATAATACCTTGTATCCTATCAGATCACCATGCTCTTAGGCTGCAATTCAACAACAACAGAAACAACAAAAAGCCTACACGTACGTGGAAACTAAACAACTCTCTGCTAAATGACACATGGGTCAGGGAAGAAATAAAGAAAGAAATCAAGGAGTTTCTGAAATTCAATGATAATGAGGGAACAACATACCCAAATTTGTGGGATACATTGAAAGCAGTGTTAAGAGGAAAACTCATAGCACTAAGTACCTTTAAAAAGAAACTGGAAACATTGCACATAAGCAACTTAACAAAACAGCTGGAAGCCCTAGAAAAAAAGGAAGCAGAAACACCCAAAAGGAGTAGACGTCTGGAAATAATCAAACTCAGGGCTGAAATTAACAAATTAGAAACCAAGAAAACAGTCCAAAGAATCAACAAAACCAAGAGCTGGTTCTTTGAGAAAATCAATAAGATAGACAGACCGTTAGCCAAACTAACTAAAAGGCAGAGAGACAGTATTGAAATCAACAGAATCAGAAATGAAAAGGGAGACATAACAACAGACACTGAAGAAATACAAAGAATCATAAGATCCTACTTTGAAGTAATATATGCCACAAAATTTGAAAACCTAAGGGAAATGCATGACTTTCTTGATCAATTTCACTTGCCTAAGTTGAGTGAAGAACAGATAAACAAGCTAAATAGTCCCATTTCCCCTACAGAAATAGAAGCAATCATTGATAGTCTCCCAAGCAAAAAAAGCCCAGGGCCAGATGGTTTCAGTGCAGAATTCTACCAGACCTTCAAAGGCGAGCTAATACCGATACTCTTCAAGCTACTCCAAAACATAGAATTGGATGGAACATTACCAAATTCATTCTATGAGGCCATAGTCACGTTGATACCTAAGCCTCACAAAGACTCAACAAAGAAAGAGAATTTCAGACCAATTTCTCTTATGAACATCGATGCAAAAATACTAAATAAAATTCTTGCAAAAGGAATACAAGAACACATAAAGGATATCATTCATCATGACCAAGTAGGCTTCATTCCAGGCATGCAGGGATGGTTTAATATATGGAAATCCATCAATGTAATCCACCATATAAACAAACTGAAAATAAAAAACCACATGATCATCTCTTTAGATGCAGAGAAAGCATTTGATAAAATCCAACACCCATTCATGTTTAAAGTTTTAGAGAGATCGGGGATACAAGGCACTTTCCTCAACATAATAAAGGCTATCTACAGCAAGCCAATAGCCAAAATTAAAGTAAATGGGGAGATACTCAAGGAAATTCCTCTAAAATCGGGAACAAGGCAAGGCTGCCCACTCTCTCCATATCTCTTCAATATAGTACTCAAAGTTCTAGCCAGAGCAATAAGACAACAAAAGGAGATTAAGGGTATCCAAATGGGAAAGGAGGAAGTCAAACTATCCCTATTTGCAGATGATATGATTGTGTACATAAGTGACCCTCAAAATTCCACCAGAGAACTCCTACAGCTGATAAATACTTTCAGCAATTTGGCTGGATACAAAATTAACTCCAAAAAGTCTGTAGCCTTCCTATACACAAATGACAAGCTTGCCGAGGAAGAAATTAGGAAATCCACACCCTTCACATTAGCCACAAGCAATATAAAATATCTAGGAGTTACTTTAACTAAGCAAGTGAAGGACTTGTTTGAAAAAAATTTCAAAACTCTGAAGAAGGAGATTGAAGATGACATGAGAAGATGGAAGGATCTTCCTTGCTCATGGATAGGGAGAATTAACATAGTAAAAATGGCCATCCTACCAAAAGCAATCTACAGAATCAATGCAATCCCTATCAAAATACCTACACAATTTTTTAAAGACATTGAAAGTTCAATTCTGAACTTCATATGGAAAAACAAAAAACCCAGAATAGCAAAAACGATCTTGTACAATAAAAGGTGCTGTGGAGGAATCTCCATACCTGATTTCAAATTGTACTATAAAGCAATTGTAATTAAAACAGCATGGTACTGGCACAGCAACAGGCTGGTTGATCAGTGGAATCGAATTGAAGACCCAGATATGAATCCACACACATATGGTCACTTGATTTTTGACAAAGAAGCCAAATCCATTCAATGGAAAAAGGTAGCATCTTCAACAAATGGTGCTGGTCTAACTGGAGGTCTATGTGTAAAAAAATGCAACTGGACCCATATTTGTCACCTTGCACAAAACTCAAATCCAAGTGGATTAAAGACCTCAACATAAAACCAGAGACACTAAGTCACTTAGAAGAAAAAGTGGGGAAGAGCCTGGAACATATTGGCACAGGAGACAACTTCCTGAACAGAACACCAACAGCCCAGGCCTTAATATCAACAATTAATAAATGGGACCTCATGAGACTGAGAAGCTTCTGTAAGGCTGGAGACACTGTCAAGAGAACAAAGCGACAGCCTACAGACTGGGAAAAGATCTTCACCAACCCTACATCTGACAAAGGTCTAATATCCAAAATATATAAAGAACTCAAGAAATTAAACACCACCAAACCAAATAACCCAATTGAGAAATGGGGCTTGGAACTAAACAGAGAATTCTCAACAGAAGAATATCAAATGGCTGAGAAACACTTAAAGAAATGCTCAACCTCCTTAGTCATCAGGGAAATGCAAATCAAAACAACTCTGAGATTCCATCTTACACCCATCAGAATGGCTAAGATCAAAAACTCAAGCGACACCACATGCTGGAGAGGATGTGGGGAGAGAGGAACACCCCTTTTTCTATTCTTAAAGACAAGGTCTCTCTGAGTATCCCTGGCTGGCTAGGCTCACTGAGGTCTATTTGCCTCCGAGTTCTGGCATTCGATGTGTGCACCTCCACTCTCAGCAGCACTCCCCCTTGAGAGGTTTCAGTCCCCAGGGATCCCCTTCAAGGGGTTAAAAACCTTTCCTTTGCTCCTCTAACTCTAGAGGTGGTAGCTACTTCCTGTAGTTATTAAGTCTAGAATGTTAGAGCATTTTACTCATCTAATGTTTTCTATTGAATCCACCTTGTTCCAATGACTGGGTCAACTGTGAAGGGACAGAGACAGCTCTACACTATGACCCTCAGCAGCCTGAGAAGTTCCGTCATCTTTTAGGCACCTGTACTCAGGACTGATGATTTCAACTAAGAAAAGAATTTCAGCATAGCCAGTATGAAGTAGAGCTGGAGCTTTTATGAAAGGTATTTTAATATAGACTTTGACAGCATTGACGACATATACAGTTCTGGTGGCTCTCCAGTTATATCTCAAGGAGTTGCTAAAATTCCCCTTCTCTATCTCTTCGGTAAGTGAGATGATGGGGGTGGCTTTAGAAGTCTCTTGGATAGAAGTAGAATCTGGTGAGGTAAACCTGGAGCCACCGGGGTTGCACAAGGACTCCGGGGCATGTCCTTTTCCTGTATATGGAGTTTCTGGTGCGGTTCCTAGAAAACCTCAGGCATACATTGGGAAATGGAGAAAGGCACTATTCACTCATCACTTATGCTGGGATTCTTGCTTCTCTGCTGGAGAGAGGCTTCAATCAGACTCTGGGGTGAGGGCTCCTCTCAGTCACATGTCCCCATAATTTTCCTTGTATTTTTATCCTGCCTCAGCTAAAGTGGGCTTGCCTCCTTGTTGAAATTACATTGAAACAATTTAAAGTCATATCTTAACTACACGTACTATTTAGTATATGCCATTATTATTTAGAGAATAGCAATGGCATGTATTTCTCAGAGTAATTATAGAATAAGCGACAACAGAAATGAACTGAGATTAGCTTCATGAAAACCTTCTGCTTTGTCCTCATTCCTTCATTCTGCAGATGCATGAAAACTTCATCAGTGTCTTGCTGCCCTGTGGGAAAGTTACCTGGGGACCAACTACTTCATTAGAAACCATCAGGCTTTAAATTAAAATGTCTCACTTCAGCCTGGACTCATGGGTTGGGTTGATATAATTGACATTTTTGAGCTCTGCACCAAATCAGGTGAAGTTCTGAATTTGCCTTTGTGGGCTAGAGTGTAAATGTCAATCACGAAATCTCAGCTTGGGTTGGTTAATTTGAAAATCTCTGAGATGACATCGTTCCTTTGGTAACTCTCCTATGGGACTTTTACCATATAAGACAGAGATCTTCAGTGTGGTCAAAATTTGCTTTCGGCCTTCACCATTGAAATGTGACTAAGCTATCACGTGAATGTCTCATGTTGAAGAAGTTCATGTACCAGGATCTCCTTCCTTTCTTGGACTTTGCTGATGACGGGGATTCTGGTCATTCAGGACATCAAAGTGACGTAGTTCTCTGTAAACATGGAGAACTGAAGGTAGTCTGCCTATTTATTGAAGTCTGCTCAGTCAAAGAGTAAAGAGATCTTTAAAGTAATGGCGGCAGCAGCAGCAGCAATAGCAATGATGGCGATGATGAGGACAAAAACCCTACCTTAATCACAACCTTTGCATCTTACTTAGTTGGCTCACCAAGTAACACAGCACAGTTTATTTCTTCTAAGTCATGGCACATGATCTTGTCTGTACTTTCCTTAGTACACATCTCTTCCTGTATGTCTATAAGTTGTTTGTCTTTGAACTGCCAAACTATCAATGCTTAACTCTTTTTTTGTTGTTGTTGGTTTTTTTTTTCTTTTTTTTTGGTTTTTTGAGACAGGGTTTCTCTGTGTAGCCTTGACTATCCTGGAGACCAGGCTGGCCTCGAACTCACAGCGATCCTCATGCATCTGCCTTCCGAGTCCTGGGATTAAAGGTGTGCACCACTATGCCCAGCCCAATGCTTAATCCTTAATGTCTAAGTTATACAGTCTCAGGAATTGATCTAGCTCAGGCATGTCCTCATAATAACCTAATTTACAGAAACCATTCTATGTGTGATTTAGATGAATACCTTATATGTTTATATGGGTGTGGAGATGGTTCCTGCATCCCAAATGACTCCAGTTTGTGTCAAGTTGGCAAAAATAACCAGCACACAATCTAAGAGCTCACTGTATTAGTCACTTTTCTGTCACTGTGATAAAAATCCCGTAACTAGAAGAATTTAAAAATGTTTATTTTTGCTTATGGTTCTATAGAGAGTCCATAATGGAAGCAAATGCATGGTAATAGAAATGGGAAGCTGGCTGATGATATTTCAATTGCACAGAGAAAGCAGGGAGACCAAACTAGAAGAGAGATGATGTCATAAAACTTCAAAGCCCATTCCTATTGATGTAGTTCTTTCAGCAAATCTCTGCTTTCTAAGGTTTCCACTCCCCCACCCCAAACACCACCATTAAATGGAGACCAGGTGTTTAAAATACATGAGCCCATGGGTGGCAATTCTCACTGAATCCACAATACTTACCCAAGATATTTTGAATTGTTTAATCCATCCTTTCAATTTTAGTAGTTTAAAAAATGTATTGAAGTATACTTCTATTGACTTTTCTGCATTTATAAATGATATTAGTAGTATTTTATAGTTTTTATAATCCTTTCTTTGTTGGAGTATATCACTTTGAATAATGTTTAAGCCAAAGGTTATTTATCATCTTGGGACTTGGTTCAAACTTACCATTAGCCTAAATCTAGAAACATGTCAGTCAGGCAGTATCAAATAGATGTAACTTTAAACCTTCAATGGTTTTAGCTGTTTCTTTTTACTACTTCATAAAACCTGTCAATATTTTCTAGAAAACTCCATAAGTAATCTTCAGCAATGAAAAGTCATAAAATGTTTCAAATGTTCCAGTGATTTGTTACAAATGGGCAGAAATGGTTAAATTCCTGGTAATACTTGTAGTAGAAATCTTGTATGATCATGTCTCTCTTAGAAGACTGGTTCTTTACTTGGGATTATTTCTGACACAGGTATTGGGCATCCACTGGCCACCTTTATACAGTGGTCTTGACTTTATGTTCATCATTGACTGGTTTTCTGGAGGTATAGCTAATTGAACTTTGGTAAGCTAGATTATTTCTCTCATGAATTTGAAATTGAGTGTTGAAGTACTCAGTGACAAGAAGTGTTGTAAATTGGGTTGTGATTTATGGCAGTGATGACAAAGTTCATAACATTCTTTTAAAAAATCATTGCCAGGTAGTAGTGGTGCATACCTTTAATCCCAGCACTTGAGAGACAGGCACAGGTGGATTTTTGTGAGTTCCAGGACAGCCTTGGAACATGGATTTAGGTTATCCCAAATACATATTTCAATGTGGTAGCAATTTAATGAAGTTTATTATTGTAATAGAGCAAAAAAGTCATAAATCAAGACACTGTCAAGGTTGTAGGGGATTAATGCTGAATGAGTGTTAACTATGGAGACATCAATACATTGGTGGGTACATCGGATAGGTGGGTTACAGAATCTGGGGAAATCTCTGCTATATATTTCAGATGCTACCTGAATGCCATTATTAGCTTTTGAGTTGGTGGAAGACTGGGCTCTACACATTCCAAAGGAATTGCTGAAGTCACAAGGACATTAGGTTGCATATAAAGATGGAAGAGGCTGAAGGTAGTCCAGATAATTTTAAAGATATATTTATTATGTATACAGTGTTCTGCCTGCATGTATACCTGTATTCCAGAAGAGGGCACCAGATCTCACTATAGATGGTCATGAACCACCATGTGGTTGTTGGGAATTGAACTCAAGACCTCTGGAAGAGCAGTCAGTGCTCTTAACCTCTGAGCCATCTTTCCAGCTCAGAGGTTAATATAATGTTAGGATGTGGACTTGCAATATTATGTTGATACAGAACCACAATCCTTACCTCAATGGGGATAAGAAACAATTTATTCTGGAACCAGAATATGGGTGACCCAGAAACATGGATTCAATATACCTCAAATTCTGTGTTTCAATGTGGTAACAGTTTTGTGAAGTTTTTATAGTAACAGAAAAAAGAAAATCATAAAATAAAAATACCTTTAAATATCTTGTAAGAAACATCAGGAAGGCAGGCTACAGAAAAGGGTGAGAATCTCAACAATAGGCCTTGGATGCTATCTGATGGTGCATTTAGTCTTTTGGTTGGTGCAAGCTGGGGGTCTGTTTGTATAGTCTGAAGGAGTCGGTCATCACAAAGTTGTTAGTTCACATGCAGAGGTGGATACAAATGGCTATTGAGAAACCATCATAGCCTAGAATAATTTGTAATTAGGTTTTGGACCTGCAACAATTCCATCTGTTTCACAATCATTGACGTTCTAATTATCCTGCAGTCAAGGAGAGATGTCTTCTTTACAGGAATTTTCTTCCACAATTCCAACTTCCTTCCAAACATCGAAGCTCTGACTAGTCAATGTGCCTTTGTAGGTACCATTTCTTTCCAGAAACTTGCATTCACAGTATACTCTATGATATTCACACATGGAAAAAAATTTCCTAATGACTAATTTTTCAGAATGTATCTACATGATTAAACAACATATAAGATATATTGTAGATATATTGATGTTTTTTGTTGCAGGAACTTGCTCATGGGGTTACGGAAGCTGAGAAATCCCATGACCTCCTATTTACAAACTGAAAAAGTAGGAACTTATAATTCAGTCTGAGCACAAAGGCCTGAGTACCGAGATGGAGGAAGTGATGATGTAGATGCTGGTCTGAGTCTAAAAGCCTGAGATCCAGCAATGGTCATATTTGAAGACAGAGGAGCAAGAATGTCTCAGCTCAATCAGAGAAAGTGAATTCACCCCAAACCTCCACTGTTTGGTTCTAAGTGGCACAGGATAGGCATGAGGTGGAAGGTGTGGGTAATGGTGTTGGGATTTGTGGGTATCCAGTGTCTTCAACATGGGATGGTACCCATCATTGGTGAGAAAATGATGTTATTTTCTTCACTAAATATACTGGCTTAAATTCCAATATCTTTTAGAAATGCTCTCAGGCACCCAGAAATAATATTTTACCAGATATGTGGTTACCTCTTAGCTCTGGCAGTTTGATATGTAAAGTGAGTCATTGCACAAATTTTATTTAGCTACTGTGTTATAGACATTTTAACATTTTTCTTGAAGAAAGAAGAAATAACTTTAATGACTGTATGTTTCAGAGCAATGGTAGCCTAGACTTAGGGAAATGTCTTACAGGAAGTGTTTTGGCCCATGTGACCCACATAATATCTAGTAATTGTAGTTTTAAATGTCAATAATATCTTTCAATCAGAAGGTAGATATGTCATTATTTGTTCACTAATTCAATAAAGATTTGTTTCATGGCATTATGTACCATGCTTTATACTAGTACCTGAGATTCTCAGTTAAGAAAATAGGTAAATATTCCTGCTCTTGAAGTGCTTATATCCTTTTTTAGAATGAGCACTTTTTGTGTTTGTTAATTCAGTTGTCTTTCTGTTAGGTTTAGTCAATTTTTCAGAGTATATTGACCAGGCCTTTTAGGATAATATTTTAGTATAGGGTTGTAGGGGATCTATGGTAGACAAATGTCTATCATGCAAATAAAAAACATATAATTTTGTGTTTCAATTCCTAAAGTCAGAAAAGTGATCATATTTTGATTCTTGCTAGAGAAAAGGAAATGCAAATTGAACAATTTAGGAAACGTGTGAAAATATCTATGCATATTTATATGATCATACAAACATATTTGGTATCTGTATATATACATACAGATGCAGCACAGTGAAAATATTCTTTTTTTTTTTTTTTAGTGAAAATAAACAAATGCTTTTCAAGATCTTAGTTTTATTATCCTCAGGAACTGTAGCACACAGAAGATATTTAAAGCAAAGCAAAATGAACAGAACCAGTTTATCATTATTGTAAGTTAATTGTGGTATTGATATGTAATCAACTCTAATGAATTCAACAGTCATTAATTTGAATTTAAAAACCAAGCCTTGTCACAGTTAACTAATCACTGCTGTCCATTTGCATTTCATAAATATTACTCCCATCTGTGGACAGACCCATGCTGGGTCAGAATGGGAGCTGATTCCCGTCGGAAATTATAGCTCTTGTTTTGATCATTGGTCTGGTATGTTTGTGCCAACCCATGATAGTTTGGTTACCAAACAACAACAAAACCGTTTTTTTCTATCTGAGAATTGGATTTTCTTATTAGTAGATAAACCCAAATTTTCAGAAAATGGTTCTCCAGGAAGTCTGCAAAGTCAAGGCTTTCTCTATAATACTCAGACTCCATGTCCACATTTATTACAGAAGCTATGTGAAGTAGTGGCATAGTTGTTCCGACACTAACATGTAGTGAGCTTATTATTAGTTTTTATTATAAATGAACAAATTAACAACTGCATATGTTGCTGTTAATTTAAAGATATGTCATAATAAATGTTTATTATTAGGCTTGTAATTATTACAGTGGTATTATTTAACCCGCTTTCACAATCAATAATGATACAGATACTTAAATTTATTTTAGAATAGTCTTATCACCTGGGGTATGACAGATATTAACTCCTAAGCTACCTTCCATTATATCACAGCCTCCATCCCATGCCATCTGCTTCTCATAATCTCTGTCTGGGCTACCTCCCATCCATAACCTCAAAACACTTGCGAAGGTTGTTCATCTAGGCCATTTCTTTCCATGTGAAACTTCAGAGT
>OU015742.1:154179511-154236636 GCA_907169655.1 Acomys percivali | reverse complement strand
TTTTTTTTTCCTTTCTTATTATTAAATTAGGAAGCTGCTACCCTGTATTTTCTGTTTACTCTGGTAATTAATTTCACTCCTTCCCAAGTCTCTGATGGGGTTGAAGACCAAATAGTTGAGTGTCACAATAGAGCCTAGTTGTTTGAGAGTTGAGATGTCTTTAGGTCTAGATAGATGTTTTAAGTTAATAGAGATGAGATATGTTAATATTGAGTTACATTCAGAATTTTAGACTCACCGAGATAGGAAAATGCTTTCTTCAAGGTTGCCAAATACAAACAGCCAAAACACTATGAATGTAACATGAATGTAATTCTTGTAGTTTGTTTTATGTAGGTGTAATAATATAGATGTATATGTAAAAAAATTAATTAAAAAAAAGAAAGAAATGTAAATCTAAGAGTTTATCTCCTGGCACTTTGTAGAATGGAGATAGCTAGACCTACCTGATAGAAAGTTTTTAATATGATTTGTTTTAATTCACCTGGTCTTGAGCTGTTTTATTCATTCCCCCCCACACACTGTTTGTGTTCTCACAGATTTCTTTAAGGGATTTATTCATTTCCTCTTTAAGAATCTCTATCATATTCATAAAGGCTGTTTTAAAGTCTTTGTCTTGTGCTTCAGCCATGTTGCAATACTCACTGCCTGGGTTGATAGGCTCTATTGAACACATTGTCCTGCCTGTTATTGATTGCCGCTTTATGCTGATATGTAGGTATCTGTCGTTGAGATTATAATTCTAAGTGCTGATATCTGGTTTTATCTTTGTTGAGTGGGTGCTTGTTCCTTGGTTTCTGTTTCCCCTCTGGTTCTTAGGAGAGTGTGTTGGCTGTATATTGCCTGATAGGAAACTCTTCTGGGAGCCTAATAGGAGTGGCCACTGTGGGTTACAGGTAAAGTGTGTTTCTGGGTACTGGGAGTTGACACTTAGGAATGTGGATGGGCTGGGTTTGTGTGTACAACAAAAGTAGAAAACAAACACTAATATATTGTCACATAAAATGACCATTAAACTAGTCTAGGGATAGGAAATACAGGTCATTCATATCAGTAGCTTTTTTTTTCCAGTCATCACAGACATTATGAGTCAAACACAGTAGGAGGGGAAAAAAACCCTCAAAAATCTTCCTCAAGATAGTACTATTAATGGAAATTACCAGCGAATTTCATCTGGGGTGCCTCATGTTAACTGAAAATTTGGGGTTCCCTCTTAGGATTCCTATCCTTCTTAATAAAATAATTTAAAAACAGACTCAGAAGGAAGCTTGAGGATAATCTTATTAAAGCTAAAAATAAAAACTACAAGGCACACAAGCTGGATAGCTCAGCAGCTGCCTGGGGATTAGAGGGGAAAACGAGAAAACAAGCCTTTTGAGTTAGTGCTAGAGGTTAGCAATGGAGGTGACACTAATTGCCATGTGGCAGAAACAGAGGGTGAAAGCGGGGTTTAAAACAAGAATGAGAAATCCCAAAATGTCCAATAAAGTATGATTAGGATATGGCAAATATTTAAAAGAAAAAGAGAGAAAAAGGGAAAGTTACACTTTTTTTTCAGCAACCCCCAAAAATAGGCAGGCTTAGCCCAACTGCATATCAGCAGTTCCATAAGTAACTGCACTGAGGGAAAAGATTCTGGGAAGGAAAAGAATGTTGTCTCACTAAAGGGATAATTATTCCTCCCATCTGTTTCACATGACTTAGTGTGACTTGTTATAGTGAGATGTCCAGGTGATTAACTGAGCTGGCTGAATTAACTCCTATACTTTAGGTATCTTGCAATGTTAGCTCTCCACCTAGGACCAGAGATAGAACTTAAAATTCAATGCTTTTGACCAGAAGGAAGTAGCTTTGTCTTCATGGACCTCAACCAAACCCATATATCCTTCAAAACTACTATGGCATTTCCCCATCTGAAGAGGTAATTCTAACATCATTAGGAGATGGCCTTAAATTAGGGAATAAATATACCCCGTGTAAAAATCCTAGAGAACTAAATCTAAATCTGGTCACCAAAAGGAATTAGCATCTAGACTAGCATTTTGGCTCCACCCTCATGTATCTCCTCTAGGAAGAAGTGTTCATTTGGAAGATGGTAAATTAGAGCTGCCTTCTGGCATTCCTGAATTGAGACCCAAGGATATTTCCTGCTCTAATCAAGGACAATGAAATTATTCACTCTGAGACCCTGGCTCCTAAACTGCCTACCAGTTTTTATCTCCTGCCCTGACCACTACACCCTAAACTAACGTCTGCATAGCAAGTAAGCCCTTTGACCCAACATTTTGATTAGTGTTTATTGTATGAAAATACTTTGTTTCTGCTTTTTCTGTACCAAATAATTTTAAAAGATTGTTTTCAAAGAACTACATATTAGATTCTATAATAAGAATATTGTAGTAATTGTTCAGAAAGAATTTAACTCTTCATAACAAACTCTGTATGGTCTCCAAAAGTGTGATGGATATTCTAAGAGGCTGGGACACAAACAACCTCTCAGCCTGTTCACCTATTCAGTAACAACCTAAAAGGCCAATTATCATCAGCTTAGGCCTCTTTTTCTTTTTCTTTATTTTTGTTTTAATTTTTTAAATCTTTTAATTTTTGATTTTTTGAGACAATGTCTATTACATATCTGTGGCTGTTCTAGAACTCACCATATAGACCAAGCTGGCCTTGAATTCACAGAGCTATATACCTGCTTCTACCTTCCAAGTGCTGGGACTAACGGTGTGAATCACTACATCTGGCCCCCCTTTTTTTCTAGCCCCCTTTTTAAAAATAAATAAAGAAATTAAATGTATGTTGGGAAGAGGAACAAACAAAGGGGTCTAGTAAGTTCAAGTTGTCTTCAAGGTATTGACACAAACTTTGGGCTTAAATAGAAAAATGATTAGCATGGGAGGAAGGATGCATAATTAGGTAGTCCTGGTCATGGGGTAGTCTTTCCTATTATTGTCTGAGTTCAGGACCTGCAAGGTGGATCAGAAGACGTTATTGATCACTGTTATGTCCAAAGGAACTGATTTAGTTTCTTTTCCTATTGCTGTGGCAGAAATACCTAAGGAACAGTTCAAAGAACAGTCCATCATAGTGAAGAAGCCAAGGCAACAAGAGCTTGAAGCAGCTAATCAGACTGTATCCATAGTCAATAGAAAATGTAAGGCATGCTTGCCAGTAGTCAGTTTCATTTCTCCATTGTATACAGTCTAGGACTCTGACGAGGGAATAATGCCGCCCAGAAATGACAGGTCTTCTATGGTAATACCACCAGAGGTATATCCAGGGGCTCATATCCAGGGAATTTAAGAATCTATCAAGTTGAAATTAATAGAACACAGGCACCAATCCAGTTCCTACAAGATGATCTGTGCCCAGGTGTCCAGTGTAGGCCACTTTTGTTCAATGTAAAATTATAGGCATCTTTGCATAGAAAATATAACTGAGCCATGGTATCTACTGTACAATTTCAGAGTGCTTGTAGGCCTATAGTATCAGTTCAGAAAAAAAAAAAGCTTTTTGTTTTCTTAATCCATATTTCCATGTCCATCTGTCTAAAGAACTGCATAGTGGTCTAACACTCTAAATTCATCTCATTAGACAAGAACAGAAGTATATGGACTTAAAGCAGCCAACCAAATTAGCTAATGGTTTGTGACCTATGTATGTCCCTAAGATAACCCAAGCAGATTCCCTCAACAATTTCAACTGAAGACAGAGACGAAATCTGTTCATGAAATTAGAAACTATAGCTAGGTCTTATAGACTTGGAGTTGAGCCCAGTTAGAGCCCTATGTAAATTATCTAAAATGTCTGAAAAGAAAATAGAAAGACCATGATACACTGAAAGGCGATGAGAATGTTTGCTATGAAGTTTAGTCAGTCACGAGCATGTGGATGTACTCAAAGCTTCTTATTATATCTAGGAGTAAAGGAAAGGAGAGAGAAGGGGATGAGCACAGAGGGAGAGAAGGTAATATTTTCAGTGCTTCTACTAGTTTAGCAACCAAAGAAACCAAATTAAAGTGACTACTTTGGAGACTGTCCTTTGTTAACCAAAATCATTAAAATTATCAAACTGTTAATTTTTAATTATGAATCAAAGACATTTGTTGTTGTATAAAAGGACTTAAAATAGAAATATTTGACTTTAAAATATATATATATATATATATATACATACATACATACATACATACATACATACATACATACGCAATAAAATGTTCCTCTGAAAGTATCCGTCCTTCTGAGTAAAAGGTCAAAAACAACATAATTTTAAAATAGCCATACAAGATAAACACTTCCTTTATCTTTAAACTGAGCAGAGAGGGTGGAAAAAGGATCTCTGCAGTGTACTTAAATGTCAGGAATAAGCTAACAGGCCAAGACAGAAGAATAAAAAGGAGTGCCACCCACAGACTTCACAACTCTTGGAATTTGTAATTCAATGTCCTAAAGACCAATTCTTGTCTTATATGTCTTCAGAATATTTGTAATGTGAATCAAGCATCAATCAAGAAACTTCATCACTTTAAAAATTCAGTTTAGTTACTCTTGAAAAACTATGAAACCTAATATGGTGGTTTGAATAAAAATGGTCCCCATAGGCCCACAGGGACACTATTGAGAGCTATGGACTGGAGGAGTAGGTGTGGCCTTGCTGGGGGAAATGTGTCCACTAGAGGCAGGCTTTGAGGTTTCAGAAGCTCAAGCCAGGCTTAGTAACTCATTGTCTCTTCTTGTTGCCTGTACATCCAGATGTGGAGTTTTCAGGTACCTCTCTGGCCACTTTTCTGCTTGCACACCACCAGCTTCCCACCATAATGATAATGGACTAAATTATAAGCCAGCCCCAATTAAATGTTTTCATTTGTAAGAGTGGCCATGGTCATGGTGTCTCTTCACAGCAAATAGAAACCCTAACTGAAAGAGAAGTTGGTACAAGGGACTGGGGTATTGTTGAGATAGGCCTAATTTATGCCTTTGTTTGGAGGAATGTGGACTTTGGGACTTTGGATGAGAAAAGCAGCTGAATTCTGTAAGTGGGGCTTAATGGACCCTACTAGTAGTGCTGAGGGAGATTTTAACTGTGGGGCCCTAACTCAAGAAGTTTCAGAGAATATTCATATGTAGTCTAGAGACCATTCTTGTGACATGGCTGCTTTCTGCCTTTGTCCAAAAAAAAAAATCTTTATGAGGCTAAATTAAAGAGTTTTGGATTGTGTTTGCAGAAATTTCAAAACAGTCTAATTGGAACTGTGTCCTATGATTATCACTATTGTTATAATGAAAGAAAATCCCAATCATTTGATTTCACCAATACTCAGGATCCAGATATTGGGGTGAAAACCTGCTTGCTTAGAGAGGCAGACCTTCCTACTCAGCTGATGTCTCAGAAGGAAAAGGCTCTTTCTACTTCTCCATGCTGTCTTAAATACCCTCAACTCAAATGTCCCTCCTTTCTCTTTACTCCCTGTCAGCTGGTTTCTTGCTCTGCCTCTTGACCTAGGGTTAACTTTAATTAATCCTATTTACAGAAAGCTCTTGGGTTAAAGGTGTGTGCTAGAGCTGAGCTACAACACAAGTACTTGTTTACAGTCAACAGAAAGCTCTAGGATTAAAGACTGAGTCATACCACAGTTAGAAATAGGTTTTTACAGTTCACAATCTCGGCATTCACAACGGGATCAAATATCCTGCAACATATTACTAATCATGAGTATGCAAATCTATAATAAAAAGAAGCAAGTTGAGCCAAGGAAGTTACGAAAGATACACTTTTTTCTTTCTTTGTTCTTGTTGTTTTAAAACAGGGTTTTGCTGTGTGTAGTCTTGCCTGTCCTCGACTTGCTCTGTAGGCCAGGCTGACCTAGAACTCACAGAGATCTTTCTGCCTCTGCCTCCTGAATGCTAGGATAAAAGACACCACTACCATCAGCCAGAGGCTATAATGTAAGAAGAAAGGGGCGCCAGCAAGTGGAACAGAATTAAGTCCTGTATTCAGTGAAATAAACAGATTAAAGAAAAACTTTATGTTAAATGGAATACAGTGATGACCTCAGGGCAAGATCCCACCCAGCTAAACTTTCAACTTGTTAAAAGGACTTAGAGCTTAGAGCCAGGTGTGATGGTGCAGGCCTTTGATCCCAGCACTCTGGAGGAAGAGGCACCTGGATCTCTGAGTGTGGAGCCAGCCTAGTCTATAAGTTTCAGGACAGCCAAGCTTAGGCAGTGAAGGAAATGATCAAAAACAGAAAGCTGGTAAGGATGTGTTTGAATGTGGGTGTCACGTTTCAGGCCCCAACAAGCATCACAATGTGGCAGTTTGGGCCATGAGGTTCTGGCTTTAGAGTCAAGGATAGATGGAAAGGGTTACAGAATCTCCATCCATAGCTAAAGAGAGCTGTTGGGGCCAGTAAAGTGTCAAGGATGTCCCTGGATGGAATCCTAGAGAGGCCATTGTGTAAAGCTGTGAAGGTGAAGCCTAGAGTTCCTTGAAGACACCAAGATGCTGGAGATGCCAGAGTTGTGGGATAACTGCCAAGGAAAGCTGTTAACAAGGAGTGGAACCGGCCCAAGAAAGAGAAATGTGTTGATAGTCAACAAAACTGAAAAAATTTGAGATCTGAAGAGTGCTTTGACATCAGACATGGAGACGCAGAGTTTTGAGTCTGCCCAGCTGGTTTTCACTCTTGCCTTGGTCCAGGTTTCCTCACTATGCTCCCTTCCCTATGTTTTAGAATAATGTAAATGCTGTGCCATTATATGTTGGAGATACATGATCTGCTTTTTCATTTTTATTTTAAAGGATTACAGTTAAGAGATTGCATGAGTCTGTGCCTGGTTACCCCTGGGTAAATTTATCAAAGCACTAAGAGATAATTTGTAAGAGACTTAGGTTGTCTTTACCAGGAAATATCATCTAAGATAATGGAGTAACTCAGGGAAGAAAAATAACTTTTTCAAAAAATATTTTAATTTAGGGGATTGTTTGTTTTATTAGTAGCCCTAAGTATCATAAAATGAATTCTGTCACAGCCATTTTCCTCTGTTATAAAATTGCTCATGATTCCATATTATAAAATTTATATTTAGATCAAAACAAATTGCCAAATTTAAGCAATAATTAGGAGAAAATCTTAGTTACCTAACTGGAAAAAAAGCACTAAACTTAGCGTGTATTAAAAAGAAGCATATAAAACCACTGAATACTTAAACCAGCTCTTGGAAAAATAATACAAAACAACTAATACCTCTCTATAAAAGAATTACAAGAATAAACAGACCCATTAACTGTCAACAGGCAGTTAATTCAGTCCAATCCATCTACCTGGATAAGACAGCCCTAACAACCACTGGTTGCCTGAGATTCAGATCCAAGTAAGCATGGTAGTTGCCATGGTGACAATATGGGGATCCTGGAACTCAGTAGTACTAGGTATTTATGAAATTCATAACACCAGTGCTTCCTCCCACACTCTGAATCATAGCTCAGGCTTTATAACTTCATGAATTATGATTTCATTCTAACCTTTGTAAGTTGACATTGTTCCTTTAGCAATATAATGCAGGTATAAAAGTCAAAAGAAATAATCTAGCTCACCTAACATGTAAAGTACACATATTCAATAGGCAACATAAAGAGTATTGCCTTGATAAATTCTGTGTTGCTACTGGAATTTTCTGTATTTTTATTGTAACTGGACATGACTGTATCTTATTAATTCATGTCTTAGTTCACGGTTATAAGTTACAAGATCCCTATCTGTGTTTAATAAGAAAATAAAAATACAAACATAACACCAAGAAATACTTTTATTTTAAGTAAAATACCTTTTTTTACTTAAATAACATTCTTAATTATTAAAGCCTAACATTAATAATACCCAAGAAGAAGGTATCTTATTGCTAGTAAAATACTGAGGAAAAACTATCAATTACAGAGCAGAATATATCTGTCTTCACAGGGTTGAGGTTTTGTTGTTGTTGTTTTGTTTTGTTTTGTTGGTTTTGGGGGGCATTTTTGGGGGGGTTGTTGGGATTTTTGTTTTTGTTTTGTTTTCTTGGACAGAGTTTCTCTGTGTAGTCTTGGATGTTCTGGAACTTACTCTATAGAGCAGGCTGGACTTGAACTCAAAGATCTGCCTGCCTCTGCCTCCTGAGTGCTGGAATTAAAGGCTGTATCAACACTGCCCATGTCCAGTTTTTGGTTTTTGGTTTTTGGTTTGTTTTGTGTTTTATGCATTTCGGTGACTTGCATCTAATAGGCTACCAATAATGGCATGCTGCTACTTCTGAATTTTCTTTTGCTCACTTGCTAGTTAAAAATAAAAGCAGCATATTTCTAACAGCCTGAGCTGGAAACAATCTAATCATCTGTCAATTACTGGATAGCCATAACAACAAATGCAGAGTGGAATGCTACTTTGCAGCATAAAGGAATGTGTGGTCTATCATGAATGAACCTCAAAACATTATGCTAAGTAACACAAACAAACTGCAAGATCATATATTGTATAATTCCATCTGAAATATCCAAAAAAGGCAATGTAGACAGTGTACATAACCGTTTGGGAAATGGTAGAAGTGAGGATTAACCACTTACAGAGCCTTACATGTGGGATAAAAGTGTCCTGAATCCAATTTATGGTGATGGTTGCATCATTTAACAAAATTACTATAGATTATTCAATTACATGTTTGAAAGAGAAGGTTTTATGGCATGTAAAATGTATCTCAATGAAAATGTAGGTATGGTCTTTTGTAGGGGGATTGGGTTTTTGTTTTGTTTTGGTTTGGTTTGGTTTGGTTTGGTTTTTGGTTTTTCGAGACAGGGTTTCTCTGTGTAGCCTTGGCTGTCCTGGACTCACTTGTAGACCAGGCTAGCCTTGAACTCACAGTAATCCAACTGCCTCTGCCTCTCAAATGGCTGGGATTAAAGGTGTGCACCACCACACTCAACACAGGTATATATTTTTAAGAGCAAAAGAACAGGATTGCAGAAATCCCCACCTGATAAAAAATCAAAGACCAAACAGGTTAAGCAACTTCTTTAAAGTTCACCTAGCTAGATCATAGAAAACTCAAAAAGAAGAACAGCTGATACTCAGCCTCACCTTCCCACTCATTTTACTGAAACTGCTCAAGGAATTTTTAATTTTTATTCCTTTATGGATTAGATTTGTTCTTTCATGTATATGTTAGTGCATTGTTGACTTTCTCTCTCCGACCTTCTTTTGTTTCTCTGTCACTCATAATCTCTCCCATTCTTCTTCACAAACCCCCTTCCAAAATACATGCTTTTTTGTTTTGTGTTGAATGGTTGTTAATATTTATATCGATTTATTATCTTAAATCAGCAGTTACTCCTTAACCAGCTTTATAACCACACAGATAACCACACAGAAACTAGGATCTACTTAACTAGCCTGGAGCACAATATTGAGCAATAATTACTCCATTGTTAACCTCCACCTAGTATAGTTCCCCCATTCAGTTTCCCACATCACACTTGGTTTTTACTCCTATCATAGGCCCAGCTCATTCCTCCTGGTGTGTCCCAGTCTTCTCCATGTGCATCCCTCCGGTCCTTCCTGCTCTTTCTCCTCAAGAACATTATGCCAACAGTTTTATGATCCACTAATGATGCGAAGGACAGGCTTCGTGGCTGTAGATTTGGAACTATTCACTGGAGCATGGTGGGCCCACTGCCTAGTACACAACTTGAGGCAATAACAGTTCCTCCCCCAGAATCATCAGTTGTCAAGTATATAATAGGGATAGAACTATAAAAAACACTATAATAATTACATAGAAATATTTATTTGAAAGGGATTCTGAAAGCACCAGAATTTGAGAAGCAACGATTGATTCAAATCTATAAAACATTCATGAATAAATAGTAATATGCTGAAAAACCAAATCCATGGAAAATTCATCTGTCATCTTTCAGGCCTTACTTTCAAAATGGGCAATAAAAAAATTAGGCATTTTTTCTGTCTTTTTGGTGTGAGCTATATTCAAGGTTTTAACTGTTACTAATTTTGTTGTGGGATTTTTTTTATGTTACTAATTTTTAAAAGAAATCTTCTTAAGTCTACATAATAATATGAACTAATAATTGTAAATACAAGGAGACAAAAGGAAGTTATCATCATTTTAACAGTGACCCAGGCAAGAACTATGAATTGTTGTCAGACCTATTAAGGGTATGAGTAGTTAGAGAACTGGTCATTAAAAAAACAAACAAAACACTTCCCAGGTTACTTAAAGGAAGAAAAAAATATAACATAATTAAATGCAAGTGTGGCCCTTAATTGGATCCTGGTTTATACAAAGCAACTACAAAACCTATTTTGGAAAATATTTGTAAATTTAAACATGGAATATTACCAAATGCTCAAATATTTTTGTCACCTGTGATGTTGCTGTAATGAATATATGAATGTATATATGAATAGATATATGAAATTTATTGGGATGATGAGATGATTTACAGGTTGCAATGCAACTAATTCAATAACGGCCAGCTGTGAGTCCAAAGTACAAGAACCTAGTAGTTGCTCAGTCGCAAAAGGCTGGGGGTGCCTCAGCTGGCCTCCTGTATGTGCTGGAATCCCAAAGAAGTCTGAACCAAAGCCCGGGAAGGAATGATGTGCTAGCAAGGAAGGGCATTCAGGGGACGAACAAAGGCTTCCTTCTCCCGTGTCACCCTACTGGTTTCCAGCAGAAAGTGTGGCCTAGATTAAAAGTGTGTCTACCCGACCAGTACAGAGGTGTGGTTTCCTTCCTCCAATGTCCAGAGCAGAAGCGGTTTCCCCCACTTCAAACCAAGCAGAATATCTCACAGGTGTGCCCTCCACTTCTGCATTGTATTTCATTCCAGATAGAGTCTAGCTGACAACCAAGAATAGCCATCACGGAGGTGTAAACTAAAGTGAAGCTCCGGAAGTCCATGGCTCCAGTCAAAACACTTCAGTGACTTTGAAACTGAAATTCAAATTCAAGGCTTAATTTCCTAATTTACTGTTACCACTAAATGTTCATTGAATGCATAGAAAACATAATAATTACATAAAATTTTGTAAACAAAGGTTCAGAGAAGTGACCTACCTGGAGTATGTTTTTATTCAAAGCACCAACAGAGCTGATGGAGATTCAGAGGTAATAGGATACTATTATTGGTAGCTTATTTAGCTCATGACACCAAAATGTGTCACTCACACACACACACACAAAGTGAACGGAAAGGTCTGCTCTCATTGGGCTAAAAACATCTAGAATAGCTAGTTTCTTAGTGTGTGCGAGAGACTGTTCCGATGCTTTCAAACAGCAGCAGTCCCCAGTTTTTTGGTTTTTCAAAACAGGGTCTCTGTGTAGCCCTGGCTGCCTGAACTCACTTTGTAGACCAGGCTGACCTGGAACTCACAGAGATCCACCTGCCTCTACCCCCCAAGTGCTAGGATTAAAGGTGTGCACCACCACCTCCCAGTTTACATAAAATCTCTTAATCCTTCCCATTTCGCTGCTTCTTACCACTGGAGAACTTGGAGGGCTTCCTTTGGGAGCGCCAAAGTAAAGAAAAGCGCTCCTCTCAACCTTGTGTTCAGGAGTAACAGATGATATAAAAATATTTTAATTCATGCTATATTTGTATACAGGGGGTTGTTGTTACGGAGGTGAATGTACACACTGGTACACTGACCGTCTGTGTCTACAGCTCTCTTCAAAGACACTTCAATGACTTTATGAAACTGAAAATTAAAACCTCTGTCTTAACTTCCTAATTTGCTGTTGTTACCACTGAGTAATGATTAGCTATTAATAAAACATGCTAATTACACAGAACTTTTACAGACAAGGGTTCAGAGAGCCTTTAAGTCTGGGTACCAGCTCTAAAAATAAAAAATAAAAATCCTTAGTCACGGTAAGGGAAGGCTTTCGTGGGACATGCCCACTGGGCTAGTATGCAGATATAAGTGAGTATATACCATTTGAGTCTTCCCTTCCCTTACCAGGAAACTGGGACAGAAGGGAGGACATCCTATTGGGACTCTAGATTAGAGAACCATGTGAGAATAGCAATGTAGAAGGATCCAGTGGGTCCTAAAAACCTACAAGTAGAACATTATGATAGGCAGATTTGGGCCCAGGGGTCCCGCTCAAACTAAAGCACCAGCCAAGGACAATACAGGCAGTAAACTTTAAATCCCTACCCAGATCTAACCAATGGTCAGAACAGTCTCCACACTTGAGTGGAAAGAGGGATTTGACTTTCTCATGTACTCTGGTGCCTCACATTTGACCATGTCCCCTGGAGGGGGAGACCTGGTGGCACTCAGAGGAAGGACAGCAGGTCACCCAGAAGAGACTTGATACCCTATGAGCATATACAGGGGGAGGTAATCCCTCTCAGGAACAGTCATAGGGGAAGGGAATAAGGAGAAAATGGGAGGGAGGGGAGAATGGGAGGATACAAGGGATGGGATAACCATAGAGATGTAACAAGAATAAATTAATAAAAAAAAAGAAAAAAGAAAAAAATCCTTAGTCACTTTTTTCCTGCCTCTAAATACGAAGGGTGGCGCTGTCGTCACTCGTTCCGCATTGGGGCGTGAGAGGCCTCTGCAAATCGGAAGAGGAAAGTCCTCGAGCTGCCTCCACCCGGCTCTCAGTAGCCTATTTCGCCCTACTCTGAGCAAGTAGGTTATAGAAAGACGCCGCTAACTGCGGGGCCTGGGGCGATGGGGGGGGGGGGTGTGCTGCAACCTCAGCCCAGCGAATGAGAAAGTGTCGGGACTTCGTGGAGCACGCCCGAGTTCCGCCATGAGCACGCTGCAGGGGCCGGGCCTATCCCGCGAGGGACGCCGTGCGTGGCCCCGCCCTCGCGCCACTAGCCCCGCCCTCTATCCTGCCGGCGTCCTGGATCACGTGCCGCGCGATCCAGGCAACCAGGAGCTCCCCGGTTCCGGAAGTCGCTCACAGCCGCGCCAGGCTCCGCCCGTCGCCGCTGACGTCAAGCTCAGTCTCTACCACTACCGAGCCTCTGTGGCCGGGTACGGGTAGAGCCACCGTTTCCTCCGAGGCAGCGCGGCCGCCTGGGTCCGTTCGAGCGAGGGTTTTGAGGTTGTTGACTGGGCCGGTCCCGGAGCACTTGCGTGCGGTACGGAAAGCCGGCGGCTGTCGGCGCGCAAGGTCTCCCCGCCTAAGCTTTTCCCCCCTCTCCGCCACTCACGCTGCACTTGGTTCCGCCGAGGCGCACGACGGTTCCGCCCCCTTCTTCCTTGTCATTGATGTTGTTGTTCTTGTCAGTGCCGCAGCCCCGACCGCCGGGAGCGCGAACCCGAGCCGGGGCCGCCCGGGTGGTGCGGTGGCGGCGGCGGCTGCGGCTGCGGCAGCTGCGCCGGCTGCGGGGCCTGCTGCGAGGAGTGCGCGGGCGGCCGGAGGCGAGCGGCCGGCGGCGGGGCCGGATGGCTCTGTGCGGGCAGGCGGCCGGCGCCGCGTCGCTGCCCAGCGAACTCATCGTGCACATCTTCTCCTTTCTGCCGCCGCCCGACCGGCTGCGGGCCTCGGCCTCCTGCTCGCACTGGCGGGAGTGCCTCTTCTACCCGGCGCTGTGGCCCCAGCTCCGCATCTGCCTCCGCATCTCGCCGGCGGAGCAGCCGCGGCTAGAGTTCCTCATGCGCAAGTGCGGCTGGTTCGTGCGGGAGCTGCGGGTTGAGTTCGCCGCGGAGAATTACCTGAGCGGAGGCGGCGGCCCGGGCGACTGCAGCGGTGGTGGAGCCGACACGGGCACCGGAGGGGAGGAAGGAGAGGCCCTGCAGCTGTCCTCCCGCTGGCTGGAAGTGCTGCGCATCTACTTGGAGCTGGTGTTGTGCGTGCTGCTCAGCATCCGGAACAACAGGTAGGCTTGCGTGGGAGCCTCCAGGGTCTCCCCTTCTCCTTGCTAAGCCCCGTGGGATGCGCCGGCCCGCCTCCGAGTGGCCTTGTGTAGGTGCAGCTCTCGGTCCTGACCCGGATATTTCCGGAGACAAGAGGCGATAAGTGAGCGACACTTTATCAAACACCGTTCCTGCGCCTCCCAGGCATGGTTTCATTCATCCGTTCTTGGAGAGCTACCGGTAGCTCTATCTCATGGCCAGGAATGTGATTCTTATTTTATGCGTGGGAGAGTTATGAGTTACGAGTAAGAAAACAAGACGGTTTTCCGATTCTGAGTTTGACCTTTGGTGATAGATAATTCTTAGTGAGGAGGTGTCGATGATTTCTGCTGGTGTTCATGATAACAAGACTTAGCCTGTAAGAATTACTTAACAGTTCTTTTCTTACCTGAAATAGCTTTATTAGGCTAGGCCAGGCTCAAAGAATGGGAGGAAAGCTTGTTAAAATTATTGGGGGAGAAAACTGTCAGACTCGAAGCCCCACCCCATGCACCATCAGACTGAACTTATTCCCAATGATTCACACAAAAGTAACCCCATATAATTTGGGGTGGGGTAAAGAAGCTGGCCAGAGTCTGAGGGGTAAGTATGAAACTCATTTTGCATCAGGTCTTTACTCTAATTCCACATAGCTTATAACCCATATTCAGACTCCAGGGCACACTCCATATCCTAATCAATATTTCTCTATTGTCCCATGAAAGTCTAGTGTCCTTCAAACCATATTTATGTTTTCTGTATCTGGATATTTATTCCATTCTTACAACAACTCTTAATTTGGGAGAAAGTTTAGAGAGAGACAGACAGAGAGACACCCTTACATAGTTGTAATTAAAGCAGTCAGGGTGAGAGCAGAAAATATTGTCCACTTTACAGACCAGAAACGGGTCCTTAATAGGTCAAGTGATGTGCACATTGCTGTATGACACTGTTTGTTTCTAAGAGCAGTGCCCTTCCTTTCACAATTAATATCCCATCATCTTTATTTTAAGTATGGTTGTGAGTAGGATGTGGTTAATGCTAAGCCATGTATGTCTATGTATAGATTATATTTTTTTTTTCATAGTCTATGTTTAAATCCAGAGATTAAGCAGGGCAGTAGAGTGGCACGTGCCTTTAATCTCAGCACTCAGGGAGGCAGAGAGATCTCTGTGTTTTTGAGGCCAGCCTGGTCTACAGAGAGTTCCAGGACAGCCAAGGCTACACCTGCCTGGAATAGGTTAGACTGTAGGTGTTATAGTATCGTATTGTATGTGGAAGCCAGGCATGATACAGATCTGGAATCCCAGTACTTGGGAGCTAAAAAGGCAGGGAGATCAGGAGTTCAAGGTCATCTTGTGCTGCCTAGCAAGTTCAAAGCCAGCCTGGGTTTTGTGAATTTCTGTCTCAAGAAGCAGAACAATACAAAAAAAAAAAAAATTGTTTATGGGAACATGGCTCCATTATTCCAGGGCTCTGACTGGTTTCTAAGCTTTTCACATTAATCCATTCTATTTCTTTGCTTTGACTTTATTTGTCAAGATAGACTTCTAAGACTAAAAATATTCTTAATCAGATACTGGAGGTTTTCTCTCAGAGTTGAATGTAGCTGGGAACCAGCTGATTTGTTCTGAAATCAACTCGCCCTGCAAAGAAAAAACAACACAGTCAGGGGGTGTTAAGTGCCTTTGATTCAAGTAAAAACAACTTCTCACAGTGCTTAGTTCTTTTAGGTATCTTAATAATTCTGGGTGGATCTATAGCATATATACACAATAGTAGTGTCCTATATTTTGTCTTTCATTGTCTTTTTCACCACTTAAGTTTTTGCCCTGATGTACTTGTCTGTGAGTCCACGTGTGTCTGTCCTGGGTCCACTATCACGTCTCTGCTAACAGCCATCAGTTATCCATGATTGTAAGGTTTTTCCTTTCATCTGCTGTAGTACTGGAACAGCATATTTACCATATGTATGTGCATTATTTGTACTAATGCTTTCTATTTTAAAACTGAATCCTCTTGGACTGGAGTGTAGTTTAGGTGATAAGAGCTTTTCTAGCACTGTTTATTTGTTTGTTTGTTTTTCCAAGACAAAGTTTCTCTGAGTAGCTGTCTGGACTCGCTTTGTAGACCAGGCTGGCCTCCAGCTCACAGTGATCTCCTGCCTTTGCCTCCCAAGTGCTGAGATTAAAGGTGTTTGCCACCACACTAGGCTTTCTAGCACTTTTCTACAGAAAGCCCTGGGCTCAGTCCCCAGCACCACTTAAATTGGGTGTGGTAGCACACACTTGTTCTTCAACACTTGGAAGAAGCAGAAGGATCCAGAATTCAAGGTCAGCCTTGGCTATAGTTAGTTTAAGGCTACCGTGGGATACACTGGTCCCTTTCAAAAAAAAAAAGAAAGAAAGAAAGTTACGTTTATATATTTGGAAATAAGTTAATGCCATCTTTATTTTTGGAAGTGTCTAAATCCTCTTGATACTATAAGTATTCAAATGTTACAAATATAAATGAGACTTTTCCTTAAAGCTTTAATAAAACTTAAAAGCATTTTAACCTTAAATTTCTTATTCACTAACTTTAGTGAAGCCTGTGACTTTTTTAAACTTTATTTTTAAATTTTAGTGGCATCTGTGATTTTGTGATTATAACTACAAACCTAAAATAGTGTATTAACAATGTCACTTAGTAGTTTTTTGTTCATTTTCAAACCAAGTGTTTTCCTAGTGTTAAAGTATAGGTGTGTGTTACCACTCCCAATTTAATGATATTGGGGACTGAACCCAGTGCTTCTTATATGCCAAAATTTAATAACTAATGAGAAGTATAAACATACATTCTTTACATTTTATAATGCTCTTGGCTTTATGATTTCTGCCATTTTTTAAGCAGAAAGCAGAGTATGAATCATACTGTATCAGACAATCTGCTTCCAAGCTGAACAGCTTTACACAATTCATAGTTATTTTTCTTTTGTTCCAGATGTGTTCATACCCTGCAGGAAAAGAACTAAAACCTCAACCTAGAGTTGTGGGGTATAATCAGGTTATTGATCTTCTGAGAGAATAACTGGCAATTTTTCTTGATTTGATTACATATACTGGCACAGTGAATATGGCTGCCATACTGGTATCATATATGTTAGGTACAGATGATAATCAACAAAGGTAACACAGGGCTTCAGAAATCTTTTCTCTACAGAAGGCAAGAGCTCCTCCCTTGTCTAAAGATGCAGTAAGAGCTCATTAAAATATTTTGTTCCTTGGTTTTTGTTTTGTTGGTTTTCTCCCTCCCTCCCTCCCTCCCCTCTCCTCTGTCTTTCTCTCTCTACCAGGTTGGACTCAAACTCACAGAGATCTACCTGCTTCTGCCTTCCAACTGCTGGGGGGTTAAATGTGTGTGAAATGAGTTGAACTTCTTCTGCCGTGGCTCTTGAAGAAATTCTACCACATTCAAATATATTTGTAGCTTTCAGCCAAGGTGTTAAATTAAATACTTAGTTTTGAAATGCTGTATTTCATACTTAGGAAGAATGAAAACCTTAAAGTTACCAGTAAGATTTGAGATAATAAGCCGGCGTGGTGGTACACACCTTTAATCCTAGCACTTGGGAGGCAGAGGCAGCCAGATCTCTGAGTTCAAGGCTAACCCGGTCTACAAAGCGAGTCCAGGACTGCCAGGGCTACACAGAGAAACCCTGTCTCTAAACACCTAAATAGATAATAAGTAAGTCTAAACTTTAAAAAAAAAAAAAAAAAAAGATTTGAGATAATATATAACAGGCTCACCTATTAAAAATACTCTTTTCAGGAGCATTCTGTGAATCTCATTTGTTGTAGGCAAGTGCACTTCTTTAGCAGTAGATGTGGACATATTGATACCATTAAATTGATGTTTATCTTTCCGCTCTACACACTTCATATAAGCTTCATAGAAGGACAGTTTTGTTTTTGTTTTTTAAGGTTTATTACACCAGGCCAGCAAAGTTATGTATGGGGGTGGTTTTTCTTCTTTATAATTCTAGAATTTGCCTCTCCTTACTAGTTTGTAGACAGGCCATTTTATGGTTACATCAGCATCACTATCCTTTTTTATTCCTATAGTATATGCTTCAACTAAATTAACTGCTAAAAAGAAGAGCTGCCAGGTTTGGTGGTGTGCACCTTTCATCCCAGCACTTAGGAAGTAGAGGCAGGAGGATCTCTGTGAGTTGAGGCCTGCATTCTCTATATAGTGAGTTCCAAGACAGCCTGGGCAACATAAATAGACCCTGTCAAAAATAATAGTTTTTGCTTACAATTTTGAAGGTTTCAGCTTGGTCAATTCCCCTCTTGCTTTTAGACCTATCCCATTTTTTAAATTTTCCACCCTCCAGAATTGCTCAGGCCTACTTTAGCTATGGACTTTGTGAATAATCCGTATCCAAATTTCAGCATTATTTCATCAAAAGGTCAATTAGTAAATCTTAGATTTGGTCTTGTTATTTGACATACACAGGTAAGGAGTCATGTCGTGTGAGCAATAAGAAATAGTATACACCAGGCCCTGTTACATACACAGCCTGGGAGCTGGGGAGAGGGCTTCATGAGAGGAGCATCTGCTGCAGAAGCTTGAGGACCTGAGTTAAAATCCTCAACATCATGTAGCCTCGTTACTGGGGGCAGGAACATGGAGATCCTGGGAACTCACAGGCCAGCCTGCTTAGCGGAAAAGATGAGCTTCCCTTTCAGTGAAAGACACAAGATAGTAGAAGAAGACATCCAGCATCCTCCTGGCCTCAGTGTGCATGCACATGCAGATGAGCACAACCTGCATACACCACACCATGACTTAAGTTGCAACAGTAGATAGAGTGGTACATAAAGACCTCTTTGGAGAGGGATTTAGAGCTGTATTGTGAGTGACTAGAGTTGCCTGTGTGTCTCAGAGTAAATAACATTCCAAGTACACGGAGCAGTTCATGGTCTGAACCTGACAGAATTTTTATCTGGAAAGAGTGATAACCAGGGCAAATGAATAACTCAGTCATTTCAGGAAAATCTCTGAGAGGCAGACAGGAAGAATTATGGAGCTTATAGGAGATTGTCTTATTCATTTATTCCTGTGAAAAGATACAATGGCCAAGGCAACTCTTATTTTTTAAAAAGGTATTTAATTGGAGTTTGCTTACAGTTTGAGAGGGTTAGTTCATTATCATCATGGCAGGCAGGCAGCATGCATGGTGCTGGAGAGGTAGCCGAGAGTTTTATATCCTGATACACAGCATGTAGAGAGACACTGGACCTGGCTTCAGTTTTTGAAACCTCAAAGCCCATCCCTAGCAACACTCTTCCTAATCCTTCTCAAACAGTTCATCAGCTAGGACTAAGCCCAAAAATACATGATCCTGTGGGGGAGGGGAGGGCTCATTCAAACCTCCACAACAGTATTGCGAGAACAAAAAAAGTCTTCAGCAAAAGTTTTAGGGACAAGTCATGAATGAGGGAGGAGCTAGCAAGGCTCCTTCCTTGAGGATTTATGATGGATTAAAGGTAACCGGAGGACAGAGGGGTATTTACTTGAGTGTTACACCTTCTGGTACTCTGCCCATGCTCTGGACCTGTCAGCCTTTTGTCATGGAAGGGGAACTCCTGGACACCATCTCACCATGAGGGTTTATGTGCCTGTAATAGCTGCCACTATTACGGTGCCCATACAACTCTAAACAACTCCTCCACTCTGAACAACCCTTTAGTCATGTTCCTGAAAGCAGGCTTAATGAAACTCATTGAGTTATTTCAAAAAGGGTGAGGGGGTATCGTTTGTGATTATGACAGGTGGAACTAGAGGGAGAGCGAGGGAGGGGAGTGGGTAGAGGCTTTCAGGGTAAATGTACATCATTGCCTAGGGCGAAGGTGCTGGGAATGCCTTATTTGCATGAAGAGGAATTGCACGTGCTTACTAGACATGACCTTAGGGAAAGAAGAAATTTAAACTCTAACCTGTGCTAGGCTACATGACCGCCTCAACAGACTTGCAGGCCCAGGGCAGAGAGGAGGAGTCCTGCTCTTGCCAATCTCTAGATGAGATTTTTGGAGTTTTGACATACCTGGACCTCACACTTGCTCCAGGCGGGCTCCTGGGCTCCACACGGGGAATTAGTTGGGAAGTGGAAGAGAATCATGTGCGTGGAAAGGGAATAAGAAAAGGATAGGGGGAGTGAATACGATCAAAACATACTATGTAACTGTATAAAATGTCATAAAAATCCATTATGTAATTACACTAATAAAAACTGATTTTCAGGAAGAGAAGACATTTTCTTTAAAAACCATACAAAGTCATGTGATATCCTGCACTTTTACCTCTTGGTATATACTCATATACACTGAAAATGTGTGTGCACGCACCTTCATAGGGATATTTATAGCAGCTGTATTAATGATTGCCAAAACTTGGAAGTAATCAGTATGCCCTTCATAAGTGAATCAGTAAACAAACTGGTAATCTAGACAATAAATTATCATTCAGTGCTAAAAAGTATGAGTTATTATTAAAGACATGAAAGCCTCAAAGTATATTGCTAAATAAAACAATCTGAAAAGGCTGTATATGAGATTATTTCAATTGTATAAAATTCTACAATAAGCAGAACTATGGAGGTGGTAAAAAGATTAGTGTTTGCTAAGGACTAATTAGAGGTTTATGGATGTAATTATTATTGTTATTTGTATGTATGCATGCAAAAATTTTTGGCACAGCATGTGAGTCATAGCACACATGTGAGGGAGTTGGTTCTTTCCACCCTGCCTTATGAGGTCAGGCCTGCATGCAAGCAGTGTACCAACTGAGCTTTCTCACACCTCAGATCTTATCTTTAATCCATTTAAGCCAAACTGTGTCTTTTATTTGGAGATTTAAGATCATGTTGAGTTACTACCGAGAAGTTGGCTTTTAGAGACTGCAGAGCATTTACGTTTATGGTTCTTATTGAGAAGTGTATGTTAATTCCTTCAATTTGGTTGTAGTTGGTTATTTCTTGGTTGACTTTTCTTTCTTCCTTACTAATTTTAAAGGTTTGCTGGCTTACTGACTAGAAAAATGTTTGATTCTTTCCTATTCTATGTTCATTTCTTTTTGTGAAGTTTTTTGTTGTTTTTGTTTTTCGAGACAGGGTCTCTCTGTGTAGCCTTGGCTGTCCTGGAATCACTTTGTAAACCAGGCTGGTCTCAAACTCACATCCATCCACCTGCCACTGCCTCCCGAGTGCTGGGATTAAAGTTGTATGCCACCACACCTGGCTTGTGAAGTTTATTCTTAGTTCTTATAATTGTGGCATTCTTTCTCATCTGTACATAGTAGTAATCTTGTGTTTTTTGGTTTGGTTTATTTGTTTGTTTGTTTTTGTGGTGCTGGCTTAGAGGGCAGGAATTGCTTAGTTTATGCTTATCCTGGAGTCTGTTTAATCCATCCATTTAAGGGATAACAAATAACATTGCTAGCTAGAGAAACCTTGGCTTGTGGTTATTTACTGTCAAGGCTTGAAGCACATCATCCTATTCTTTGTTGGCCTTTGCATTTCTTCTGAGAGCTAAAGTAATGCTGATAGGTTTGCCTTTGTAAATAACTTGGCTCTTTTCTCTTGGCAGCTTTGAATATTCTTTTCTTCATTCTGAATTCTTTACTTTGAGAGATTCTTTTCTGGTCATGTTTGGAGTTCTAGATGCTTCCTAATCTTGGATGACCACAACTTGCTCTGCATTGGGGGGAATTTTCTGCTCTAATTTCATTGAATATGAGTTTGGGGGGACACATTGTTTGTTTCCCTCATGCCTCTGGTTTGTATTTCAGCACCTTCTAACTGAAGGATTGTTAAACAGCACTGGTCTTTGGATCATATCCTACAGTTCTTGAGGGTCATAGCCATAATGACATTTTCTTTACTGATACCTGAATGAGGTAAAATCTCAACCTTGCTTTAATCCCTGATATTCTTTCTTCTGCTCAATCTAGTATGCTGTGCCCTAGGACTATAAACTATGCCATCCACTGGGTCAAATTGGTTTTGTTTTGGCTTTTGCTGAGCTATTTCATTTCCAAAGTTCCCATGCTATACAAGTTGTTGACATTTTGATCCTAGTCTTGAAATAACTTCCTTACACCTATTTGAGTCTTCTTTTTAGTCTTGATCATTTTTAAACCTAAGTGTTTTAAGATAGAAAAGATGTTTTCTTCAAGGCTGTCAAATACAAATAATGAAAACACTAAGAATTTAACATTTGTATAATTCCTGATTATGTCATGGTTCTTCTTTCTATAGGTAGTTTATTGTATATATGTATAATAATAATATAAATATATATGTAAAAAATAAGAATGTTTATTAAAAATACATTGTATGTCCTAAAATGAATATGCAAAGCTAATATTTCAGAAACTCGTTTGTGTCAAATTGTTGTGCATTTTTGTGTGTGTAAGTTTTGAACAAGAAAATTTTTATTGATATTTCATAGGACTTTTAGTGCAAATTCTTTGTAACTAACAAATATGAAATGAAAATCCTTACAGCTTAAAAACAAAAACAAAGTGTTTTAATTCCTTAAATCTCAGCCATTTCGGTATCATTTGGTTCATTTAGTGAGGAGTGAACTTTTACAGCATTCATGTTGCCTTTATATGTCTTGTGTTTCTACACTACAAATGTGCACATTTGTTGGCATCTATAGCTTTTGCATTGGGGTCTTAGTGGAAGATTTCTCTTGAGGTCTCAGTCCCCATTGCTACTCAGAGGAAATTAAAGTAGAATAATAACAGTCATTCAGAAGCAGGCCAGAAATTTTAAAGCATAGAAATTTTTTGTAAAAAATGAAGGCCAGTTATAGCAATGCCTCTAATCCCAGCACTTGGAGGCAAAGATAGATGAATCTCTGTGAGTTCAAGGCCAGCCTGGAATACATATCAAACTCTAAGACAGCCAGGGCTACATAGAACCTATCTCAAGAAAGGGAGCAGGGAGGGAGAGAAGGAAAGAAAGGAAGAAAAGAAAGATAATTAGACAGACATCAGCTGTGGTAAATGCCTCTCATACCAGAGGCTCTGTGCTAGTTTGGGCATAGGCGTGGAATGGTAACAGCAAAGCAGCTGAGTTTCTACCACTTGTCTCTCAGACCTTGAAAACATAGAAAGCAGCAGGGCCAAGGCTGTCTGTGTTGGCAGTTCAGGGCACAGACACTTAAGTGCTCAGTCATGCCCAGCTGTAAGGGTCCTCCACAGCTCTCTGTGATGGAGCACAGTTCCTCCACATAGACTCACACGTCCATGAATTAGTATCCCATACATAAGCAGTTCCCTGGACCCACTCTGATTCTCAGAGTTGTCACTTGCTTGGTAGAAAGAGACGACCTTTGGGGCTTGTGGATATAAAAATGCAGTGGCTACTGCTGTTATTGAAGGTGAAGTTTGACTAAAGTACCTCTCGTAAGATGACTCACCACCACAGCATCACAAATAAACCAGTGCAGGGTCCCTTCCCCAGCATCTGCGTGCACTGCTGTGCAAATATCAGATCTCCCATTTTAAGCTGGTTTAGGTTTTCTTTTAGATCTCTTTCTGTTGCATATGTGTGGGGTTTTGTCTTCATGTATGTTTATGCACCATGTACATTCAGTACTTGCAGAGTCCAGAAGAGGGTGTTGGCTAGCCTGGAATTGGAGTTACAGGCAATTGTGAATCACCATGTGGGTGCTGGGACCCACACCCAGTGAGACTCTCCTCAAAACATAGAGGTTTTTTGTTTTGTTTTGTTTTAATATGCTTTGACTTATCTAAATGTTTGGTCACAAAACTGGGGAAGGTTTTCTTTATATTTTACAGAAAATAACTGGGGCAGTGCCCCATTTTTCAGCTAAGTTACCTAGTGTTCTAGGGTTTGTACTGCTGTGAAGACACTGTGACCACAACTCTTATAAAGGAGAGCAGTTCACTGGGATTTGCTTCCAGTTCAGAGGTTTAGCCCATCATCATTATGGTGGGAAGAATGGCAGCATACAAGAAGACATAGTACTGGAGATGGCTAAAACTTCTGTCTCTGCATCAGCAGGCAGCAGGAAGAGAGAAACTGGACTTGGCTTGAGCTTTTAATGCCCCAAAGCCCACTCCCAGTAACGCACTTCCTCCAACAAGGCCACACCTCTCCTTGTCAAGTAGCTCCACTCCCCAGTGACCAAGTAGTCAAATGTATTACTATGGGGCCATTCCTTTTTTAGATGTCTGTTTGCTTGCTTCCTTTCCTCCTTCCCTCCCTTTCTTGAGACAGTGTTTCCCCATGTAATTGATCTGGTGGTTGTCCTGGGATTAGCTTTGAACTCACAGCCTTACCTTTGCCTCCCTAGTGCTGGAATTAAAGGTGTGTGCTACCACTACCAGCTTATTTGAGAAGTTCTTATGATTGACATTTTTATAAGTTAAAGTGCTCTGTTCCTAAGGTCACTCATTTGTGCCTGAGTTCAGAGTTCTAGTTCAGTCACTGTTTTCCACAGTGGTTAAAGCATTTAGATAATCATTTTAACCATTTTCTCCTGTAGGAACCTCCAGAAGTTTAGTCTTTTTGGAGACATAAGTGTTGTACAGCAGCAAGGAAATTTGTCCAGCGCGTACCTCAGCAGGGTAGACCCTGACGGCAAGAAGATTAAGCAGTAAGTTCTGCAGTAAGCTTTACGGGGCTTATGGTAATAATAAGTCTAGCTCCTTTCTGAAAAGTCACAGGACACAATCAAGAATGATGATTTCTGTTTTCTAAAGAGAATATATGGGCTTGGCAGTTAAGCACTTAACCCACAACTGTGAAGGTCCTAATGTGAACCATGCATGGACATGGCAGACTACCTAGAATTCTAACCTTGGAAGGCCTGGAGACCAGGGATCCCTAGAGCAAGGTGACCAGAGGAGACCGGGCCCTTTTAGCAAGCTCTGGTTTGATTGAGAGACTCTGTCTGTGTGTGTGTGTCTCTCTCTTACACACACACACACACACACACACACACACACACACACACTCTCTCTCTCTCTCTCTCTCTCTCTCTCTCACTCACACAGAGCAGGAGGTACAGTATGACTCCCAGAAGCATTTTAACCCAGCATTTTAGTGGTGGTTATGTGACACTCCGTGGCATAAGTCTTTTAGGATAAACTATATAGCTTGCTGGGTACTTCTTGCTGAATTAATTCTTAATATTTTACGTGTTTGAGTGTTTTGCCTGAATGTGTATATATGCAACACATATGTATCTGGTTCCCACAAAGGTCAGAAGAGGGAGTCATATCTTCTGAAACTAGAGTTACAGATGTTGTGAGCCACTATGTGGATGCTGGGAAATGAACCTGGATAATCTGCAGAAGAAAGTTCTCTTGTGCACAGTCCCTTACTGCTATTTAAAGGTGTTATTTTTCACTTGCCTTTGTTATAAAATAAGTCATATGTCATCAGTCTTTAATTCCATAATGTTAGTTTGAAAAATGCTATTATCCTAAGATGAGAAACATTCCTAAATGTTTAATGTATCTTATTATATTATAATGTGAATTTTAATTGCATTTGTAGGTTAGATAGAAATTAATTATTGAGAAAAATGTATTCTCAACATTGAATGTCATGTTGCCCATTTTTAAAGTCACCATTAAAAGATTTAGAGCTGAGTGCTAGTGACAAAATTCTCATATTTTCCTTGTAGAATTCAGCAGCTGTTTGAAGAAATACTGAGCAATAGTAGGCAACTAAAATGGCTGTCCTGTGGGTTTATGCTGGAAATAGTGACCCCAACATCCCTGTCGTCTCTGTCTAACTCAATTGCCAACACCATGGAACACCTGAGTTTACTGGACAACAACATTCCTGGCAACAGCACTCTCATCACTGCAGTTGAACTAGAGCGGTTTGTAAATCTGCGTTCACTTGCCCTGGATTTCTGTGACTTTACAGCTGAGATGGCGAGAGTCTTAACCGATAGCAACCATGTGCCTTTGCAGCGACTGTCTCTTCTGGTCCACAATGTTTCAGTGATGCACAAGTCATTAGACAACATGCCAAATGATGAGCACTGGAAAGCCCTGTCACGAAAGAGCTCCAGCCTTCGGGTCTATCTAATGGCTTTTGATGTCAAAGGTGAAGACATGCTAAAGATTCTGAAACCCAGTATACCACTTGAGAGGGTTCACTTTGATAGCTACGTCACTTGTATCTCAGGGGCTATTGTTGATCTTATATCCAGGCAGTACGACAAGTTCCTCACCCATTTTATATTGATGAATGATGTGATTGACACGTCCGGTTTTCCAGATCTTAGTGACAACCGAAATGAAGATCCCTTGGTTTTATTAGCATGGAGGTGCACAAAACTCACTCTTTTGGCAATTCATGGTATGTGGTCTTGTTCACTATAACTTGATACTGACATCATGCCTAAAGTATTTTATGCTCCTAAATATATCACAATTAGAAAGTCATATCTCAACCCCGAGTGCTCTGTCTGAGCACCCCAATAATGCTTTTTTCTGCCATGGCTAAGAAAACAGGTGTGTGTCTACCTGCTGTGAATATATTCATTCCAGTCAGAAGATGCCAAAGTGCTTAGCACAGAAGGGGGGAAAATAAGGCTTTTATATTTACAGCCTCAACCTTCAGATTCTAATTTTAATGTATTTACTATATTCTTGAAATAATCTATTGGTTAGGTACATGTTATTTCTTAGCCATTCATCTTAGTTTGTGAACTAGTTTCATATGAGTGAAGTTGCTATTCTGATGAACTAAGGTAACATTTTACTTCAAAGACAGTTACAAAAAAAGGCACCAGGCATGGTGTCACACATCATAATCTTACCTCTTGAGAGACTGATGTAGGATTGTCATGAGTTTGAGAGGCCAGCCTGGACTGCATAAGTGAGTTCTAGGCCAGTCTGAACTATAGAACAAGAACTTATTTAAAAATAATAATAAGGCAAGCAAAGAGTATCTTAAGCTCTGTATGCTAACTCTTACATTCTTTTTAAAACTATTTTCTTAGCCTGTTGTGATTTTAGACTCTGTCTTCATAATTGGGCCATATATTATAGGTAGTAGCAAGAAACAGATCCATATTAAAAGTAATAAGGGGTTGTTGGAATGGTTCAATGGATTGAGTTCTTACTGTGCAAATGTGGGACCAGAGTTCAGATGCTCAGAACTCACATAACAGCCACTGGCCACCTCAAACCCTGTACTCAGGCAGAGAGCATCCCTGGGTCAAGCTGGCTCTAGACTAGCCAGGCGAGCTCTGGTTCCATTTCAAGATCCTACCTCAACAAAGAAATTGGAGAGCAACCAGGGAAGACACCCAGCGTTGTCTTGGGGCCTCCACAGGCAGGCGTATACATGTGCATCCACTTGGAAATACACATACATGGATGCACACTTCATAATACACCCAAAAAATGTATGAGGGGGAAAAAAACAGGAATCAGCAAGTGCCAGGTTATTTAAAAGTTAATTTAAACCAGCCCTTTTAAAGTTTTTTTCTTCTTTCAAGTAAAGTTTGTCCATCTTCTGTCCCCCTTATCCTTTCCCAGAGGTGACCTCTGTTCTGAAGTATTCCTGTGGTTTCTATGACTTCTGATATTGAACAAGTTACCTTCAAAGTTTCAAGTGTCATGAACTTGAGACTATGCACTGTGAGACACCATAGGGAATGATTTTTTTATAATGAAAAATTACAGGTTACTATATATTGTTAATAGAGACCTATATAGGAAATAAAATTTGTTCCTTGTGATACATTATCCAAAGTTAAAAATGTATTTATATACTTTAAATGTCTTTTGTTTTGCTGAATGAAATACCAGAATAAGATTATATACCACTTACCAGCTCACTACTGTATGCTGTTTGTCAAGACAGTATCAGACTCCTAGGTAGTCGTATTTCTTTTATTCTTAATGTGTTAGAAGGGGAAAGGACCAACATGGTAAATACAAATTTGAAGCTTCTCAAGAAGCACCCACTGAGGAACAGACTAACTTGTCAGAGACAAAATGAAACAGAAGAGAATGACAGAGTTGCCTTCTGCTTATCTTTAAGGTTACACCGTGTGGGCACACAACCTCATTGCCATTGCTCGTCTTCGTGGCTCTGATCTAAAAGTGCTTGAAGTCACCGAAGAAAGCATTGATTTTGACCAAGGTGAACTAGCCGACCAGGATGTGGATCCAGTACATAACCTTATTGAGCAGGTATCCCTGGGCCTTGGTCAACCTTGGCATGCAGTCTTGGACATTGAATCACTCAGTGTCTTCACTGAACCAAATCGTCATTTTTACAGAGAGATGCAAAGCTTCAGTGAAGACGTTTAGCTTTTTTTAATGTATAATTCCTGTGGCTACATATGCAAGTAGGGTCCCATTATGTTTTTTTTTTTTTTCAGTAGTGTAAACTAATCTTTTTGTGCTGTGTTTAATCAGTATTAGCTTTATAGAATTATAGATGTATATTCTACTTCTTGATCAAAGAACGTAGTCGGGTATTGGTTTTAGAAGTTCAAAGTGACACTGTATAGGGCTTTCACGGTTAATGGCATTGTTACCAAACCTTAAGGACATACAGCCAATGGTCATCTGAGGTTACTGGCTAACTTTGTTTTTCACTGAGTTACTCTGCCTTTTTGACATTTTTATTCTTTGTTTGTCAGAATCCAGAGCTCAGGAGCCAAATATTTTTATACGTATATATATATATATAAATAAATATCCATAGCCTGGTGGATTTGTATGCAATGCACTGCATCTATGTATTCTGATAGCATCTCATTGATTTTGGTTTGAAATAGAAGGGAAGATAGTATCCCAAATGAGTTGTCTTTAACAGAAAGCTGAGTTTAACATTCATTACCTATATAATAATTGATATTGCCAATTACCATTCTGAATTTCATATAGCATAAGTTAGACATTGCTTAATCCCTTTTTAAATGCATTTACATAAACATGAACACTCAAATTGCTGGATTTTTTAAACTATATCTGACATGATTTTTTTCATATGTTACATTCAAGTTAGCTTCTCTAGCCCAGATTTCAAAACAGTAGAGGAAGAAAGAAACCATATTCCAGGGAAACCTCTGAGGCTAAGTCAAAGCACAGAACTGTAAACGCACAGGCTTGCAAACCAACATTGGTCGTGAAATCCCTAACAAGTCACTGGATTCTCTCTGTCAGCGCGCGTGTCAGCTGCCAAAGAATAGATTTACATGAAGAAGTGCCCACATGCTGGCAGGGGCTGGCCAGCTTTGGTCAGCCAGATACTGCTAGATTGTAATATTTAAGGTCGAATTTCGACCTGTGGTACACAGCTGTGCTGTGGCTCAGTCAGCAACCTCAGAACTCTGAAAAAACAAAACAAAAAAAAGAAAAAAAGAAAAAAAATGCACCTGTTTCACTGTGAATAGTGAATGTAAAGGAAAGAAAGGAAAAACCAAAAGCTTGTTCCATCACAGGTATGAGCTGCTATGATACATGAAGAACATTCCATGAAGTATGTTTTAAAACCTTGTTATATCTGAGAGGCTTTAAAAGCCAATTTAACTGTTTCAGGGCAACCGCGGTACAGACGTGGTCTCTGTGAGACTTCCACCTGACCCAAGTTTTAAATGGTACGAATGTTGTGCATTTAATGTTAAGGACAGTCTGCAATAATAAAGTAAGTAGCCAACGTGGGTGCCCAGCAGTGCTGAGACCTGGCTGCTCTATTGTAAGCTTTGGAAACACAATTTATGCAACAGATGTCCAGATATGATTCTATTTATGGAAAAAGTTTATATGTTTTACAAATGGTTTTACCATCTTATATTAAATGACCTTTTGACAGGTGTGCACTGTTTTGTCTCCAGTGAGCACATACCATGCGGATTTTATATGTACATCAGTAGTGTGAATCCACTGGCACAGTGTGTGTAAATGCCAGATGTGGTGAGATTTTATCTTGTATATGTGATCAGACAAAAATAACTCCTGACAGAAACTGTAAGGAAACCAGCTGAATGTTTGACCTGATGACTGATGTTGTATGGTTTATGTTAAATGTATATTCTTTTAATCAATGAATAAAGCATTAAAAAGTGACCATTATGATGTATTTTATACAAAACACAAAAAGTATCAATGTTTAAATAAAAATCTTAGGCTGCGTAGTTTTAAATTTTTTTCACTTTGAAAAAAAGGCAAGCTTAAAAGCAGTACAAGTACTATGACACACTCCTATAACCCCAGCTCTTGAGAAGTTCAAGGTCAATGTTAGTTACCTTTCTGTTGCTGTGACAAAACACCATCAAGGCATCTTATAAAAGAAAGTGTCTAATTGGGTTTACAGTTTCAGGGGGTTAAAATTCATGGTGGTGGAGGGAAACCATGGCAGCAGAAACATCTGAGCACTCACATCTTGATCCACAAGTAGATGATAGAGCTGAGCACTGCACAGATCTTTTGAGACCTCAAAGCTCCACCCCCCCCACCCCGTCTTAGTCATTGTTCTGTTGCTGTGAAGAAACACCACGATCAAGGCAACTCCTATAAAGGAAAGCATTTAGTTGGGGGATTGCTTACAGTCTCAGAGGCTTAGTCCATTATGTAGGGAGAATGGCAGGATGCAGGTAGTGCTCAAGGTGAGAGCTTGACATCCTGATCCTATGGCAGCAGGGTGAGTCTGGGAGCCAGGGGATAGACTTGGCTTGGCATGGGATTTTGAACCTCAAAGCCCGTTCCCAGCAGCAAAACTCCCCCAACAAGGCCACACCCACTAATCTTTCCGAACAGTCTACCAACTGATGAATAAGAATTCAAATATATGAGCTATGGGGCCATTTTCATTCAAACTACCACACCTACCTCAGTGACAGGCCATATCTCTTAATCCTTCCCAAAGAGTTTTAACACCTGGAGACCAAGTACTCAAACATAGGAGCCTTTTCTTTTTCAAACCACTATAGCCACCTGCTATTGCATAGTGAGTTTGAAGAGCTTGGGGTGCATTCTACAGGAGACATGATCGCAAAAAGGAAAAAAAAAAAAAAAAAAAAAAAAAGTGGTTAACTAAATCCCACTGTAGTGTTCATTTAGTATACATTATTAATACTACAAACTTTAAGGTGCTTATTTTTTAAAATTCCTTTATTAGATGCAGGAATTATTGCCACTGGTAAGAACTTGATTAGCACCCTATTACTGCTGTCTTAATGTTCTCTCCATTCTTCGTCCCTGAGATCAACAGCCTTTATTCAAGGGAAAAGAAAACAGCTTCTTTCTTTTTTCCATCTTGATTGTTTTGGGTGCTGACTCTTCAGACACTGATTCCTCTTGGAGTTGTCTAGTGCCTTTTGAATCCTTGTTTCTTAGATACATCTGATGCCTTTGAGTGACTCAGCATGTTTGTGTACAAAAAAAAAATTACAAACAAATGTACCCATGCATATGAAAAGGAAAAGACTGTCAGCAAGGGTGATTGGCACCCAGGTGAAGAGTGACATGCTGACCTGAAGGACTCAACTCCCGAGTCCTGGTCCTACCTGCATCAACACACACTCTTCTTTGTCAAGAATGGGACTTGACAGCGTCCCAGCAGGCTAATCTCTGACTTCGAGGCCAGCCTGGTCTATAGAGCTTCCAGGACAGCCATGGCTACACAGAGAAATCCTGTCTTAGGGTGAGGGAGGGGAGCAGCCAAAAAAGAACAGGTTACCTAATACTGATTTTCCCTTAAAAATAAGTCTCAGCTGTTTTTAACTTAATCGCTTTTAGACAAATAAGATAGTCTTTAAAAATATATATTGAATAGTTTCAATACAGTGACCTAAACTGGTTGTTTTACATGTCAAAGAATACAACTTAATGATAAGGTATTTCCCTCTCATGTGAAAATGCCCTGGGTTCCATCCCCAACACTTCTAAAAAGACAGGAAGAGCAGAATCAAGTCATCTTTCTATATCTTCCACCATCCTGGAAATAGAGAATTTAGGGAGCCAATAGGGTGGGGCTCTAAAGGACAGTGTGTTTATGGTTGAATATGATGCAGAAATAAGCTTGCTTAAACTTGCAACATGAATCACAGTGGCTCTTTATGAAGCAAATAAGAATTGTGTTCCTGGAGTACTGTACTACCCTCCCATTGCTTCCAAGCACTTTTTCACATTCTCGCAGAAAATAGCATAAAAGCATAGTGATACACATTAGGAAGAATTGGGACTGCTGCTCCCGCCCCACCCCCCACCCCTGTAGCATTTGCATTTCCTTTATAGTTACTAAATACAACATTTTATATAAAAAGTTTTTATGTTTACTGTGTGTGTATGCACCTGCATATGCGCCCACCACAGTGAACATGTAGAACAACCTGAGTCCAAAAGATCAAACTCAGGACTGTAAAAGCCATCTTCTGACTCTTGTACAGAACTTTCAAATACAATCTTGTTATTTGTCAACCTCTTCATAAATTTAATGCTGCCATTAATAAAAACCCCCAGCCAATGGGTGATAATGGTTAAGCCTTTTTTTTTTTTCAATATCCTTTTGAAAATATATAATGTTAAAATTAAGACATTTGCTTTGGTAGAATGTTGACATTTCTTTCTATATGGATTTCAGTTTTAAGTGAATTTTTTCATATATCAAAATAGTGATGCTGCTACAGATAGCTCAGCTAACTTAATTATAACTTTCCACTCTTAACTGTACTCCTAGGTGAAACACCACTCGGAGCAAGCATCAGTCAGCCGCAGTTGCTTGAGGAAAGTTCCAAGTGGGTTTTTAAAAGTACATCATTGTGTGAGGAGAACTGCTACTTAGTATCGGCCTGAAAGGGTTAACTAAGGATTTTGGGGAAGAGCTCAGGGGCTGCCCCTCCTGGAAGGGTTGGGTGGCTCTAGCTCTGCTCCCAGAAGTCTTGGCAGTAACTCCTTGAGAACTTCTTGATAAAGTGAAACAGTTATCGGTTCAAGGAGAGGAAAGGCTTATAGTTATCTTCTTTCTTGTTCGTGAAATTTTCTCCCTTGACTGATTCCCAGAACGGGTTTAGTCTAATGGGAACCAAGTTTGTTATTGGTAATATTAATGAATAACTAATGTTACGCGCCAAGCCAGAAATATGCTACTTTAGAATAGTATAAAAGCTGTGCTTAAGAAATAAACCGTTGCTATCTGTCCGTTTCTTAAGGCTACTTGCCATCAGAGCAGTAGTCCGCATGTTTAAGACGTTCGCGAAGCTGGTCTCCGTCAATTGTGGGAATAAAAAAAGATTCTGGTTAAAGAGTACAGATTCCAGTTAATTCTGGCCATCTAATACACATGTAGCAAAGACTATAATACGTTAATTAGCCTGATTGTACTAATCATCTCACAATAAATATGTGAAAGCATTATTTACACACCTTAAATATGTATAAACTTTTTTGTTTGCTTTTGTTTTTCAAGACAGGGTGTCTTTCTGTAGCCCTGATTGTCCTGAACCTCTCTTTGTAGACCAAGCTGGCCTTGAACTGACAGGAGTCCTCATGTCATTGCCTCCCAAGGGCTGGGATTAAAAGGGTGCGCCACCACTGCCCAGCATGTACATGCAAACTTTCAACAGTCATATGTCATTAAAGTGCCACTGCAGTTAATGTGTTTCAGTTGAGAGTGCTACTGTCATTCAAGTAGACATATTTGATGGAGACATCACCCAAAGCATCCAGAAATAAAAACAGTGGAGATAGGTGAGTCCCTCAAGGGTGCCACCCTCAAGCACCAT
This sequence comes from Acomys percivali, assembly GCA_907169655.1. NCBI lineage: Eukaryota > Metazoa > Chordata > Mammalia > Rodentia > Muridae > Acomys > Acomys percivali. The sequence continues at coordinate 154,202,933 of OU015742.1, read as the reverse complement.
TCACACTTCCTTTTAGCTCATAACACGGATAAGCCTGATCATAGATTCTCAGTCTGCAGTGGATGACAGCACCTACAAAGGCTTGGAAGACTTCATGCCTGTACCAAGCTAGAAATGAAGAGTGGTGACAGTTATTTGAGATGATTAAATCAACATAGAAATACTGCATTGTGTCCTTGTGTTACCTTTTCCCCCCTGGGACTTAAGTACCCCCACAGAAACAATGTAAGGAAAGAGTTTGGCCCACCTCAAGACCTACTTCTTCCAAGTCAACATCATCATCTAGGGAACAGGTGTTCGGATCATTGGGCTGGGAGGAGTAGGTCAGTGGCAGAGCACTTGCCAAGCACATGTGAGGCCCTTGTCCAGTTCCTAGTACCACAATAACAAAAATTCAAGACATTAGCCTGTGGGGGACATTCAGATTTAAACCACAACAATGTTCATAATATATGCAGAAAATTAAGCATTTAACGTTATCTTAGAAACATTTACACACAAGGCAAGTTCATGTTTAAGAGAATGCCCTTAGTCAAGAATGAATTCGGAAGAAATGGTAAATTAACTAGGACTTGTCAAGGGTGCCTGTGAATTATTTGCTGTGTGTGAAGCAGAGCTTTAGACACTCAAGTATGTGTTCTCTTACCACACAGCACCTCTGAAGTTACTGTCATCTCCTCTCCATTGCATGAAGAAACAGAAACAATAACCTTGTCCAAATTCCAAGGCCAATTAATGAGATGAAAGCTCAGGCAGTCAGACAGGCCCCTACAGTATCACCCCATCCTGCCACTCACGGTGGCTCACTATGTAGTCTAAAACTTGCTGTGAAAACCAGGCTGGCCTCCAGCTCATAGAGATCAACCTGCCTCTGCCTCCCTGGGAGTAAGTCCTCTGCTGGGATTAAAGGTGTGGCCACTACTCCTGGCTCCTTCCTGCCACTTTTCATCCTGTAATTTCACTGCTGGTGAGCAGGTATTCCTGCCTTTCCACTTGGTTGTTAGGCCGTGTCCATGTTCATGTGCCAATGTTCTCCGGGTGCCCTCAAGCGCATTCTCTGTGCCTGGTGGGATTGAACCACAGAGAGAATGACCATAGGAGCATGAATTCACATCTCTTACAAAGCAGATGTGAAGAAATGGTAGAAATGTTAAGTATACTACATAGGTTTATCATTTCATTCTGGATTTAATAAGAAAAATCAGGGTTGGTATGTGGTCTGCCTACTGTTTGGCAACTGTAAAATTAGAATGGCAAAATAGAATTCTGCTCACCTGAGATGATACTTTGTCAATTTTTTTTCCCTGTCCTGAACATAAATGTGATTTTTTTTGTACTTTATGAACATTTTCTTACATATGCTTATGACCAGACTGGTGGAAGATATGTAGTGAAGAAGTAGATCAAATTCTGTTAACATACAAGCTGACTGATCTTGTTTTCCTCTAAATTATTAAATAAACTATTTTGGCACCTTATCAGCGGCAGGTAGTTATGTGACCCTTTTCTTCCAAATAAGGAAATTAAATTACTTTGACTTAGTATATTCCTTAGAAACATGTTAATAACTAGACTATTCTTTTTATTAAAATACTAAAGAGAAAAGTGAGATTTTAAGATTTCTTTGAGTTCATGCTAAAATAAACCATGCGCTTATGGACAAACTATTTGAAAATGTAGAATTAACACATTTTGTGATTTGAGAAATAATCAAAAAGGACTTAAATACCAGATCAGTGAAATGCAACTAGCCAGTTGCTCCTGCTGGGATTTGGGCTCTACCTCTGGGACTCAAAGTCACATCCAGAGTTGAGGCTTGAGAGTACAGGTGCTCAATCCACAGGAGGGATTTCCAGTCTGATGCAGTAAACATGGTTGAAAGCCCAAAGCTACAAGTGTAGAGGAATGTTCATTCAGAGCATGGCTGTTCTGGCAAGAGATCACATCCAAAGACTTTCTAGGTCTGTGTGACCCAGCTGGGATACAAACATACCTTTAGCCCAGGTGACAGAGGCAAACAGATCTGAGTTCAAGACCAACCTGGTCTAAGCAAGTATCTGGTAAAGAAAAGCTTAGGTCCTGGCAGGGTGATGCATGCCTTTAATCCTAAACAAAGGTAAAGTTTGTATGTTGAATGAAGCACCCATGATTGAAAGTGATGTCTAATTGAGTGGCAGAAAAGGTGACAGATTTGACAGAATAGGATACGCCCAGCTCTCACGGGAAGAGAGAGGACAGTGAAGCTACTTATGAGGCAATTTTACAGAGAGGAGGCAGTTTTACCAGGACAGTAATAGAGAGATGGATTACAGAGAGAGAACTCAGGAGAAACTGGGACAAGCCAGAAGATTAGAGCAGACTGCTGAATTAGTTTGAGACCAAGCAGAGCAATTCCAGGCCAAGAGAGAAGCCAGATTAAATAAGTCAGCTGGGAGAAGAGTTTGATCCAAAACAGCTGAGTTGAACTAGCCAGCCCAGAGCTCAGAAAGAAGGGTGAGCTTCCGTAAGTCTCAAAGGTTGAAAACATTCTAGGCCAAGGTTAGATTGTATGGAGGTTAGAAGCTTCCAGGACTAGGCCTAGCTTAACAGAAAGAGGAAGTTAGCCTCCCAGACAATTGAGTCAGGAGAATAAAAGTTACTATTACATAAAAGTCCTAGAAATCAGCTGTTATTCTGCTCAGTGAGTTGATTTGACATACAAACATAAAATCACCCTCCAAATGATTTTATTTATGTCCACAGTTTAGTGCAGCTCTTGGCTTTGACTACCGTGGGTAGCAGTAACTAGAGACCCAAAATGTATCAAAGTGGTAAATGGACTGCTAAACGCCCATCCATCTTTAACACCCCTCCCAAAACTTGGAACCTCACAGACAGGAGGAAGGGATGGAATGTAAGAGCCAGAGGGGGTAGTGGAGACAGGTGAAACACTGTCTGCAAAGCACAGCTGTCCTACCTAATTCTGACCTGAACCAAAGGCCCTACAGGAGGTATGAAAACTTCAAAGCTAATGAGTGTAACACTGTACAAATTCAACATGAGACTGACTACACACCATGCCATCTGCTAGAGTGGTCACGAAATTAGAGTCAAAACTAGCTCAACTTCAAACAAATGAAGTCTTAATGTCTATAATCCCAGACACTGCCTTTCCTGGAGACTTCAGGAGAGACAGGGTTTCTATGTATAACAGCCCTGGCTGTCCTAGACTCAATTTGTAGACCAGGCTGGCCTAGAACTCACAGAGATCTGTCTGCCTCTGCCTCCCCAAGTGCTGGGATTACAGGCATGTGCCACCACCCAGCTATAAATAAACTTTTAAAAGTCTTTTTTTTTTCCAAGATAGGGTTTCTCCATGTAGCCTTGGCTGTCCTGAAAACTCTCTTTGTAGACTAGGTTGGCTTCGAACTCACACAGTTCCACCTGCCCCTTCCTCCTGAGTGCTGGGATTAAAGGCACACGCTACCACACCCGGCTTTTCAGCAAACCTGCTACCAAAGAATGTAATTTTCTCTGACCCAAATTCTTTTTTTTTTTTCCACCTGTTTCTGCCTCCTAAGTGCTAGGATTAAAAGCGTGCGCTACCACACCCAGCTCCTCTGACCCTAATTCTAATAATATTCCTATACATTCCTAAAATCTATACAAAACACAGAAAAAGTGTATGCACAAATATATTACATTATCTTCAGGTTTTTTAATTTTTTTAATGTATACAGTGCGCATTAGATCACATTATAGATGGTTGTGAGCCACCATGTGGTTGCGGGACATTGAACTCAGGGCCCTTGGAGCAGACAGTGCTCTTAACCTCTGAGCCATCTCTCCAGCCCCCAGGTTTTTAATTTTTAATTGTGTGTCTGTGTGTTTAATGCACGCTCAAGGTCAGAAGCATCAGATGCCATAGAACTGGCAGTTGTGAGTGACCTCTCTGAGACCCTAATTCAGGTCAACTGCAAGCGCAGACTGCACCTTTAACAGCTGGGCCATCTATTTCTCCAGCCCTAGCTTCAAGAAAAGATTACTTACAACTGCCTTCACAAATTAGCTTCACACTACATGAAGATTGTAAAAGCTATATAACAAAAATAATGTGTTAATTTGTATGGAAATATATAATCAATTATCTACATAAATATATAATATGGATCTAAACACATGTCCTTCAGAAGACATTCGAAGGACAAAGACCAGGCAGGACACCACCTGAAAGGGTGGAAATGCTGCTTCCTAACAGATTTCCGCTGTTTCAGCCACTGTCTACCTTTCTGCAAGGATTACAAACTGCTTTTCTGTTTTGTTTTTTAAAGTAAGATTAATCAGAGAAAGTTGCACATATAACCTGTAATTATACATTCATATTGGTCAAAGCAATTCCCAATTCAGTTTTGTAAGCTTTGACCCTTCCCTTTATCACTTCAGTTAGCCTACATGTAAAGGAAACTAAAATGTGTCCCTGTTGTAGGATCTTGTCTTGATGCTCAACAAACTTAGTGACAGCCAGAAACTGTCACTGGGACTCACAGAGGAGACAAACTTAGTGTGTGATTTACTATTGTGCTGAATTAACATTTAAATTATAAATTTGGTTTCTTGACTTGTAAAATTTAGGTCAAATATGCAACCGTTATGCACATGATTATATGCACATTGAAATTAGTAGCATACTTCAAACTATAAATACATAGCTAACAGAAAGTGAGATGCTGGTCCAGGGAGAGAGAGAAGGAAAGTGGGTTTAAACAGAGATTCAAAGAGGTTAAGATTACAAAGGCATCAATATAAAACTTAAATGTGTGCAGGCAGTGAAATAGTCATCCAGGACCACACAACAATGAAGAAATGTATGATGGAGAAGGTGGGAAAGATGGAAGAGTGGAGCAGTAAATGAACTACGGAGAGGCAGGAACTGGAGACGTGACATTGTGACATCAGTGACAACTGTGAGAGTGGGGAGGTTACAATGCCGGGGGGGGGGGGGGGGGGGGGGGGGGGGGGGGGGGGCCTTGCAACAGGGAGTTCATACAGGTGCAGATCCAGCACCACCCATCCCATCCCCAACATACCATCTGGCCTTGGGATCACCCTGGCTGTGGACATCAACCAAGGCTCAAGATGAGGAAGGTTCACCTTCAGGACTTGGCCTTCTAAAGGACCGCCGTGATCTGCGATGGCACTGGAGGCCATCTGTGTCTGTGGTCCTTGCTGCTGCCCCAGGCCACAGTGAAGCTCAAGCTCCATGTGGATGTACTGGATGTACAGAGCCTTAGTAATGTCCTTGGCTTTTTGCAACCTTGGGGTGGAAAGGGGGCATATCGACGTGAGAGGCCACGTTGATGCCTGTGATCCATGCTGCTGAAAGGACATGAGTGGGTCAGTGGTCCTGTAGCCAGGACCCTTGTTGATGTCTGTGGCCTGTTACTACCTGATGCCATGAGGATGCTAGTGATCTATGCCTCAGCCTGAAGCCATGTTGATGTCCATGGGCCATGCTGCCATATTGGTGTAAGTGTTGCCAGCTGAGGTCATCTTCATGTCTGTTGTCTAGGCTGCCTCTGAGGGCCTTGTCTTGGTCCATGGTCCTACTGCAGCTGGGAGCTGTGTCTGTGGTCTGTGCCATTTCCAGAAACCATGAGGAAGCTCATGCTCCATGTTCCTGCTGACTGGAAAGCGCAAAGAAGCAACTTTTGATGAGATGGATGACTGCAGATGGAGATGGACATCTGGCACAGGATGTAGAAGGCTTCTGTGACAACTGCTACTTCCACGCCTCCCACTTCCCAAAAAATTAACAACCTGAACAGGAAGCCATGCAAGAGAACTCTTTAAAATATGTGATAAAGATGCTAAGGGGTAGCTCTCAACTGATGACTTCCGGTGGAAATGTGGGCGAAGGACTCAGATCTATTTAAGGGACAAGACACTGAGAGTTCGACCACACTTCAGTGAGTATATAGCTGACATAAACTGGACTTGGTTTTGTTTTGTTTTTGTCTTTGTTGGAGAGTTTAAAGAGGAGGCAGACAAAGGCCTGGGAAGAAATGTGATGGGACATATGATGTAGAAATTCTCAAAGAATTAATAAAAATATTATGTTGAAGAAAAAAACTTAAATGTGGGTATCAATATCCTATGTTCCTACTTCAAAAGTAACTAATACACTGATAAATTTTCTGAATCAAGAAATAAAACGGGAATGAAGAAGTAGAAGCATTTGTTCTAAAAACACCTAGAATCAGAATAAGGGAAACCGTACATTCCACATAAAGCCTTCGTCCCCAGAGAGCAGAAATGTCTCACAGGATTAATGTTCTCAGTAACAACACACAGGAACATTCCAGTCAATCACAGCGTTTTGCTAGAGAACGTTTAATGCGCTGTCCTTTGACACTGAAGGCCAAACACAACTGAAGAAGTGAAGACCAGCGGCTGAGCACACCACGCCCACCACTGTGAAGTCTGTTAGGACCCGCTCTCTCCTTTCACTAGCATGTGAGTATGCAAGACTAAGAACACAACCCCAGAGCATCTGAAGACACTTGACACAAGCTCAAAACAAGGACAAACTGCCTCACATCAGTGATAACACGGCAGCTCTCACCACTGCCCACAGTAAACAGTCAGAGGCAAATAAGAGCCAGGCATAGTGGTGTACACACCTTTAATCCTAGCACTCAAGGGGCAGAAGCAGTTGTGTCTCTGAGCTCAAAGCCAGCCTGGACTATAGTCCAAGTTCCAGGGTGGCCAGGGCTACACAGCTGTTGTCTCAAACAAACAACTAACTAGTTATAATGAGAGAAATTATTTAAGAAAGCCAGTCAGTATGACCAGCAAGATATAAGGGGAAAAGTGCTCACTGTGCAAGCCTGACAACATGAACAGTCTAGAACCTACAGTGAAAAGCAGTTAACCTGCCAGTTGTCCCACGTCCCTGCATGAGTCAGTCTCTCTCTCCTCTCTTCTCTTATCCTCTTCCCCCCCCAACAAATATACACATTTTTAAACTGCTAAAAAAGAAAACTAATCAGTGAACTAAGTTTAAAAAAAAAAATCTGAAGTTCACCAGGGATGGTGGCACACACCTTTAATCCCAGCCAAACCCTGTCTTAAAAAAACAAAACCAAGGCTGGAGAGATGGTTCAAAGGTTAAGAGCACTAACTGCTCTTCCAGAGGTCCTGAGTTAGATTCCCAGAAGCCACATGGTAGCTCACAAATATCTGATGCCCTCCTCTGGCGTGCAGGTGTACATGCAGGCAGAACACTCTATCCATAATAAATAAATTTATCTTAAAAATAAAAAACAACAACAACAAAAAAAAAAAAACGAGGCAGAGGCAGGTGGATCTCTGAGTTTGAGGCCAGGACAACCAAGGCTACACAGAGAAACCCTGTCTTGAAAAAAGAAAACAAAAACAGCAAAACAAAACCAAAAACCTCAAGTTCAACATTAGACTATATATATATATATATCCTGGTTTTCTTTAAATGCAATCCATATTTAAGTTTTAAAGTTTTTTAGTTTGTTTTGGGTCATTCTTATCTAACTGCAATAAACAGAAGTAGGGTACATATTTTGTACGATAAGTCAGAAAGACCACAAAATGCTTTACTTGTTTAAAATAGAATTTTGTTAGCAGGTGTTTGTCTACATGCCTATCTGTGCACTACATGCATACCTGGTATATTTGGAAGCAAAAAGAGAGGCCATCGGATCCCCTGGAGCTGGAGTTACAGAGGGCTGTGACCCACCATGTGGATGCTGGGAACCGAGCCCAAGAACTCTGGAAGAAGTGCTCTTAACCACTAAGCCACCATCTCTCCAGCTCCAAATGTTTTACTTTTCAACCACTGAACTATGAGTGAAAGACCAATTTATGGAACCATATTTATGGGAAACTGGCTGGTTTTATTATCGATGTCAAACAAGACTTGAAGTTAATTAAAATTTTATTTGATTAAACATAAAGTTACTTTTACATTTGTCTACATCCATGGTGAGTACATTCCTGGTATAAAGACACAGCCTTTTGAGTTTAAGATATCCCCAATTATAAGATTACATATATAAAACTACTGTAATTATAGATGAGGTAATCAAAGTAAAATAGCTATACAATCTAGAATAAAATAAAATGGAAATAATTTACTCATAATTCATATTTAAATCATCTTTATTTATAAAATACTATCCTGAGAATTATAATTCCATTAAGCTTCAATTTGAGCAAAAATATAATCACATAAGTAACAGCAGTTACTTAAACTGAAAATGAGAAGAAAATGACTGCCAACAAGCCCAAACGCCACTATCAGGTCTCCTGTGTTTCTGGAGGTTCAGCTGCAGGTTCTTTTGAAGGCAGAATCAAGTCTGGGGGGAGCTCATTTCTACTTTCAGGATGTGAGGGCGGGGGGAAGAAGCCAGGTCTTGGGGAAAGGTAAGGTGGGAAGCCCCTCGGTGCATACACATTTCTCCCTGTTCAAAGAGATGAATAACGAACATTGGAGTTTAAACCCTGTACGTGTTAAACCACCAGCTCCAGTAGCTATTATGATATTCATTCACACCAGAATACTTGCTCTCACAAATTACTTTTGTCATTGACAAATGTACTTCTTCAAATATGTAGGATTAATAGAAATATCATTCATTTCAGGTATGTTTGTCCTACTTTAGTAGTTACACAAGATCCCAATACAATTAAGACTTACTTTAAAACAGTTCTTCAATGTAAAAATTTCAAACTTAACATTCAGATCAGTGATTCTGACTTGATCATCTCCTGAAATACCAAGGACCACCTTCAACCTTCCCAAACAAAACTCATTTTGATTCACCTTGAACTTTAAAACCAGCGCTGAGGTCAGAGAGTGACTGATTACCTAGGACAGCTAAGCTGGTTCTTGTCTAGCACTGGAAAACATCATCTACTGGACAAAAACGCACTTTACCAAATGGTAAAGTATGCTCTAAAAGAAATAAATTACTTTTATTTTAAAATGTAAGAGTATGAAGGAATTTCAGTAAGCTCAATAAATAAACAAACAAGATCTTAGATTTTAAATAAATATGGTCACATAGACACTATTTATGAAAAAGACCTTACAACACTTTAGGTAGTAATCTTAAGACTAAAATTTAAGTATTTACTTTAACTAATGGCCACAATAAATTTCTATCAAATGAAATACATATAATTTTAGTCTTAAAACTACTTGTATATTCAGTGGTTTCCTGAACTATCACAATACAGTTAAAATTCAAAATTAGCTAAGGTGGGTCAAGGGGAAACCCAGCTTCCCTAGACGCTGGACTGCGTGTAGCCTGTGAGCTGCACGAACCGTTCCTCTCCCACACGGCTCTGGTCAATGTTTATTACAGCAACAGGGACCAAACTAGAGGAAAAGCACACATGACCTCTGACACACACATGGACTTTTACAGCCTACCTGGGAACGGAGGAGGTGGTGGGCCAGGGAAGTCCCTTGGTGGGAAATAATCTCGAGGACCTACATAGACGCTTCCTGGAGGAGGTGGAAGTAAAGGAGGTGCCCTTCTCATGAACTGGTTCCTCGGGTCCATTGGAAACAATGGGTCTCTGCCTGGGGGAAACGGGGGAGGAAGAAAGCCGCGGCCAGCTGCTTCACACTCAGCAGGAACAGGGGAATCAGGCACATTTGAATTCTGTAACAGATTGACAACCAACAGTCAGAGGAGTGGCTCAGTCTCAGCGCCTTTCCTGGGAACGTTATCTATAGGAGGATGCTTGTAGCTGTCTATGCTGAAAGCTGTCCACGCCATTCTAGAAAGCTGCAGAACAGACTCAATTTTCCACCTCAGCATATGAGCTACTTGTTGCTATCATAAATATTTTTACTAACAGTAACAATAGTCTATGTGGCTCACACTAAAACTCAAGTTCAGTTCAAGCATATCAAGACACTTAAAAAAAAAACAAAATACTGTTGTCAAACACACATGCAAAAAGAAAATGTTAAGATACTGATATTTTTTTTTGATACTGTTTTTTTTTAATAATTTATTTTATTTTATGTGCATTGGTGTGAGGGTGTCAGAGCCATTGGAACTGGAATTACAGACAGTTGTGAGCTGCCATGTGGGTGCTGGGAATTGAACCCGGGTCCTTTGGAAGAGTAGACAGTGCTCTTAACCACTGAGCCATCTCTCCAGCCCGATACTGATATTTTTAAAGGACCAAAATCAATGCTTTATTTTAAAACTAAAGCCAAAATAAATGTTATATTTTAGAACTAAAATATCTTAAGATTCAAATAAATTTTCAAGAAAGAAAATCTGAAATTGTGTTCAGCTAGTAAAGTGGCTTTAAAACCCATCTATAAGTTGTGGTTTTTTTCTTTACGTGGTAGCTATCAAGGTTTTTTTCTATTGTTTGTTTGTTTTAGTATGTTTTACTTACTGAATGTGCATGGGTGTTTTGCCTGCATGTATGTCTGCATACCACGTACATCAGTGTTCTCAGAGGATAGAACATGGCTTCCGATCCCTTGTGACCCACCACGTGCGTGCTGGGAATCTAGCCCAGGCCCTCTAGGAGAGCAGCCAGTGCTTTTAACCTATAAGTCATCTCTCCAGCCCATTATCTGGCTTTTTGAGACAAGACCTCCTTATGTAGGCCACACTGACTCTGAAAACGCAATCTTGCCTCAGCCTGCCAAAATGCCAGGATTACATGTACCACCAAAACCTGGCTTGTGGTCTGTACTATTTCACCATAGGTTACAAGCCAAAAAAGAAACAGTGTTAATGACAAGTAGAAGTATATTTTATTAATATAGTGATAAAAACAAAGTAGAATAGCTCTAACCTTACTCTAGTAAAACCAAAAATACTAGTTACGGATACATGAGTAGAATTCAATTTTCAACACTTACACCAAGATTATCTTTGGTATCATTTCTACTGGATTCCAATTCTGATGATACTGGCCCATCTAGACAACAACAATAAAAAAAAAGAAAAGAAAAGAAAGAAAGAAAAATTAAACCGGGAAAAAAATCCATGAGTTCTCAATTCATTCCTAGACCATTTCCAGATCGAAATGACACTGATATGTTCTTTCCCCTTCTTGGGACAGGAGAACAATTTGACATGAGTATCCCACATTAGGGTCCCAAGAGCAGTCTGAGGCCTGTGGAAACTTCAGTACAACAGATCTCCTTTTGCATGCTGTGATGCAACACTTCCAGCTGACTCTAGACAAACTTGCTGCAACAGCCTCATGAAGGACTGCTTGGAGGTAGCAGGCCGTTTCCTATCTTTTCTGTTTGCCTTTATTCCCTCAGGATACAATATATACTTCTATGAAGTACCCTTATGAAACTCAATGAATGTACAATGAAATTTTAACTTAATTTTCTGAGTTTTATTCTTTCTTAATGTTGTATACTTTGATAGCTACAGTAGATACACACACTTCTGAACTTCAGTGGGTGGTTGAGTGGTAGTTGAAGAGGTTCCAGCGAAGAGATTAAATCCACTAAATACGAAATGGTTAAATAAGATAACTGATTAAGAACATGAACCCAAGTTATTTTCCTGGTAGTCTTTTATACATCTGTTGGCATTTGGCTGCCTAATGTTCTTGACTGCTAAACAGGACATATGTAAATGGACTGAAAACAATGATAAGTTAGCTACGGAACAGTTTATATCATAAGGAGATATAGCAAACCCTTACTATGTTACCCCAACTAACGTTCAACACATATTTACATGACATGCCTGTAATATGAGCCAACAAGGAAGGTGTGGAGAGATGCTCAGTGGTCAAGACACTGGCTGCTATTTCCCAGCACCCACACAGCAGCTCACAACCATCGGGAACTCCAATTCCAGGGACCTGACACCGTGCTCCAGTCTCTTCAGACGTCAGGCATGCGTGTGATGCACAGAAACACATGCAGGCAAAACACCCACACATATCACATAAAAAATATAAAATCTTTTTTTTAAAGACAAGAAATACAAACACAGGAAATTTAAAAAGGAGATTTTGGCTTTTAGAGCTCTCTTAGGCTGGGTGGTTGTGGCACTAGGGAGGCAGAGGTAGGTGAATCTCTGAATTGGAGACCAACCTAGTCTACAGAGTAAGTTCTAATTAGAAAAAGAAAAGAACTCTCTAAAATGGTAATTATTTTAGCCTTTTGTTCAATTCTCAGTCTTACAGACCATCACAACTATTTAATCACATACACATACAAACACACACAAACACACACACACACACATACAAACACACACACACACACACACATGCACACATGTATAGTACTTCTTACCCACTTTATCCAAAGAAGGCATATTGTAACTTCTGAGTTCTGCTGGTCCAGAGAGTCTGCCAGAATTAGAATAAAATCTATCTTGCCTTGGTAGAGCTGGATCAGAATATGGTTGGCCTAGAAAACAAAATTTTAGAATATCTTCATGAACATAAATTTTAAATCTAGTTTACTTAGGTTTATACATTAGACTTAGACATTTCCTCTGCCTCCAAATCACTGTGACCAACGATTTGAGAAAAGTTACACTAACTTTGTTTTCATAATACACAACAAGCATGCTTTGACTAGAATTTGAATGTTTCAATTTCTGTGTATATGTAAGTTCAATCTACAAGTGAAATGCTGAAACAAAACAACTTAGAATCTGTGAAAACAGAATTTAAATTCAATTCATCTTCAAACTAATAACAGTCTGTAGGGCATTGTCTTAGTGATTGAGGTGTGAGGGCCCAGACCTCTATGGGTGGGGCCACCCCTAGGTCCTGGGTTCCATAAGAAAGCAGCTGAGCAAGCCGTGGGGAGCAAGCCAGTAAGCAGCACTCCTCCATGGCCTCTGCATCAGCTCCTGCCTCCAGGTTCCTGCCCTGTTTGAATTCCTGACTTCCTTCAATGATGAACTACAATGTGGAAGGGTAAGCCAAATAAACTAACTGGGTTTTTTCCCCCAAGTTGCATTGGTCCTGGTGTTTCATCAAAGCAGTAATGACCTTTACTAAGGTACTAGCCTACGACAGACAGCAGCAAACAACAGCAAGCTGTCTCCCACCCTTCACTAGGCAGGGGTTCATAATGTGGACTGCTAGAACTCAGTATTAGCTACGTCACCTGATTTAACCCCATGGGACTCCCCTGAAGCGTCTCTCCTGCAAAGCCAAGGAAACCACTTAGATGAAACAGAGTCAGTGGAGAGAACAGTATTTAATGACTTCCCAAGAGCAAGGGAGATGACTAAGGAACACTGTAACTCATTTGCCACCTTTCAGATCTCAGCCAGGGGCTATGGAAACCCTCCTATCTAAACAGACTGCTCCCTGCTTCTTCAAACACAGGATTAACTAAGCGTAAGGACGATGACGACGTGGGAAAACCTGAAAGCTTATTAACTCAGCCTTACTCAGGTCTCAAGAGACCACACTGATGCTTTATTCCTAATGTACATTAAAATATCAGAACTTACGAGTTTATCCTTTCACAAAGTACGTACATTTTGTCTCCATCAACAAAAGCAACCTGTCCTTAAATCCAGGGCCTATCGGGTGGCAGGTACTAAGCAATACAATGTTGGTCTCAATATAGTACATGTTCTTAAGAGTTTAATGGTAATAGAAATCAGTAAATATAACGTTGCTGCCTTTTTAAACATTCATCTATTGTGTGTATGTGTATCGATACACCATGGCTTGAGTGTGGAGGTTCAAAAGCTCTCAGGAGTCAATTCTCTCCTACCATGTGGGTTCTAAGTGTTGAACTTGGCTTTTCAGGCTTGTTGGCAAGCACCCTTACCTCCTGAGCCATCTCACTGTGTGGCTCATGTTTTAATAAAGGTAATATGAGAAGCAGACTATCAATGACATAATTGAGATTAAAAATTAAGTGGGGTCAAAGGGCTTTACTAAACTCGGCTGCTTACTAGAGCCGGACAGTAAGCAATCTACTGCTGAAGAACCAACAGAGAGAACTGTCTGACCTGGAAACCTTTTCCCTGCACGCTAGCCTTTTGCAGTTCCAGAAGGTCCTCTGTAGTCCTCTAGAGAAGAAAAGTCACCAATGGAAGCACTGATCAATCCTGTATGCTACATTAACGACCTTCCAGGCAAGATACACCCACCGGGCCAATAGTGCCATGAATCTTTTGGGAATGACCGAGCATTTTCTGATCGAATTTGAGGCCTGCTTTACAGGAAGGAATTCATGCAAAGTACTGCTCAAACGTTTGTGGCTCGGGAGGTCACGGTCCCTAGAGGGGAACCTACAGCTGTTGTTTTGCTAAATAGATGTTATCAAAAAGAAGCCAAGCCAAACACAGGTCCAGTCAGATGGCTCTCTGGTGGGGTGATGGAGGCAGAAGCCTCACTCAAAAGATAAGCCAGGCAGCCCTGGAGAGAGGGAACTAAGAATCTTAAAGTAGGACAAACCCACAGTGTTCACAAGACTCAAAGAGAATTGCAGGCTTTGGTGAGACGGTGATGCTCCCAGCAGGAGTCTGCAATAGAAAGAAGTCCCACCCTGTTGCTCTGAAACGACCTGGAGGGTGAAGGCTGAGCGTCATCTTGAGAGGGAACCTATATAAAACAGAGCTAATTTGGGGGGCTGAGAGCAGAGATCAACCACAAATCAAGAAGCCTGAATTCAACCAGCCATGACCAGTATGACAAAAACCTAGGAAACAGTGTGACAAGCCGAAAAGTAAAAAGTGAAAAGCCGAAAAGCAAGAGGCTCAGCTGAGGACACAAGTGGCAGGCCGCCTCAGGAGCTCTCCAGTTGTTGTTCGGGGCTGCAGTCTGAGATCCTGAAGCACAGCTCTGACCTTGGCACCTGCAGATGCTCCCTGTCTACAGGCAAGCCACACCTGCACACATCTCAGGCCGGCAGCTGCCTCCAGCACTCCCAATAGGAGACAGCTGCCAGCCGGTCACCCCAGAAAGTATGATCTGGGGAGTCTCAAGAAAGGTGGGAGAGTATGTTCCAGATGCAGGACAAATGCTGCAAGGTCAAGCAGCAGCAGGAGAATCTCAACATCTATGTTTGTGAACACATGTAGATAGATACATTTTTAAATATCTCAAGATAAAGAACTGAACTCTAGGCAAGAAATGCTGCTAACAATGGAAATGTTTACTTTTTAGTTATACGTCCTTAATTATTCAGATTTTCAAAATTAAACATTTACTACTTTTATAAGCATCAGAAACAATGGGCACAAGCCCCTGCGATGTGACCGTCACCTCCTAGTATTCTTTTTGAAAGGCTCACTCTTCTAAATGTACCCTGACTTTTAAGATAGAAAACACATAGGGTCCTCTTTCCTTCCACCATTGTGTCCCCCGCATATGATGTCTTGCAGATATAAACAGCTGACTGTTGTATTCACACACCTGGTGGAGGGGCTGCCATCCTGCGGTCTTGTTCCCATGGAGGTGACAGGGATCTGTCGGAAGGTGCTCTGGGAGCATCCGACAACCTGTCATAGCTCAAGTCTCCTCTTTCAGTGTTCATCTGATGGTCCAGAACAGTCTCAGGGCCTCGTGAGCCTAATTAAAGAAAACACAAATCTATCTTATCTCAAGAAGTGTCACAAAAGGCCTACTATCAGATAAAATCAAGACACTTTTTAAAAGTGAATACTAATTCAAACAAAGCTTCCCTAGGATACATTTAGATTATAATTCTATCAAAACCATTTGTAAGAAATGGGAAAAACTTTTTACAGTGTGCATAAATTAATACATGCTTACAGGCTTGGAGTATAGCTCAGAGATATTTGCTTAGCTAACACAAAGCTCTGGGATTAACCCAACACACACAAAAAAATAAGTGAATAAATAGCCAATGACACTAGACTATGAAATTCATTTTAAAGCATTATCACCATCATCATTTCACAACTACCATCAGTGGTTAAGTAATAAATGCTAAATCTGAAAAATAATGTATAGAAAGTAAATTGTAAAGATTTATACTAAGCAAAATTATAAGCTAAGTAAAAGCTAAGGTTTTTGCTGTTTATGCATGATCTCTATTGGCCATCTAAGAGGCTACGTGCCTATCAGTGATTCTCCTACTAAGCAAGTAGATTCAGACAGCTTCTTTGGAAGGGTACTATACTGACTAACAATAAGAGGCCAAAATTTGTATCATAAGCAATATGAATCTCTAACTCTAGCCAACAATGGATAAACATTCTAGAAAATCCCCACAGCTTTCCTTATAGCTTGTTCATCCTCCTCATCACTTTATGGGAAGGCTGGGAAGAAAGAACGCTCAATCCACTGAGCTGAGCTTAACTCAAGTGAAGCACACAGCCTTAAGGAGAGATTCAAAGCCTCTCCTCATCACCTGCCACCACAGGACAAAGCCACAGGTCAAGTGACTACCAGGTGGACACTGCAAACCTGAAAATACAAAAGCTTAAAGAGTTTTAAGAATAAGTCATATACAATTCACTATCTAAATATAACCTGTTCTCCTTATACACAATCCTATTCAAACTTTCAAATTTCAGGGTAACAGCCTTTCACTGGTCATAAGGAACTTGGTCCAAATCCAGATTTTAGGCCTGTTGATAACTTACCAAGAACTTCTCTAAGTTTTTGGACAGACAGGAAACAACTTTGCAAATAATCTAAACACACTGTCACTTAAAAGTAATTAAATAGAAGAGGAAAAGTAATGAAATAGGAGAGGAGAAAGAAAGGTAAATTTTATTCTAATTTGAAACATACATTTGACTATTAGCAATCCTTGACTTATGCAACTCAACTTCCAGTGAATTAGTTTAGCCAATTAAACCCTATTTCTAGGGTACTATGCTCAGCTCTGGATAGCTGCTACCCATGTGTGCTATGTAAAGGTAACTGTCTTAATGAACATGCTTCTCCTAATGAAATGTGGTAATACTATATAGAAAATACCACAAGTCACAAAAGTACAAAGGCAAATACTTTGTGTGGTTGGCTTCAGCTGTTACACTGGTATGAAACATGACATGACAAACATGTCTTTTTTTTTTTTTTAAAGACTTATTTATTTTATGTATGTGAGTGCTCTGTTTTCATGCATACCAGAAGAGGGTATCAGATGCCATTACAAATGGTTGTGAGCCTTTGCTGGGAATTGAACTCAGAACCTCTTGAAGAACAACCCACATTTCTTACCTATCATAAGTCAATGTATAAAAAGTGGTGGCAGCCAGGCGGTCATGGCGCACACCTTTAATCCCAGCACTCGGGAGGCAGAGGCAGGTGGATCGCTGTGAGTTTTAGGCCAGCCCTGTCTACAAAGCGAGTCCAGGACAGCCAAGGCTACACAGAGAGACCCTGTCTCGAAAAACCAAAAAAACAAAAACAAAAAGTGGTAGCAAGGAGCCTAACTGACAGCCCTAAGCCCCAGGCTTATACCGAAGACACGTAAATTTTGAAACTTAAGCCCCTTTCTGGAGTGTTCCATACAATTCCCCTAAGACTCCATGTCTGTGGCAGCGCCACTTTCCCTAGAAGCTTCCAGATCAAAACCTACAAAAGCAAAGCTCTTCGGGAGGTGAGGCAGAGCTGGTGCCCAGTGCAAGAGCATGAAGAACAGTTCCTTGTGGAGCAAACTGAGGACAAAGAAGAAACACAGAGGAAACAGGCTGAGCTGTTCCTTCACCTGCAGCACCTAACCTGGGTGCCTGCGAAAGTAAGACTCCCTCTGTTTGAAGCCAAGGCCAAAGAGCAGGGCTCTAGAATCCCTGCGCTGGTGCTGGGCTTAGCAGAAGTAGAAGGCTGCCTGGGAGGCTTGGAGATGAGTGGACTCAGTGTGCAATGCAGATATGCTTGCGTTAGCTTGCTGCTTTCAGTCTTATTTGTAGGAACAAATTTAGTTTGTTAAATCACTTACATAAATGGTTAGAGACATTCATTAGCAGTTCCTACACTCAGCGTAGCTATGGAAATATAGAAAGAGCAAGGTGGTATGGGAGCAACGCAGACAACTTGGGCTCAGTCTCTCAAAACGTCAGTAAGAATTAGGTCTCCTCCTATGGTTAAAAAAGGGGTGGAGTTTTCAAATTCTGATTTTTTTTTTAAATTTTATTGTATTAATTTATTCTTATTACATCTCAATGGTTATCCCATCCCTTGTATCCTCCCAGGCCTCCCTCCCTCCCTTTTTCCCCTTACTCCTCTCCCCTATGACTGTGACTGAGGGAGGCCTCCTGCCCCTTTATATGCTCATAGGGTATCAAGTCTCTTCTTGGTAACCTGCTATCCTTCCTCTGAGTGCTGCCAGGCCTCCCCCTCCAGGGGACGTGGTCAAATATGAGGCACCAGAGTGAAAGTCATACCCCACTCTCCACTCAACTGTGGAGAATGTTCTGATTTTCTACAATAAGAAAAGTTACAGAAATTAAAAAATATATATTTAAAATATCGACATTCTGATCATGTTTCAACAACTGTACGCTGTTATACCTCTGTCTTACGCATTCTTTAACCTGTTATCCAGCATAGGTTGAGACTTCCTTACTGGAGAGACTGCAGCAAAAGTGCCTGCAATTTCTTTTTACAGACCTTCAGAGCTGAGCACCACAAACCCAAAATCTGCCATACAAAATGCTTTAAAATTTACCTCTTGTTCAGTAGTACCCCCAGAGAGTCTGGGATCCAGGGCACTCTGTATTTTCAGAGCTGGGTTGGCCACATGCACTGCACTATGTGCAAAAAAGAAAAATCAGAACAAGTGCTGTGGAGAGTTTGGCTGTTTGGCTGTTTGCTTTTTGAAGCTGAATCTTACTCTGCAGCTATGAATGGCCTGGAACTCACTGGGTAAACTAGGCTGGCCTCAAATTCACACAGATCCTCCTGCTTCTGCCTCCTGAGTGCTAGAATTACTGGTGTGTACCACCATACCTGGCCCAATATTCTGTACCCAGCTAAAAAACTAAGTCAATCTATGATAAGTGCAAGGAATGCCTGTACTTTGCAAATCTCTGTTTAGAGATTATTTTAAAGGTAAGTTGAGATGAAAGTATAAAGTAAGAAAGAAATGCAGAGTGTTAAAAATGTTTAAACAATATACCTCTTCCTCCTCCCCCTGGAAGCAAAGGTGAGAGTCTGAGTGGACCCTCCAACAAAGTTGGAGGAGAGAGAAAAGCTCTCGTTTCAGATGAAGGTCGGCCCAATAGTGAGGGACTATATGGGGAGTGCTCTGGAACAATTAAAACAGCAGACGTAAATGCATATGCAGTTAGTTGTACCATAAAGCTAGAAACCTAATCAACAACTGTCGAGTCACCCTACTGTCATCATAAGTCTAATCTGTGCACTGAATACTACACCGGATTAAATAAAACAGGAAGTGTGCTATATTAGACATTTAGCCATTTAAAAACATTAGGTTGTATATATGAATACTCAGAATTTGAATTCTGTCAGCTTTACACACACACACACCCAGAGTTAAACAATATACTCATGTTTTAAGACTTTATTTTTCACATGTGTTCTTGTCTATGTGGATATGTACATGTAAGTAGCAGTGGCCTACAAGGTCAGAGGCACTGGATCTTCTGGAACTGAAGTTACAGGGATCATGAGCTACAAAGTCCTCTGCAAGAGCTGTATGTGCTCGTAACAGCTGAGCCATCTCTTCAGCCCTCAGAGAGATCTGATATTTAAAATGTGAAGGAGATTCTGTCTATGTTCAATGTCATTTATTTTAATTTGTCCAATACTGAGGGCAAGCCATAAGCCCCTAGAGAAATTTTATGCGGGTAAATAAGTGCAATTTTCAGAACATGTGGCATATAAAAACAAAGCAAAACAAAATATCAATAGACAAAGGAGCCACAAACAGAACAAAACCATTAGCTTAGTGTAAGTAACCACACAGGTTAAACAAAGGATGCTGGTGTCCTTGGGAATTACAGAAGGATTTAGGGAGCATGACGTTGGTTTGCTTTTTTTGTTTGTTGGTTGTTTGAAAGAGTCTCATTATGTGGCACTAGCTGGCCTGGAACTGGATATTGCAGACCAGACTGGCCTTAAAAACAGAGATTAGCCTATCCTTTCTTCAGAGTACTAGGATTAAAGGTGTCTGCTACCATGTCCATATGGTTTGAAATTCTGATGACAATATGCTTCCCAATATTTCAACTTGGAAGGTTTACAATATGGAAATGTTTAATTTAAGTCACGGCCAGATAGGCCATGTTCAATCATAAAAGCCAGATTTTGAAAATAAATAAATGCATAAAATACTCTAAAGAATCAGAAATTACTTTTGAATCCTTACAAGACTGTTATAAAAAAAAAAACTGTTACATACTATCATGCATCCAATAATCTTCTCTGTAATCCTGATAACTAAAAGCCCTACCATTCTGCAAATTTAATTACTCCCAAATTGTGGTTATACTTTCCAAAATCAAAAAGTAGCAACAAAAACTGAACTTAAACATCAGGGAATTCACACTTGAAACACAGTAAGTCTTATAAAGTGTATCTATTACACCCAAATGGTTTACAGACAAGACCAAAGCACGGTTCACCCTCCCGCAGACTCCTACATTGGATTTATACTAAAATTTTTATACACTTGACTCATTCAGAGCTTTGCTATTACTTAAAATCTACAGTAATTTGGTATTTTCAAGTGTAAGACATGTTTACATTTTAACTCTCAAAGTGATTTGCTGACTTCCAGAGGTTATTAAAAACAGATTCTACCTATAAGTATTTCTTTTCATAACCATAGCACTTTAATTCCACTTCAACTAAAATCACTCTGTTTTTGGTTTGGTTTTGGTTTTTCCAGACAGGGTTTCTCTATGTAGCCGTGGCTGTTCTGGACTTGCTTTGTAGACCACGCTGGCCTCAAACTCACAGCAATCCACCCGCCTCTGCCTCCCAAGTGCTGGGATTAAAGGCATGGGCCACCACTGCCCGGCTTTAAAATTAGTCTGAAAATATCTAACTCAATAATAAACCTGCAGAGATGCTAATTGGATCTTTAAGAGACTAACCCCCCTGGGATAGTTATAGTAATCACAATTTAGACTAGGTCTGAGCTGACATTTAACATCAAAGCGTTAGGAATGTTTGAGGAGCAATTTAAATCCTCACTTTAACCAGGCAAATGTTCAAGTGTTGTTACTACGTTAACAATCATGATGCTATTGCACTGAAGCACTTCTCATTCACGCTCCTAAAAATTAACTAATAGTACCTTAGGAAGAGCACTGGACTCTACAAGGAGTTGACAGCACTAAGTGTCTGTCATGGCACATCACTGAGAAAGGAAGATACCAGTCATTCTAGGAAAACAAAACTCAGAAACTTAAGAGGTAATGAAGCAATTTCGAATAGAATCCTGGCTACAAAAACCAAAATACTGTTAAGTGAAAATGTTAACTTAAACTAATGTAAACTATATATACAATATATATATGGAGACATAATATGTATTTCAAACAAGGGGTTAAAAAAAAAGACTACCTCTGCCAAATGCTGCATTTGGAACATCAAGTGCATAAGGATCTTTTTCTAAAAGTTCAAATTTAAACTCTGTTTCAGTTAATCTGCAAACAAAGAACAAACATCTCTAAGTTACTCATCCAAGTGAAACACCACATTTTAAGTAAAGGCGACTTCCAAACCAGCTACTCTCACAAGCTCCATATCTGCAGAAAAGGAAAATTTGCCCAGACACCTTTACACAGCCCCACACTGACCTGGGGGTGAAGGGCTTCTTGTTAGGGCGCTGATATTCAGAACGACTTGGCTCTTTAAAACTAGATTTGGTGAGTGCTACTCACAGAGTCCATATTCAAAATGAACTAATGCAAATGTGTCATTTTATAACTAAGGAAACTGAAACAGGGAGTTTAACTGACTCCCTCTAAATGAGAAGACCAGAGCTACAACACAGAACGTCTACTCTGAGTCTCCTACACTTGCCCTTGTGAAATTGGAATTCCCAATAATTGGCACTATTTTGTTTCTAAACTTTGTATCTTTAAATGTCACATTTTTAAACAAATGGCATTTACTTTCTGATCCTTAGATCTGAAATATAACAACTGTTTGACTTTACCAAGCCAGAAGACAGAAACTAGTTTTTAACGTTACTGAAAGTACAGTCTGGCAAGCAAGTCCAACACTCTACAGCCTTGAGAAAAGCGTTTACTCATCTCTTTTATTCTTTCTCACTTTACTACTGTACAACACAACATCCAACAGCAACAAACCCAGGGGCTGAGATAATCACTACTTTATCTATCTAGCAGTGAAGAGTGCTAATTTCTAAGTATCACTGTGCCAGAGACAAACACCCTTTCTTTTGCCCACTCTTGTTTTTTCTCTACTCATACTGGTTTAATTTGTTATAAGCTATACTTTTTACAATGTAACTTGTAAAAGCTTCTTTAAAGTGCCACTGCAGTAGCCTAAGAATGGTACTTCAAACAAGCAAACAAAAATAAATGAAAAAAACTTCACACCTAGTAAAACTAACTAGATATTTCACAATGGATCATGTGAGAACTACAATTTTTAAATTTATTTTTATATTAGCATTACATTATGAAAAAACTATCTCAGGCTTTTAAATAATCCCACAGAGATACCTACTTTTGTCTGTTGAGAGCATTTTCTTTCCTTAAATCATTGAGATTTCTTTCCAAAGTCCGAGCTGCCAGCTTGAAGAAAATAATACATTTACTTAAATGCAAGAGCATCATAAATATCAGCATGATGGCACAGAATATCACAACTGGAAACAGACATAAGTCTGTATCTATTTTAGTAATTTAATTAAAACATTTTAAATTTAGGGAACTTTTCAAAAAGGAAATGAATTTCGTGCCAGCCAAAAGCATGAACCTGGAGTTTAATTGTACTTGTTAATGAATGTTACTATTTAGATTCAAATTCAGAGCCTAGAATTATTTGGTAATGTAACTATCCAATCATAACAAGCATGCTGGCAGACAAGCTTAGGGCAAAGTCAATGAAACAGATGGTCATTATGGGAAACTAAAAAGGCCTAAAACAGTTTCACAGAATGCCAACAGAAGTCATTTTTTCTAAAAACTAAATACAATCCATGCATATTGCTCATCTATTAAGTAAAGAACAATGTTCCGATAGCATTTAAGTATTGTGTGTGCGCTGGTAGTGTGCAGCACTGTGCCCAGCTTATTTATAATAAATACGAAGAACATACATACAATATTTCCAAATAATCATTAATAAAGGCTAAACATAGTGTTCTACATATTTTCCAGCTATTCTGTGGACTTTACAGATTAGACACAGATATATAAATCATTAGATGGATCAAATAAAAAATGTGTGTGGTGTGTGTGTGTGTGTGTGTGTGTGTGTGTGTGTGTGTGTGTGTGTG
>OU015742.1:154145919-154179501 GCA_907169655.1 Acomys percivali | reverse complement strand
TGTGTGTGTGTGTGTGTGTGTGTGTGTGTGTGTGTGTGTGTGTGTGTACGCATGTGTGACTAGAGGTGTCCAAAGAGAACAGAAGATGATGTCAAATCACCTGGAACTAGAATTACAGGCAATTGGGACCATCTGACATGCTCAGAAGTAAAAGAAAGTCAAGAGCCTCCAGAAGAGCAACAAGTGCTCTCTAGCGGCAGGGTTCCTCTTAATGTCTGTATGGTTTTCTAATTAATTACATTCAGAAAGACAAGTACAAATAAAGTAAAAAGTAAAGACAATCATTTCTCAGTGTCTCTGGTCTTTGATACTACCTCATCATTGGTAAAATTAATAAAAAGTGGGGGTTTTTTGTTTGTTTTGTTTGAGACAGGGTTTTTTGCTTTGTTTTTGTTTTTGGAGACAGGGTTTCTCTGGCTGTCCTGGGCCCACTTTGTAGACCAGGCTGGCTTCAAACTCACAGAGACCCACCTTCCCCTGCCTCCCCGAGTGCTGGGATTAAAGGTGTGTGCCACCACTGCTGGAAAAAGTGATTATTTTTTAAATATTGTTTATGTTTTTGCCTAATTTAAAATGAGCAGTATATTTTCTGAAAGGAATTTGACAAGGGGATATAGGGAAACTTAAAACTTACCCAATTATCATGTGCCTTTTTTTCATGAGAAATAACCTAAAAACAAAGTTAAAGTTTTTCTTAAATAAAAAACATTCATTCCCAGCACTAAAATTCCGTGTACAAATCACAAAGTCAAGCTGCCCAGCATCCCTGAGAGGCACCCAGCATCTGAAAGTATACGTTCATGTACACATGCTCTACGCTCCTGACTCACACACACGAATGCACAGTTCTTTACGCCAACAAACCTCCTATGATAACCAACTACAAGGCTTTACAAGGGAGAGATTAGCAGCCCGACATGGGGCTGCAATGGGGACAGAGATCCATTTGGGATATATAATCCTCATTCCCAAAGGAAGAAAAAAGTTTCCTAATTTTGATTTCATAATCTTTGGCTCCCTGGAAATAGTTCAGACTCATGACCACCTCAGATGGGAGGAAGCTATACTCCTGCATCAGCTCTAGTGAGTCAAACTGTGTAAACAACAGCAGTCACACACATACCTGCCCTTGGTAAGAACGAATTGTTCTCTCCAGCTCTTCTTCAAGATCCTTGGCACGCTGTCTATAAGGAACAGTAATTATTGCCCTATGGTTACATATAGTAAGGAATGAGAGCACATGACTACACAAATATAAACAGCAGCAGTGGCACTAACCTTTAATCCCAGCACTCAGGAGGCAGAGGCAGGCGGATCTCTGAGTTGAAACCAGCTTGATCTACAGAGTGAGTTCTAGGACAGCCAAGGCTACACAAAGAAACTCTCCTTGAAAAACCAAAAAGGAAAAAACAAAAACAAAAACAAAAACAAAAACCAAACCCCAGCCAGCCAACCAACCAACAAAACAAAGAATCAGGTCAGGAAAAGATGTACTTTAAATTTTGTCAGCATTTCTCAAAGATGAGCTTGGGGCTATACTTAAAATAAAGCAGAATAATATATATGATATAGATATAGTAATATATGTTTGGGAGTTTTATTGTTCTTTTCTTTCTTTGTTTTGAGACAGTTTGTGTGTGTGTGTAGCTTTGCATGTCATGGAACTCACTCTGTAGACCAGGCTGGCCTCAAACTCACAGAAATCCCCCTGCCTCTGCCCCTGATTACTAGGATTAAAGGCATGCATGCAACTCCCCCACCAGCCTCTTGACTTAATTTTAACTTCAGTTAAGCCTTATAAGTACCACTGCTTGGGTGTGGCTAAAACAAAGTCACACAAGGATTTATACAATAAACAAGGTCTCACCAGGTTCTCACAGTGTAGCCTTGCCTGGCCTTGAGCAAATTTATAATCTTCCTATCTCTCCATCCCAAGTGCTGGAGTCACAGACACATGGCACCATGCCTGGTCCTCAGGTTTTTATTTTCAGGACAAGGAATCCTGAAAGATTTACTCAGATGCCTGTAATCTTAGCAAAGTCCCAGGAGAGAAACTCTTAGAAGCCAAAATATGACTTACTGTCTTTATACAACAAAGAAGATAATTCCTCCCTTTAGATAAAACTAAAATTTCCTCTTCCCGGGGAAAAGAGAAGTGTTGCTAAGAATCAGAACGCTGCTTTGCTTGCTTCTTTCTGATAGAAACATTCTAATAGTTCCTTAGATCCACTAAAGACTGAACCAAAAGCTCTCGCTAAGCACTTACTCAAATGCTAAGTATGGCCTCCTCCTTTTGTGGCACACTTACTCAACGTTAGTACTATTGGGGAATGGTATTGTGCACTGTGTGTTCAGATGCTGATTTCTGTGCCGAGATCTGGTTGCAGTCTAGACATTGTTATTGAAAAATCTCCAATCTCAATGTTGTGTAAAAATTCTTCTCCATCATCTCTGATTCGTTAACAAAGAGCTCAAGAGCTGATAGCTGGTCAGGAGCGTTGAGGTGGGACTTGCAATCCCAGGAGGAGGGTGCCAGGTGGAAGAGAGAGAGGGAAGAAGAGAAGGTCACCATGAGGAGGTGGCCATGAGGCCTCTGAGGGAGCAAGAGCAGCCCGGGTGAGACTAGATGGCAGGTTTCACGTGCTGGGAAGTACGCCAGATCAGCATAGCTGGGTTAGAACAGATGAATATCTACCCAGCTTAGTGCTTTGAAGCTTATTAATAAATGTAATAGGTCTCTGTGTCATCGTTTGGGAGCTAGGACAGGCATAACCGTACCTTAATTTCACATTGCTGTGTATATTCTTTCCACTTTGAACAAAGCCACTTGAGCTTGGATTAACTGTCCTGTCCCTTCTCCTTCTTTGAGAGCGGGTCTCATGTAGCCCAAGCTGACTTCAAACTCACGATTTAGCCAACGTTGGCCTTGATCTTATGATCACTCTGTTCCACCTCCCAAGTGCTAAGATCACAGCAGCAGGATTACATGCCTATGCCACCACACTAGCATTAATAACTACAAACTTGAAACTAACATAAACTATGTCTATATTCAGTGTGAGACGTAAGTATCAAATCCCTGAAAAGAAAACTTTTTCCTTTCTATATTTTCTAACTATCTGCAAAATACCAAGAAATCCGAATTAAAAAACAATGAAATAAAAATAAGCCATTCCACTGGTGGTGGTGGTGTCAGCAGTGGTGGCACATGCCTTTAATCCCAGCACCTGTGAGGCAGAGGCAGGCAAGTCTCTGCGTTCGAGGCCAGCCCGAACTATAGAGTGAGTTAGTTCCAGGACAGCCAGGGCTATACAGAGAAACCCTATCTCAAAAACACCAACAAACACACACGCCCATCATTTTGGTTACCTCTTCCTGATGCTATGTTCCCAACAATAACGAGTACTTCATACCTGCAGGTCTCCAGCTCTTCTGTCACATGGCTGATCCTCTCATCTACTTTGGAAAGTTTTTCCTCTTTCTCTAATCGGTAATTTTCCTCTACTGTTAATTTCCTTAAAACAAAGAGTATTTTATTTCTTTTAATGTATGTAATACATATACTCAACTACATTTTAAAAAAAAAATCACATTAGAATTGATGTGTCCCACAAAGCAATTGACATACACTATGAGGTCATATACATGAGAAAAAGGTCTGTATATTTCTGATATTAAATTTAGTATAAACTCATTTTGTTCATTACAGTGCTATTAGAACTAACAGTCTCAAGTGTTTTATATTAATTCATTTGATATAAATATTATTAAAAACTGTTATAACTATCATTTAGCAAGGTTTCCTGTAATAATAAAGCACTATATTGGTTAATAAAAACACAACAACTAGCTGGGAGGTGGTGGAACACGCCTGTAATCCCAGCTCTTGGGAGGCAGAGGCAGGCAGATCTTACGAGTTTGAGGCCAGCCTGGTCTACAGAGTGAGTTCAGAACAGTTAGGGCTACACAGAAAAATCCTGTCTCAAAAAAAAAACAAAACAAAACAAAAAAAACAACTGCAAAAAGAAGCCAATAACTAATATACTATGGCTTTTTGTCTTCTTTCTTGTTTTTGTTGTTGTTGTTTTTTTTTAAAGACAGGATCTCATAATGTAGCACTGGCTGGCCTGGAACTCACTGTGTAGACTAGGCTGGCCTCTAATTCACAAAGATCTGTCTGCCTCTCTGCTTCCTGAGGGCTAGGATTAAAGGCACGCAATCACACTTGGCCCCATATTTTTAACTGGTAGCCAAAATAATGGTTTGGTTCCAGAACACATTAATTATAATAACAGAATGAATGCTACCAGCACCAGTGCTAATCCTGTCCCTACCTATTTCTTCTACTAATAGTGAGCCACTGGTGTGTCATGGAAGCTACTGTCAGGCTTTTCCATGGGCTCTTTTACTATTCAGCAACTGCACAGAAGGAACTATTATTCCCATTGCGCAAAAAAAAAGGAAACTACAGCAGAGACACCAAATATACTATGTAACACCAGGTCCTGAAAAAAATGCACCAAGAGACCATTTCATCACAAAACAAGATGGCTAAGAATCAGTGGGTGGCACTGCCATGAAAGTTTCATCATATCTGTGGTTCAAAGGGGACCAACCTGTACTATGCCACATGACTGTCACTGGGAGCAGGCCTCGGGAGCATTAGAATCTCCCCCAACTTCCAGTTTTCTCTCTCTTCCTCAAGGTTACATAATGATCTCTCAGCTTCTTGTTCCAAGTACCTGCATCCATGCTCCCCTCACCATTACAGCTCTGGAACTGCAAGCCAAGCTCTCCCTTTCTGTAAGTTGCCTTCACCACAGTATTTTGATTTTCAGGTTTTTTTGTTTTGTTTTGTTTTTTTGTTTGGTTTTGTTTGCTTTGTTTTGTTTAGTTTTTTCAGTCATGGTACTTTATCACAGCAACAGAAAAGTAACTAATATGGCCTTAAAATCGAAATGACTCCAAGAAAGTAAATTCCACTGATGGAACTTTAATAAGAAATCATATATTTAAAACAGTATACTAAACTCCTGGATTTTAATATTTCACTTCTTTCCAGTATTAAACTTCAAAAACTACAAGCAACACGAAATATCAGTCATGAAAAACATCAAGAAAATACATTTTAAAAACACATCAGAACTGATACATTCCAAGAAGCAATTTCTACTTCTGCAAGGGTCACAAGCAAAAAAAAAAAAAAAAAAAAAAAAAAAAAAAAAGTCTGTGTATTTAAATCTGAATCTAAGAAAAGAAATCTAGAAAATAATTGAGCCTAAATTATACCCTATATAGGCAAGAATTAAATCTAACATTTTAACAGTTGCAACAACTTTCTACTTCCTACTCTGAAGAACAACTAGTGGCATAATTCAGCTTGAGTGGTAAGCATCTTCACAACAGAGTTTATAACGTTTGGGGATTCAACATAGTTGTGCTAGTTAGTTTTTTGTAAACTTTTCTCAAACTACAATCATTTGAAAAATGGAACTTCAATTGGGCAAAAAGTTCTACAAGACTAGGCTGTAGGCAAGCCTGTGGGGCTTCTTTTTTTTTTTTTTTTTTTTTTTTTTTTGATCAATGATTAACGGGCCCATGGTGCATGCCAAGTTTCCAATCTTTAATTTAGTAAGTATGAGTGCAGTACAGAAGGTGGAAGTGGATGAGTGTAACCAACCATCTAGCAGTCATATCTCAATAGAACATTAATAGTCTCCACTAGTTTCCAAATATAGAGTGGGTTCTTGTTATCTGAGCTCATTCTCTTCTGCTAAGTGACCATGAACTGTTAAATCTACAAATACTGGGGCCACTACAGGATTACTGTTCTTTTAACCTCTTTTCACAAAACTCATCAACTAAACAATACATAACTTTGTTTCACATACAGACTCTTTAAAACTTGCCGTGGGGCTGGAGGGATGGCTCAATGCTTAAGAATACTCAGTGCTCTTGCAGAGGCCCATGTTGTTCCCACGTGGCGCCTCACAAACATCCTTAACTTCAGTTACAGGACCCATACCTTTTTTGGCCTTGGAGGGCACCAGACACACATGTGCTGCATAGACATACATGCAAGAACCCACACATACACATAAAATGAAAATAAATCTTTATGGGCTGGAGAGATAGCTCAGCAGTTAAGGAAGAGCACATACTGCTCTTGCCGAGGACCTGAGTTCAGTCCCCAGCACCCATGTCTAGTGCTCATAACTGCATACGTCTACAGTTCTACACGATCTAACACTTCTGACTTCTGCAGGCACCAGCACTCATGTGCACAGGCCCACACATATAGACATAATTTAAAATAAATATTTTTTTAAATAAGTTAAAAACTACAGTGGTGGCAAACACTGTAATCTAAACACTTGGGAAATGGAAGCAGAAAGATCAGGAGTTGAAGGTCATCGCAGAGTGCCTATCACAGTCAGGCCAGCACAGATGATATGAAACCGTCTCAAGCAAAATAAAAGACATCTTATTTAATATACACTATAGATTTCCTAACATTAAACTCACAGCCAACAGCACTGTAAATTATGCCCAAACAGTTAATCTTTGTAAAGATATTTTCTCACAAACTACATCATGGCTTTTTACCATCAGGAACACTCAACAGCAGTCAAGTTTATGTCTGGGTCTGCATGAACAGCTAAGGCACCAGATAAATACTTCTCAAAAGATGTGGCATTCAGTAACTTTGAGAAGGATACATCTTTACAGAATAAGAACTGAAAGAAGCTGTTGTGTTCCTCCGCAGCTGGGAGTGCTCACCCTGGGAAATTCAAATCCTTCATCATTCTCAGCAAACCCATGAAAGGCCATGAAAGTTCTAAAAGAATGGGCTTTTTCAGGTTGCAAACACATTTTATCAATAGACAAACTCTACATCTAGAATGTATGAAGGATAAGGACTTGTAACTTTAACTAACTCCCTAAAGGGAAATAAAAATCTGCTAAGTTTTATAATGAAAAATCTATGGTATAATTTGTCCGTGTAAATCTGCAGTCTCTGGGTCAGTACCACAGGCTCTTCTCTCTGCCTTGTTTTTAGGCATCACTAGGTGCAACACACCCTAGCATCGATAGGTAATGCGCTGAGTATTTACTGGAAATCTACCATTTTCCTCCCAGTTTAGGCCCTGGGAATGTAAACAAAAACATAGTATTTCTTACAGAGCTTAAATTAGTTATGAGGTGGAAGGCAAACTCCATGTTTAGAGCAAGTACTGTTTTAGTTAGAGCAGCCAGGGAAGCATTCTTTAAGATGACAGCTGAACCTAGACCCAAATAAAACCAAAGATGGATCCGTGCAAACACAGAGGGAAACACCAACTACTGAACACAAAAGGAAAAGCATAAACGACCTTAAGATAAAGATGTGCTTGGCACACCAAAATAATCAAGAAAGCCAGTGTCATAGAGAGCAACAAACAAAGAGAAACAGAATAAGCTACAGAGATAGCCAGGAGGCAGGGACAGGAAGCACTGACAGGCCAAGATTAAGTTTTGATTTGAATCTGTTTAAATGTACTCAGGAGATCCGAAAAGGGCAGTGACAGTACCCACAATTCGGGTTCCAAGAGTTGTTCTGTGATTACAGAGAAAAGGCAGTGCGGGAGGGGAAGGTGCAAGGGCGAGCACTCAGGGGCTCCTGTGATAAGCCAGCTACTACCAAAGAGGACTTAAACCAAAGGTTGGTGAGATGAATATCGGATACAAAAGGGGCATTTAAGGATGATTTGAGCAGGTGCCCCGAACACAGGGCAAATTACATTGTCACCTATTAACAAGGAACACTGAGCAAGAGTAACTTACACAGGAGACAGGAATCAGTTTTACACACATCAGGCAGTTCCATCCAAACAGACCACTCAAGACTCCCTGAGCCTGCTGGTCAGTAATGATCTGATAGCAGTTTACCAGATGTTAAGGAGGATTTTGTGGGATAGCTTGGAAATTCAACATCACTTCCATTGTCTTCCATGAAGAAAGACATGCTTCAAGATCAAATAACATTCTTTAAAGTGAACAATGTAATATAGCTGATAACTTCCAATAATCACATGCTTTAGGGCTATGAATATGTAACATGTACTTTAGAGCAGCAGTTCTCAACCTGTGGGTCAAGACCACATATCAGATATTTACATTACAATTCATTAACAATAGCAACATTATAGCTATGAAGTCGCAACAACATAAATTTATGGTTGGGGCTCACCACAACATGAGGAACTGTATTCAAGGGTAGCATTAGAAGGGTTGAGAACCACTGAGTTAAGGCCATTTGCCATCCAATGGAGTTACCAAACACTTCTTACCTGTGAAGTTTCATTTCGTTTTCTTGATACAGCTCAGTCAGTACTTTCAGTTTCTGCTGAAGTTTCTGGTTCTCCCTTTCAAACTCTGTGTTTTCTGACTGTAAAGATGCTTGTTCAGACTCAAGGCTTTTCATATGCTCTAAAGAAAAATTTAAAAAGTCATAAAGGAACAAAACTACAAGAATTTCATAAAAATGAAGTTTATCAAAGATAGGCAAGATTGGACATGTGCAGGGTGGTACAGCTGGGCAATTACTAAAGATAGTAACAAACAAAACTTTCTCCAGCAACAATAAAAACCTGTGGGACGTTGTGTTTGCTGAATTGCTTTTCACTATTTTAACACACTGTTTAATTGTTGATAATTATTATTATGAACATCTCCAAAAGCTTCAACATTCTAATTCTAGCATCTGATTTTCAACCAGAGAGGTAATAGTCACTGAAGGAAGGCTACGAGGGTTAGAGTTTCAAAGGCAGGCAATTCCACTCAGTAGTCCCTATTTCATATGCTGAGTATCTGTTATAATCTAATGAAAACGTCACCTCAGTGACACTGAAGTTCAGGCTGCTGAAGAGAGCTGAGTGGGAGAGCACTCGCCTACAACGCATGAAGCCATGGGTGCAATCACCAGTATCATAAACCCAGCCCTGATGTTTAAGCCAAAATTTTACATATGCTATAATTCCAGCTAGCTGGTAACAAATGCTCGTTGTCCAGTTTAATGAGAGCCAATGTCTCAAGCAAGATCAAGACTAGAAAGAATAATTATGACTTTACTGGCTACACAGCATGAATGAAGATTTACAAATTTTTTTTTTTCCTGCTCATACAAAGAGCAGAAAACCAGCCTTAATTGTTCTGTGCATCATGCACACCTTACACACTTATAATATTAGGACTGTATAATGCTTATGAGAAATTATATGCTTTCAGAACAAAAGAACCGAACACTGACATTGGATCAGACCTGACCGATGCATTCCCCTCAGCATGCTGGACACTGACATCCTGTATCCCTCATGTTCCAGCACCAAGTGCTTCAATTGCTGTTCCTCATCAGAACAAGACAGCTCCCAGGACACCTTCTAAAAAAGCTTCCAATCCCAATTGGTCCAGCATTTCAGACTGTCCCACACAGGATTCTAATTAAGCCTGGAATTTCTCAACATTTAGAAACTGAACCACAAATGCAATTCCAAGCTTGTTTAGCCATTTCCTCATTTTTATTTGGGCCCCTACTAGGTATTATTCATCTCAAATCAGCTGGAAGAAACCTTAAGGGAGTGACGCCCCATTTCCTTTAAGGAAGATAGGGTAGGTTTTTGGTTGCTTTCCTGAACTATAGAGGTTTGTTATCAATGGAAGTCGGTTACAAGTTATTATTGGTCTTATTTAGAAAGAAAACAAGGTTAAACTCAGAGATGTCTCTCTTTTCCCTTATTTTAAATTCTTAGGTTTGGAAATAGGGGTTGAAAAGAAAGAAAATGGGGAATATAGAAATATATAGGGAAGACAGAACAAAAAGTAGATTAGTGAATCTACTCCTCAACTTAATGCCTCAATCGTCACTTACAAGGTTATTTTTAATTCACTGGTATAGAATTTTGTTTATAGATGCAAAATAAATTTAATTCTAGATACAGTGGTATAGAATTCAAATGAAGCTTTATTCTACACACACACACACACACACACACACACACAGTCTACTTTTATCACAAGAATATACACCTTAGGTGTGGCAGATAGATATGATTCTATAGAAAGATAAGGCAGGATAGTTACATAAGGTCTTCAAAAACCTCAGAGACATGCGGAATATGGCATTTAAAATGTTTTTATTATTTTAAAGATTCAGCACTGACAATGAGACAGGCTAACTCCTGGCAACACCCAGCCTACCTCAAAAAGGATGATGAGCATCAAAGAACCTCCTTTGGAGATAGCTTCAATGTGGCAAACAAGCCACTGGGCAAAATGTTCTCATTTCTACCACAGACAGAATTCTGCCTTAAAAAGGGCAAGCTTGGATGCAGGCAGAGTTGACGGCCAAATTCTGCCAAGACAGGGTAAGCAAGTCCTCAATAGTTCCTGCCTCTCAAATATATCTGTCAGATATACTGGGCCAGAAGGCTATAGAAGATGCTCCAACATAATAGGGAGTTTTGGGTGACTATCCAGGTAGAACACTGTCTCTGTCGTCTTCTTATGTGGAAAGCTACTAACCAGCATTCCCGGCATACTCAGGTAATCAAGTTTATTCCTTCTCAAGTCTCTGATGGAGTTGAAGACAAGGTAGCTCAGTTTTACAGTGAAGCTTAGTTGTTTAGAGGTTAAGATGTTTTTAGGTGTAGATAGATGTTTTAAGTTGATAATGACAAGATGTGATGGAGATTGACTTACATTCAGAATTTTAGAGGCACCAAGATAGGAAAGATGTTTTCTTCAAGGCTATCAAATACAAATAGCCAAAACACTAAGAATGTAACATTTATATAATTCCTAATTGTGTCATGGTTCTTCTTGCTATAGGTAGTTTATTGTATATATGTATAATAATATAAATGTATATGTAAAAAATAAAAAAATGTTTAATTAATTAAAAAAAAAACTGGCCACTGGGGAGTTAGGATCCCCAGCTCCCACATAAAAGCAGGGTAGCAAAATAAAGCCTATAAGCCGTTTCCATGCTGGGGAGGCAAAGCAGGGTGGATCACCAGGGCTCACTGGTCAGCTATCCCAGCCAAATTAGCAAGCTTCAGGGTTGGCGAGATACCCTTTCTCAGCAAACAAGGTGCAAAGCAGCTGAAGAAAACACTCAACATTAGCCTTTGTCCTCCATGCATGTACACATATGAACACAGACACACAAGAAGAGACACAAACATGAAAATGAACAATTTGAAGTAATTAGCAATTCTGTACAAACTACCACGCAACTGTTTTTAAAAATCTCATTTCTTATTCAATGTAATTACTTCAACTCTGAACAGCTTTACTATTAAGGGACCAAGAGGAGAACCTCAACTCTCACCTTCCCTGAGGTATCATTTCCCAAAACACATGTGAATGCTCTACGCCTCAAAAGGGCAGTTCCAAGATTATTACAAACATGGAAAAGCTTAGTAATTAAATGTAACATCAGTTAACTAAACATACATACCAAAAGAACAGTTTATGTAAATACATTAATAGTATATAATACATGTACAGGAAATCATGCATAAGTGTTTTGCTTAAAAAAGTTTACATCTGTATCAGAAAAAAAAATTGCCCACCTATGCTGCCATCCAATTCCAAAAACAGTCACTTAGGAAAAAAAAAATCAATGTTGGATATTATATCTCTATTATAACTGACTCACACATAATACCCAAAAAACCTTACAAAACACCACAAATTATTTTACCTTTATATAGTCTAGCTCTTTTGTCTCTTATTTTATTTTACTTCAAAACTTTAAAAAATTATGTGTGTGTGTGTATGTACACACATGTCTCTGTGGGAAAGATTAAGCTTTGTCACAGGTGGAAGCAGTCTTGGCGGGCTTTACCCTTGGGGCACCCCATGAATACCTTGTGATAGACTGAGTGGAGCCATCC
Source organism: Acomys percivali (assembly GCA_907169655.1). Lineage (NCBI taxonomy): Eukaryota > Metazoa > Chordata > Mammalia > Rodentia > Muridae > Acomys > Acomys percivali. The sequence goes on along the minus strand of OU015742.1, from coordinate 154,167,565 downwards.
TGGGCCTGGAATTCAGGAAGCAGACCTGGGAACCGCACCTGGGCTATTGTTTTCCTAATGGACCCTCAATGGGAGAAGGAGACCGCCCTTCCCATGTGACTCAGGCAGGTGGGGAAGAGAAAAACAACAGATTCAGCCGGGGAGGGGTTTGGGAGCGCATGTGGAGAAAGCGAACAGGCTGGACTATCACGCGGGCCAGAGAGACACCTAAGGACTCATCCCATGGAGGGATACCGGAAGGTTCACTCTTTTGTCCCTTTAACCTTTTTTCCTTCTTGTGTAAGCTAGTTGGGTTGTATAATAAAGTTTAATTGTTAAGAAACAGAGCCAACATGTCTCAGCAGGCTCAAGGTCAGAGGACAACTAACAAGGGTCAGGGGTCAATTCTGTCCTTCCACCAGGGACTGACTCAGGTGGTCAGGCTCAGCAGAGAGGGTTCTACCCATGAGCCATCTCCACAGCCCACATATTTAAAGAGGGCACTGTACAGGCCAGGCATGGTGGTCATGAGGCAATACAGACCCCAGCATGTGGGCGGCTGAGTCAGAAGAGTCAGGACTACAAGACAGCCTGGGGTCACTGAGAAGCCCTGACTGCAAAGAAAGACGGGCACTGTGCCAAAAAGGGCAGAGACTAGGGAAGGAGGAGACAAGTAGAAAAACATGTTTATGTACAATAAAATCAACTACTGAAAAATTTATGACCAACTGAGAAAAAAGGCTGGATTAAAAAGAACACTATACACAGATATATGTCTCCACTAGCACTTGGGGAAAGTAAAGGCTGGTGAAGAGGCCGGAGGAAGCAAATGGAGTAAGTGGGGAGCTAATCCCTTGCTCCACTGACACTCATGGACCATCCATGCTCTCAGTACTAATGTTTTCTCAGGGCCAATAAAGATGCAACTACCATAATCATTGAGCACAGTAATTTTTTTTTTTAAAGCAATTTCTGTATCTAGCAGTTCAATCTTTTTAAACATTTTACTCATTTAAAAAAGCTTTAGAAATTCAGACAAAGACCTGTTTTGTCCCTTTCTCATAAGATCTTAACATTGGACTTGGTAGTTGTAAAGGAAAAAGTACACTGAAGCTATTCCCACAGCGATAGTATAGAGCACAGGTCCAGATTCTTGGTAAGACAGGATAAGCTGGGGTTCTGGGCAGCTGTAGCAAGGGTTGCCTAAGTACTTTGGATATATCTTTCTTCTCCTCATTAAGCAGTTTTTGTTTGTTTCTGGTTTGTTTGTTTCTGCTATATAACCAATGATTGCTGGTCCATAGCTGGAAACAGGTAAGGAAGATCAGGCAGGAAAAGCAAAGCTTTGCAAACAGAAACTTGGCTAATGCTGCATGAAAGCAGCAAAAATGAAAGAAAAATGAAAGAAAATGTACATTAGAAAGCAAAAATGAAAGAAAATGTACATTAGGAGAAATAAAATAAAAAACTCCCTGTGGTCCTATATTCAGAGTTAACCAGCACAGACATCTGAATATTTCCATCCATTCTTTTCAGATATAAAAATATGAAGTTTTCTTTAACAAAAATGAGATATGATTTATACTAACTTTTTTAAACATCCTAAACACCTGACAGAATTTATTTTTCAATGTGAACAAATTTAATGTTTTCAATGCAGAAAAATTATTTAATATGTCTAACATTACTCATACATATGCTAACAAACTGTATATATACATATATACATATACACACACACATATATACATATATATATATTAGACAATACTACTTCTACTACTGAAGATCAATTTTACAATTGAAAAAAATCATAAAAATTTCAATTAAATATTGGGGATGTAGGGGGGATGGGGAGGGGGGCTCAAGAAAGGCTTGTGTAGCCCTGGCTGTCCTGGAATCAACTATACCAAACATACAACACTATATGGTAGTTAGGCCCATTGGAAACGACACTATTAGGAGATATGGCCCTGTTGGAGCAGGTGTGTCACTTCTAAGAGGGTGGATGGGCTTTGAGGTTTCAAATGCTCAAGTTAGTCCCACTGTGTCTCGCGCTCTTCCTGTTGCCTGCCAATCCAGATGTAGAATTGCTGGCTCCTTCTCCAGCACCACGTCTGCCTGTGTGCTGCCACACTTCCCAGAATGATGACAACAAACTAAACTTCTGAACCGTAAGCCAACCCCAAGTTAAATGAATTGCCATGGGCCTAGTGTCTCTTCATAGCAATCGAACACTGACTGAGATACACTGTACTCCAGTCGTATACACTTTAAAAATGATCTCAGAAGTTCAAACGCCTTGACCATTAACAGCCAAACTCTGAAGTAATTCAATCTCTTTAGGAGATAAGCCCTTACCTGTAAGGTCTTCTTTTATTTTATCCACTTCAGATAACTGAGTATAAATTTGGTTTCTTTCTCCTTCTAAGGTTTTTAAAGATGCATTTAACTTAAAAGAAGGAATGTAGAAAAAAGCAATAGTCAGTTACAGAACATACACTCTCCAGATACACCCCACACTGCTCTGCAGTTCTGTTTTCACTCAAGAACATAAAGCCATCAATGCAGCTGCCATAAAGCAGCCTTCACACTACATTATCAGGATTTCCTACACAGATTAGCTAACAACAGGGCAAAGGAATGAACCAGAAGAAAGCAAAGCTAGGATTTACTTCTCAAAATAGGATGTGGAGCTATCAGGGTAAGAAAATAATAAAACCAGAAGGAAAGCAATGCATAAAGGGAACTATAAAAATAAACATTTTAGAAGTATTTTTTCACTGAAGAAATGAGTATAGAACTGGAACTTTTCTAAATTCTAAAATTATGTGAATTTCTAAAGTTAATATAAAAAAGCACTTAATTTAAAAAATTCTAATCGTTTCTCAGATAATCTTATATGGAAAAAATAAAAACAATCTTTAAATTAGTTCTTAAGGACAGATGGATTTAATCCCTGGTGTAGGTCCTCCTCCTCATCCTTGTATTTACATAATAATGCAAACCTTAGCAGCATAAATCAGCTTCTTCAAAGCTCCGTTTGGCTGATTATCTAAGTGAAAAATAAAAACATAATTACTAAAGACATCCAAATGAACACGCTAGTTCCTCACCTAGTCTTACAACAGCTCTTCTTGCTTTTGTTTTTGTTTTGTGTTTTTTGAGACAGGGTTTCTCTGTGTAGCCTTGCCTGTCCTGGACTCGCTTTGTAGACCAGGCTGGCCTCGAACTCACAGCCATATCCGCCTGCCTCTGCCTCCCGAGTACTGGGATTAAAGGCGTGCGCTACCATGCCCGAGTACTGGGATTAAAGGCATGCGCTACCATGCCCGCTGTCTTCTTGCTAAAATAAACAATTTGGAGCTGAGTTTAATACCTCCTGCCTGCAATCTCAACTCTCCAAAAGCCTCACACAGGAGGACTACAATGAGTTTGAGGACAGCCTTGGCTACAAAGTGAATTCTAGGCCAGCTTGAGCTACAGTGAGACACTGTCTCAGAAAGTCAGCAACTATATAAGTTTGTATAAGGTACAGTGACCTATTCTCAGAAAGCTACACATTAAAGGCAATCAAAATATCAGAGTCCCAACAAGAACTAAATATTCAGCTAAACACTGGCCACAGACTTAACTATGCTTAGATGCTTATAGCATTACAGCATCCAAACTATTAGTGAAATCATGGCTCCAAATTAAGTAATATTAAGCATAAATTCTATTAGAAAACTATTTCTTACATGATAAGGTACAAATGAAAAAAATACAAATATAACTTCATTATAGTTCGCCGTATCTGTCCAAAATGTCATCCACTCTTGCCACCTCACCAACCTAGATTTTCCAGTAAGTCTTTCTTCACCTTTTCTCCTTCTCCTTTGTCCTGTGTCATATACCTCTCCGTAACAACAGCTTTAGAATGCACGGCTCCTAAGTTTTATATCACATGCCATTCTGAGTAGCATAAGGAAGCCCTGCACTGTCCTGCTTCTTTCTGCCTGAGATGTGACCCTCACTGTATTTGTTCATTACTCACTTTCCAGACACCTCAATTACACAATCTGTTCCAGCACCAGGAGCAAAAGAAACCACATTCCCTTGGCTTCGTAGCAGTGTATTGTTAATAACTATCCTACTCTATTATTGCTGCTTCAAGTCTCTTCCTGTGGCTCTGAGTAAATTAACCTTCTACAGGTACATAAGGACAGGAGAGGGCACAGCACACAGTGGGCTCACTCAGTACCAGCTGCAGTTTCAGGCCACAACTAGAAAATTGAAAATTATCCTCTGTGGATACAAGAAAACTATTAATTGTACGACAGGTCCAGGAGCCAAGAGAGGACATGAGGTTTAAGAATCACCTTTGAAACAAATTAGGTCTAGGGTACAAGGGACCTTCTTGTATTATTCTTACTATTATTCTTTATTTTTTTCAAATTAAATTTTAACAAATCAAAAGAATTTGTATGAAAATATAGTAAATAAGGGGCTGGAGAGATGGCTCAGAGGTTAAGAGCACTATCTGCTCTTCCAGAAGTCCTGAGTTCACTTCCTAGCACCACATGGTGGCTCACAACCATCTAGAATGAGATCTGGTGGCCTCTTCTGGGTGCAGGTGTACACTGTATACATAATAAATAAATAAATCTTTAAAAAAGAAAATATAGTAAATGAACCTTAGTTTTATGACCACCATAATATAACCAACAAGGGCAGGAACAGTCTGTGGCAGCCAAGACTGAAGAATTATAATCTGTCTAAAGCAAAGGGGGCATCCTGAATTAGTTACGCTGACACCCATGTGATCAGCAAGAGAGACAGACACCAGAATGCACATGATCCAAGTTCTAAGGCTGTTTTAATGGAGAAATGTATGACCCATAGACAGGGAGGAGCACACTACCACCCTGAAGAGGTGGGGAAAGACTTATTGGAAGATCTAGCTCAGTGAGGTGCTGAGAGAGTGGCCGGCATTTCGGGGCAGCTGGACAGAATGTGCCAAGTACAAGTGTATGAGGAACAGGGCACACATGAGCAATGGACAGGCAGCAGGAAGCCTGCACCATACCTAAATGAGCATTACTTCCTAGGTCACTCTTCACTTCCAAGTCGAGACTGTCATCATCTGCTATGTCTTCTCCAAGCACAGCAGCCCAATCTTTCATCTTTAGCAGGCTCTCGATCAGAGACTAGACAGTGAACAAAAGAAAAAAGAAAAACAAAAAGGAATGACTTTGCTAACAGCTTTACAACTTAGAAATGTACAATAGTTTAGAACTCAACCTCCAGCCAGGTGCAATATACATGTCTGTAATCCCAACTCTCAGGAGGCAGAGGGAGGTGGATCTCTGTGAGTTCAAGGCCAGCTTGGTCTACAAAGTGAGTTCAGGGCAGCCAAGGCTACACAGAGATAATATGTCTCAAGAAAATAAAACACCTCAATTTCAGGCCAACAGGCTCAACAGGTAAAGGAATCTGCTGATAGAAGAAGAGAACTCACTCCCAAAAGCTATCCTCTGAACTCCGCACACATCATCGTATACACAGACATACACAAATAAAAATTAAAATGTAATAAAAATGTTTTAACTCAATCCACATAAATAAGCCTTCACATGCTCTACTTTTCTAACTATCATGAAGATATGCAAATCACTGGGTTTCTTTTTTAAAACTACATTTATTGACATTAAATCTTTTTTTTTTTTTTTTTTTTTTGGTTTTTCAGTGTTCGCTGTGTAACAGAGCCCAGGTTGTCCTGTACATACTTGTAGACCAGACTGGCCTCAAACTGCCTCTGTCACCCAGTGATGGGATTAAAGGTATGCGCCACTACAACTGGCTTCAGCAGTGCTATTTTAATCTTCTGAAGTAAGGAACACTCTCTAGTAACATAGGTAACACTTTCTGAGCCTATTGGCCAAGATCAGATGTGACAGTACAAGTAACAAAACAACTACACACCATGCACTTCTATGGAAAGCCCACCTGAAACAACTTGCCAATCTCTTTTCGTTCAAATGCCCACCACCTCTGAGTAGTGCTGAGGGCTCACATCCCATTCCTGCTCTATTTAGGAAGAATCCTAAGCTTCCTAAGTAGAGTAAGTTTATAGGGAGGAAGGTACCACCATCCCTCAGCATCCTCAGGGCATTGTTGCAGGATGCCTGCCACACCCAGTACATGGCTACAAACTCCACAGATGAAGTTCAAGTCCCCTTCCATAAAATAACGTTTCATATAACCTACATGTATCTTCCTGTACACATGAAATCAACTTACATTACTTATAATAACTAAGGCAACACAGATGCTACATAACAGCTGCCATCTTGTATTACTTCTGGAGCACCAGGGAAAAAGTCTGCACGTGCCATTGTTTTGCTTTATTATTAGTGTTTGTGTTGATATGTCCGTGTATTAATTATGTATGGACAAGCACATAAAGGTCAGAGAACAACTTTGAAGTCAGCTGACTTTCTCCTGTTACTTTTGTACAGTCTGGGGATCAAACTCAGGTCATCAGGTTTATGAGGCACTCACTGTCACTAACTGAACCCTCCTATAAGCCCAGAATTTTCAGTAGCCCCATTCTGTGATTGGTTAAATTCAGGGTTAGAAAAGGTAGATACAGAGAGCCAACTGTATTCTGTGGCATACACATGAAGGTCAGCAGACAATTTATGAGAGTCAGTTTCTCCTTCTACAATTTGAGCCCTAAGGATACAATAAACTCAGGCTGTCAGGATTGTTCAAGAAGTGTTTTTGCCCACCAAGTGCTCTCAATAGCCTATGAAATGTCAATCATTTTATTCCTACAATTAAAGTCAAGTTCCAATTAGTGTATATGTGTGTGACTCGGCAGCCATGTGCATGTATGTATAGGTTCAGGTACACAGCCAAAACAAACTTACAGGGGTCAGGGGACAACCTCCGGGGTCAGTCCTTTCCTTTCCACCTTGTTTGAAACAGGGTCTCTCCACTGCCTGGGTCAGCCAGGCTAGATGGTCTTCAAGCTCCGGAAAGCTCTAGACTCTGCCTCCATCTTTCTACTGCAGAGCACGGTGCTACAGTAGTAAGCTTTTACCTGGGCTCTGGGGATCTGAACTCACATCATCAGGCTTATGAAACACGTGCTTTTATCCAGTAAGCCACCTCCCAGCCTGAGTTTCAATGTTTTAAAAGTTTTTTATATTGATGAGAGTAACACTAACTAGTAGAGATACTAAGCATATTCAGTCAGCACATATAAACTATAAACAGTTTCTCAAACTCTTTTCAACATCATCTTAGCAGCAGCAGATGTCAGCAAAACAAGAAAGGGTAAAAACCATTATTTTCTTCTTTATTGATAAACACCAGGTTAAATACTGGAGGCACAAAGATGTATTATATTAACATATATGTTACAAATCTATGTATGTTCAAGAAGCACTTGAAATGTGACAAAAGATACAACAGCAGTAAAAGCTGTAAAAGTATTTGAATTTCCTATAAAACTGTGGCCAACTAGTCACTAAAACTGAAGAGCTATTACCTTGATCTGATTTTCCTTATCATTTAAAACTTGTTCCGCCTGTACTTTGGATTCTTCAAATGTTACTTTCTGTTTATCGAGTTCATTCAGTTGTTCTTTCATTACTTCGGTTTTCTGTAAAAGCTAGTATGAAAACAATAAAAAAGATGTGGAAGTCAACACAATGTTTAGATACATTTATTTAAATATTTAGATGTATCATTAATAATACTAAGGTGGCTCCTAGCACCCATGAGGCAGAGTCATGTGATCTCTGTGAATTCAAGGCCAGCCTGGTCTACAAAGCAAGTCCAGGCCAGCCAAGGTGACAGGGAGAAAACCTATCTCAAAACAAACAAAAAAGAAAGTAGGTTTACTTTAAAAAGGAAGCCAGAAGTGGCTCCCATTTATAAACAATATTTTGTTTCCTTTTGTTTTTCAAGATAGGGTTTCTCTGTGTAATCCTGGCTGTCCTGGAACTCTCTCCGTAGGACAGGGTGGCCTCAAACTCACAGAGATCCGTCTACCTCTGCCTCCCAAGGGCTGAGATTAAAGGCGTGTGCCACCAGCAACCGGCTATAAAGAACTTTTAAAGCAGAAAAGTGTAAAATAACAATTATTCTTCAACTGATTTCCAAAGTGAATGTTTATCAAATACAATATTTGACACATACTTATCTGTTAAAGCAGTCAATTCTTTCTATTGTTATATCCCACAGAACATGCCACATCTCCCTTACCTTAGTGATAGTTTTTAGTCGTGATGCTGTTTTGTACTGAAGATACAGTAACCTTTAAGAATACTATTAATCTAGAACAGATATTCTGCAGATAATCCCAGCCTGAACTGGACTGTGAGTTCCAGTCTAGCCTGGGCTACGTGGTAAGATGTTGAAGTGTGTAATTGTTGTGGGGGAAGAACTTTGATTATAGCATGGAAAATTTACAACAGGCATCACCACCACATCCTCGGAAATCTAAAATGGCAGAACAAAGATGCAAAAGGAAAAGGCATCAACCCAGAAAGGAAAAAAGGAGATGTGGAAAAGAAAAGACACAATTCTGATAAAAGACTCCACAGGCTTAGAAGGAAACTAAGCCAGATGGGAAAGTAGCAGATAAAAAACAATTTGCCACAACCCAGAAAGCCTCATGATCTGAAGGCAGAATAACAGGAGGGCAAGTGGAACTGAGAGGGAGAGCCGAGGGACTGGAGGGACGTGAAGCAGTTAAAAGCACGTGCTGCTCTTGCAAAGAATCCACACTCAGTTCCTGGCTCACACACTGGGTGGCTCACGGGTGCCTATAACTCCAAGGTATCTAATGTCCTCTTCTTGCCTCCATGGGCACCTGCACACATATGCACATGCCAACACACAGAAACACACACACACACACACACACACACACACTCCTGTTTTCCCTCCTCCCTCCCTCCCTGCTTGTCTTCTCCTATTTCTTTTACACACACACACACACACACACACACACACACACACAAACTTGGACAGATGGGAAAGTAGGAGCACCACACAGAAAATGTAAGAGTTGAGGTGGAAGCTGACTTGCTGAGCAGTGAGACACCAGTTTTCCTGACTTCACTGAGCTGCAAGACTGCTAGAACAGGCTACCATCTCCCAAGTGGAAACTGGAGCAGAATCACTTCTGTGGAAACAATCTTCAGATACTAGCAACTAGAGAGCCTCGCCATAGCCATATCACAACAAAGAAAATCTCACAAAGGACACACCCAAATCTCTCCATTGGATTTGGACTGCTTCATAAGTAAATAAGCAGTCAGCCATGAATCCTCAAATATCTGAAAATAAAAAGTGACCCTTTTAGGTGAGACAGAAAATGAATGCGAAAGAAACAAGGCAACATAATGAGCTGAAAAGCACTTGAAAAAAATTTCAATATCGTCAACAATGAGTTATTCTTTTTTTTTTTTTCCCCAACACAGGGTTTCTCTCTATAGCCCTGGTTGTCCTGTACTTGCTTTGTAGACCAGGCTGGCCTCAAACTCACAGAGATCCGCCTGCCTCTGCCTCCTGAGTGTTGGGATTACAGACATGTGCCACCACTCCCAGCTCAATATCCTTAACAATGAAACAGGGGAAAAGCATAACAAAACAAAAAATAACTAATTTAAGCCAAGCTAATTTACTCTCAGTACTTAGGAAGCAGAATCAGAAGGATCTCTAAGAGTTTGAGGCCAATCTGGTGTACAGAGCGAGTCCAGGACAGCCAAAGCTACACAGAGAGACCCAGTCTCAAAAGACAAACAAAACAACAACAATAACAACAAGAAATTATCAAAGAACTGGACATGGTAGTTCATGCCTATAATCTCAACACAGAACCAATCTGGTCACAGCATGTGGCTCAGACAGACTGCTATTGAGAGAATCAAAATAATATAATCAGAAATCTTTCATGCAACTAGGCTAGGGAGATGTGTAAAAGAAGTTGCCATCAAGCATGAAGACCCAAGTACAAATCCCCAGAACTCACATAAGAGCCAGATGGACAGCACAAATATCTGTAATCCCAGTGCTCCTAATATGGAGTGACGGAAGGTAGACAGGTGTGGATCCCTAGAAGCTTGCACACTAGCTACCCAGGCATACACAACAGAAAAAGGACAGACTCTGTCTCAAACAAGTGAAGGCAAGAACTGACATCAAACCATGACATGTGCACACTCACACTTTCACAAAACATACACATGACATGTGAACATTGTAGAAAGAGGGAAGGAGCAAGGGAGGGACAAGAAAGTAGAGAGAAAGAGGGAAAGAGTGGTGGGGGTGAAAGAGAAAGAGACAGACAGACAAAATTTCCATGCCAAAAATTCTACTGGGAGGACAGAAGGGAGGGTATAAAATGTGGGAGTGCCTATGTGTAGGAAGATGAGAATAAAGCTAAGCTCTCATTTTATGTGACCCCTTTACTCCTTTAGGCCCCAAATTGGTAAAACAGTAACTCTCCAGACTGCAGAGTGATGCTAATTGCTGTTTACTGTGATTACAGAATGCTGACAGCCTTGGCTTATTTCTTCCACTGGAGAAGACAGACTGAAGGATATACTTTTCAATCCTTTACGAGAAACGCAAAGTATGCACAGGAGACTGTCCTGCTCTTGTGCTCTTCAGCAAACACCTACTCACGCATTACATGACTCCACACATGGATCAACTGTAAGTGCACCCAGAAATTCAGAATCTATATTCACTATCTAATAGAGTCCTTAGAGATTACAAACCTGTTTCTGGCTTTCCTGAAGTTGAGAGTTTTCATTCAAGGCATCTTTTATTGCTCCCTTAAGCCGTTCTTCATTGATTTCGAATATTCTGAAGGTTGTTTTGGCCTAAGCAGAGAAACGCACAGTTTATGACAATTCACTGAATACCTCATGTTTATACATTCTCCACAGAATATAAATTTAAGCAAAGGTCAGAACATGCCACTATGAATAGCAGAGGCAGCACAATACAGCAAACAAAGGCTGGCCAGAACCCAGGACCTAGTCCTAGCCCAACCTCTCTCATTTGCCACATAAATTTGGGCAAATTAATGAACCTTTCATGTAGTGTGCTGGCAAATCTCTAACTACTGAAGTAGGAAACATAGAAAAGATACTGCTGTATTGGTTTATTTAGTGACTGGACTCAGCATCAAAGCTTTCAGGAGATGTCCTGGCTTCTGGTGACATCGCCTCTCTTTCACTCTCACTGGTGCGGGAGTGCTTATTCCAGAAAGATTCCCGCAACACTACTTACTCTCTCTCTTTCCTCTCCTAAACTTTATAGGAGGCAAATGTGTTTATTATTGTTACGTTAGACAACTTCATGAGTGCTCAGATATGGCCATACTTTAAACCTATCTAGTGAAAAGTGAATTTCACTGAAGGACCTCAAGTTTTTAAAAATGCATTGCCCTGTATCTCAATTTTTTTGTTGCTTTTTTTTGTTTTTGGTTTGGTTTTGGTTTTTCAAGACAGAGTTTCTCTGTGTAGCCCTGGCTGTCCTGGACTTCCTCTATAGATCAGACTGGCCTAGAACTCCAAGCGCTACTCCCAAGTGCTGGGATTAAAGGTGCACATCATCACAGCTGGACATGATAGCTATTCTTGGCTATCAACCTAACTGTATCTGGAATTAACTAAAACCCAAGCAAGCTGGGTACACCTATGTGGAATTCTTCCTAATTAACTAATCTGAAGTGGGAAGACCCACCTTTAATACATATCTTAGATCACCTTTAATCAGGACCTTTAGAGGTAGGAAGATCCACCTTTAATCTGGGCCATATTTTCTAGTAGCAACCTATATAAGGACATGGAAGAAAGAAGCTTTTGCTCTTTTTCTGGCTTGTCCTAACTCTGCTGGTATGCCCATTCCTTCACTGGCACTAGAGTCTAGCTCTTCGGGATTTTGGTGTACACTGAAGACCACGTCAGACATCCAGCCTCACAGACTGAACAACTACTGGATTCTTAGACATTCCGTTGGTAGGCAGCCATTACTGCTGCACCAGCTGGACCACACACTATAAGCCACTCTAATAAATCCTAGATAGACAGATAGATAGGATTGATTGATTGATTGATTGATTGATTGAAAATGTAAATGTTTTTCTAAAGTAACAGACCAATTGGAGTAATTCAACTTACTTCAGCTACTTGTGATTTGAGAGATTTTGATTCATCTTCTAGGGACTGCATCGTTTTTGAAATATCAGATATCTGTAAAGACATTGCCAGTCAGTATTACTAAGTCCCATTAGCTTCAAGATAACATGTATTTGTTGAGTTCATTGTTAAGTTAATCCAAAAAAAAAAAGTCAGATGAAGACGCCCTGTCAGCGAGCTTAGCATCTACTTAAAAGGATCTCACAAATAAAGTCACAACAGTACATATTCTCAACTTCAATGTAGCACAGTGCTTTTCAGGTTCAAGATGAGCCCACTTATGTCATACTTTAAATAATATCAATAATCTCACACACATCAAGATTCTCCTTATGCCAGAATTTAAAATAGAAAGCTATAACGTTCTTAACATAGTTTAAGCTTAAAAAAAAAACCCTCACTAAGTATATGATTACTCAAGTTATAACATATGTTACTTCCACAGCAAATACGAAAAATTTTTATGTAAATGTGCAAGAAAGCCAAGTATAGGGGTGCACACTTGTAATCCCAGCCCTTGGGAGGCAGAGGCAGGAAAATGATGAGTTTGAGGCCAGCCTGAGTTATACAGTTATACCGACTGGATTATATTCTAAGACCCTATATCTCAACAAATGAAAACACCACCAAAGAGGAATATGCAAAAAAGACTCATGGTAACATCTTAAAAGTGAGAAGATCAGATCTGGAAATTTCAGCCCTCTATGGCCTTCTATATTCTATTTTTTACATGCATGAGTTTTTGTTTTGTTTTATTTTGCTTTGTTTAGATTTATTACTTGGTTGATTGGTTGGTTTGGGAATTTTATTTATTTATTTTTGCTTATTTACATTTTTTTAAGACACTGTCTCCTCTCCCTATGCAGCCCAGGCAAGCTTGGAACTCTTGCCTCTTCCTCCCAAGTGCTGAGATTACAGGTTTGTGCCACTATGGCTAGCATACGGGTAATATTTTAACCAATATCATATAAATGTATAAAATACATAACTTGCTCTTCATATTTCTCTTGAACTACAAGTCTTACCAACTCATCCTGTTCAGAATGTTTAGCTCTCTCTTCTTCTAGCTCCTTCTCTAGGAGGAGTATTTCATCTTCAAGTTTAGATTTGGATCTTTCTAGATTTTCATAGGTTGCCTAAAACAGAAAGCCAACTTTAGTAGGCAGAGAGAAGAATTCTTAGTTAGGATAGAGATGAGTATAATCAAACAAGTTTATTAACACTTTATACATTTGTTCATTTCTCTAATATTAAGATAACAGCAGGCCTAGCAGTTGCTAGCAACTTGTATAAAGAGCATAAGCATTTTAGGCTCCCATCAGCTAACTGTAATGAGAAACACAAGTGACCCCTAAAGCAATTAATACAGTTGCTTTCCAATGATATATATATATATTTTTTTTTTTTTTTTTTTTTAAAAGCAGGTAGAAAATCCACTAAGCGCAGCCTGTCAGCCCAGTTCTAAAGCATGTTAAAAAGCATGTTATGGAGGGAAATGACAAGTTCTATTTAATATAAAAACACAATGAATTTAAAAATCAAGATTGCATCACATTTTCCATTGAATGACATATTTTCTGTAATGTTTTTAATTTAAAGTGATTAATTATTAGATTGGTATAATTGAATTTCAAATACTACATATAATTAACATACCTCTGATATTTGTGATCCTTCAACAAACTTGTTAAAAAGAAGAACAAAACCACAATGTATTACAGTAGTTTAAAAGAATGCTTACCTACAATCTCCCCAAATTTGACTATTTCATTATAGAACTTCTGACATGAATCAAGATTACTCCATTGGTTTAATTTTTATCTGCAATGTCAACTATCAAACTTTGTAAAACCTGTATTACATTATAGTTTGTGTCCAACTACAATTACTACTTCTACAAATGTTTTAAATTACTAAAATTAATAGAACATTTTCTAAAATATTCAACTTGGCCAAATCTCAACCCATTGACTTTTAATTCACATAAATCCATTGTCATAGCAACAAATGGTGTGTTTATATTGCCTGTAACACCAAGCTTGAATAAACGTTTGTCACTGTTACCCAGTAACAACTCTTCTGTAAGCATGCATGCCAAACGGCTTCTAAAACTATTTATGTGTTTTGTTTTTTGGCTGTTTTGTTGTTGCCAATGTTTGGTTTTTGAGATAGACTTGGCAATCTTCCAGCACCAGCCTCCCAAGTGCCAGAGCAATAGGCATGCCCCACACCTGCCTAAGTCCCTTTCATTAGGGAAGCTAATCCACTCTCATTGGGATAGCGCTTATAAACACAGGCTCACCAAAGAACACATAGCAGCAAAAGGTTCCTGTGGATATTCATAGGTATCAAATAAAGAAAAAAAATTAAGGAATTCACTTGGAGTCTATAACTTCTTGGGGATTCTAAATCACAAGACACATACTTTCTACTGAAGACAGACAATGATGGATTTGCCACGCTGGACTCACACGTAAAGCCTAAGTACAAAGGTCTGTTTTCTATTATATCATCAGCTGAGCAGGCTGCTTCTACTCTACAGCAGGCCCATCTGTAAACACTATCAAGGCAGGCCATTGCACCCTCATCTGTCTGCTAAGCTGAAAATCATCAGCGTTAACTGCAACTCTCCTAAACTCCCCACTCAGTGGTGTCATGTCAGTGACTGAAAACTGGCCGTGATGGAGTATTCATTAGAACACAGAACACAGGAAATGGTCTGCAGACAGGGACTGAACACTTACCAGCACGCACTATTTACAATGTAACCTCTGGTTGAATTCTAGTTAATGTTTACTATCATAGGATGAAAAAGGTCATACAGTCACACCTTACATAATTTATTATGAAAGAGTGGTATGTCTCCTTCCTGGAGCAAACAACATCCAAAAAGGAACACTGTCTTTAGTGCACTCTTAGGAATACAGAATAAAAGGTTTCTTCCTGTAAACCTAAAGATTCTGATAAATTATGTATCCCTCCAAACAAGCTAGCAACAAGAGTCCAGTCTGTCTTGTTTTTAAATGTTTTATGCTACCTACAATGTTCTATTTCCTCCAATTTTTTCTGTAAGTTTTAAGATCCTGACATGCTGTTTCATATTTCTCTGAAACAATTATTTTTGAGATGGTAACATATTTTTAAAGTTTGTTATTTAATAAGAATATTTTCCCTAACTTTTAAATCATACTTGGGTTTTTTTTGTTGTTGTTTGTTTGTTTGTTTTACCTCCAAACTCTGTGCTTCTGTTGACTCCTTCTCAAAGCTGGCCTCCTTTAAAGATGACTCTAAGCCTTCATACTGAATGAAACAAGGCAACACATAAGTAAAAACTACAAATTTTATCCCTACAAAGCAAACAGAATCTATCTTCATATATGTAAAATTCCCTTGGATTTTCTGAGCTTGGTTTTACAATCTAACCAGAGTGACAAGCAAAGCCAGGACCCCCAACAAGTCAGAACCTCTGGCTTGGGCAACATATGGAGAAGTCTATCCCTGTAGACTGCTGGCTGGGGGTGAAAACTCTAACAGTAAGAGTGTAGGAAAGAGCATCCAAGATATGAGCTGTCTGCCATGCCCTGCACAGGTGAACAGCTTCTCTAGCCTTCTCAATAGAGCGATGTGAAATAATTGGCCATCATTTATACCATATGACACATAAGGCAAGTAAGGAAGATAAAACCTTTAAATGACAGAGTAATCAAGGAATGAAAACGAAGAATAATAAAATATAAAACATCATAAGATTAAGTTGGTTAAATTGGGAACTTTGTGGTTTCATGGTTTCCTGATGAACAATAGTGACATAATACACCAAAAAGACGGAATCTGTCTGAAGGCCTCAGAAAACTATTTAAACAGTGAAGATTTATGGGAGAAGAGAGACCTGCAGAAAGGCAAGGCCAGTGGTTCACATTTCTTTTTCCTTATAAAAGAGACTCACACAGGCAGAGAACTAGGTAAGGATTTCAGGAGAATTAGAAACCATGAAGAAACAATGTGTATACTTCAGGATCTGGTAAGTAGGATGAGCTTTTGGACCAGATCCTGTGTTTGCCTGAATATTTCAAAAGTATAATTTTGGTAACTAAGCAAGACAAAGACATCACAAGAAAAAGAAAACAGGTAAATATGTCTGTTAACTACTGCAAAAACTCTAAGTACATTTCTAACAAATAGAACTTAACACACTAAGCTATATGCCTAGCCATGTGGGCTTTCCTCCTGACACTAAGGCTAAACACACAGCCAGTGTGATCCATCACTTCACCAGACCACAGGCGCAAATAACACAAGCACACAGATCAACAGAGCTCTGAACAAAGTTCAGCATCCTTTCTTGACCAAAACCTACACAACTTTATGTGTAAGAAGAAAAGTCCCTTGTCTTGATAAAGGTCACTTATGGAAAATACAGCCAACGGGAAGGGACTGAAAGCAGGGTAAAGGCATCCCCTACCCCAATAGCTGGCTAGCATAGTGATGGAAGTCCTACTGAGAGCAGTTAGAGAAGAAAAGAGATTCCAAAGGTGACCAGATCAAACAAGACATTATCTCCATTTGCAGACAGCGTGTGAGATGGCAATCTTGGTCAACACCACATCTGTAATCAATTAAAACGCAAGTACCCCTTGATCTCCATTGGACCATTTGAGGTGGGTAGAGCCGACATCCTAAACCTGGACCACACCTTCTGATGGCAGCACTTATAAAAGGGCTTGCCCTTACTGTCATGGGCAAATCCATCTATCCTGCTGCTGAGGCAATCCTCCCTAGTATTAAAACCTACTTCTTTGGGATTCTGAGGTATATAGAATACTCAGACATCTGGCCCTAATGACTGAACAATTATCAGATTCTGGGTCTTTCTATTGAGAGACAGCCATTGTGGGACTAGCAAGACCACACCCTGTAAGCCATAAGAAATCCCCTTTCAGTGTATACAGATTCATTTTATCAATTCTGTTCCTCTAGGGAACCCTAACTAATATAGCATGTTACATGTAGAGAAACTACTAAGACTACAGGGCCAACGAATGAATTCAATAAAGCAGCAGGATTGTACATGACAAATAAAGAGCCTGCTGAAGAAGATACCGACAGCCTGATTGACAGTGGTAGTTTAGAAGAGGTGTTTGACAGACCAGGAGTCAGAGTAGAAGAAAGTCAAGATAATATCACAGAGAAATAAGAGCTACATAAGAGAGAAATAAGACTACTTGGAATTTCCTGCACGAGCATACCCCATCACACCAGGCAGCAGCAAGGAATCCTGCCAGGGAGGTGCCTAGTAAGGATTCCAAGCAGACATACAAATCCAAGGTGACCATGAAGGAAAGTGGACCACAACCCTCAGAACGGGGACAGGGAATCCGAGCGAGAGCCTCCCAATGCCCGCGGTTCTCACTCCATGGCATTGTGTAGAGGAGCAGGGCAGGGACTGGGGCAGACACACTGGGAAGCGCTAGCTTGGAGGCTAAATCCTCCAGCAGACGAAACTAGCTCAGCAAATTATATTCATAAAAGTGCCAAAGAGTGGACAGGGGACCCTGTAGTTGAAAAACTACAAGCCTTATCCTCTTAGCCCTACTACAGAACGAGGGAAAGAACGTGCAGAACTTGAACAGCATCCAGATGAGATCAATACCTGCAGCCCTGGCACACCAGGGAGGAGCCATATGATCACAGAAAACGTGGGTACTACCATTCGTACATAGTGCAGGAAGGAACACTGGCCAGGTGCCTAACTCCTCTATTTCGTTTTATCCCTCATTTCTTTGGGGGCGGGAGGTTGTTTGTTATTTTAATCTTTAGTTTTATTTTTCTAATTATTTATACATAATTTTTAATTATTAATTTTATCCATTTATTTTAGTGTGAGTACTTTTATACTTTAGGTGTTTGGTTGGTATGTGGGAACTTGCACCTTGGAAGGAAAGGCTCTTCGATCTGTCCTTTTTTCCTCTAGGCCGAATACACAGTATTTTCTCTACTGCTCTTCATACCTCTGACTCCCAGCACTGAGGAGACAGAGACAGAGACAGGCCTTTTCTGTATTTTCAGTATTTTCTCTATTGCTTTTCATACCTCTAACTCTTTTAATCCCAGCACTTGGAAGGTAGAGGCATGATTGTGCATGACAAATAATGAGCCAGCTGAAAGGCCAGCCTAGTTTACAAGAGTTCCAGGACAGCCAGGGCTGTTACACAGAGAAACAATGTCTTAGAGAAGAGAAGGAGAAGGAGAAGGAGAAGGAGAAGGAGAAGGAGAAGGAGAAGAAGGAGGAAGAGGAAGAGGAAGAGGAAGAGGAAGAGAAAGAGAAAGAGAAAGAGAGAGAAAGAACAGCAAGCAAGGGAGGAGGGTGTGGTGGTGGCACACACCTTTAATTTAATCCCAGCACTTGGGAGGTAGAGGTAGACCGATCTCTGTGTGTTCGAAACTAGCCTGTTCTACAAAGCGAGCTGAGTTCCAGGACAGCCAGGGCCACACAGAGGAAAGGAAGAAGGAGGAGGAAGGGAAGAGGGGGAGGAAGAGGAGAGGGAAGAGAAGGCAGAGGAGGAGGGAAGAAGAAGAGGAGGAGGAGGAGGAGAAAGAAGAAAGAAAAAGGAGGAGGAAGAGGAGGAGGATGACAATGACTACGATGACAAAGACGACAAGGAAAAAGATAGAACCATGTCTGGCTGGAGAGAAGGCTCTGATAGGCAGCGCACTCGGCACCCACCTAGTGGCTCACACCAGCCTACAACTTGTAGTTCCAGAAACTCACACGGTACATAGACATATACACAGATAAAACACTCATACACATAAAAAAATAAATATGGAAAAAAACCCACACCATTAAGAAAGAGACAGCTGGGCACAGTGGCACACGCCTTTAGTTCCAGCACTCAGGAGGCAGAGACAGGCAGATCTCTGAGTTTGAGGCCAGCCTGGTCTACAGTGTGAGTTCCAGGACAACCAGGACTACACAAAGAAACCCTGTCTCAAAAAACCAAAAAGGAAGAAAAAGACATAGACACAGACATGAGAGAGGGGGAAGAGTCAGCTACCTGTTTATTGTGGCTCCCACCAGTGATCCCAGCACTGAGGAGGCTGGGGCGGGAAGAGGACTGCCACAAGTGCAAGGACAACATGGCTACAGCAGGACAGCCTCAAAATAAATAAATAAGTGGAGGGAAAGAAACAACCTGGGCTACAATAGGACTGCCTCAAAAATAAATAAATAAATAAATAAATAAATAAATAAATAAATAAATGGAAGGAAGGAAGGAAACAACCATAAAAAGAAAGTGCTATCGTGTATCTAGTAAGGTATCTGTATCCTAGATATGCACAGCTGGCAGCACCTATAATCCCTGCATTCAGAATGCTACAGCAGGGTGGAGAATTCAAGGGCACCTGGGCTATTGCTAAGGCTGTCTCAAAAACATACATATATATAAGAGGTAAAGAAACTGAATAAACTTTACTCCAGAGAAGACAGCAAGTGACAAACATTAAAGATAGTCAATGTCATTAGCCTCCAAGGAAACGCCAGTGAAAACCAGGACAGTAGGATAATAGCAGCACAACACACTGAGAAGGACACACAGAAACTACGACACTCACCTACTAGTGGAAACACAAAATGAAACAACCACCGTGAAAGAGATTGAGGATTCTACCAAAACATAAATACAAACACAGCATTCCTAGGTAAATACATAAGCATCTGAAAAAACTTACATGAATGCCATAAGCATTGTTATTGTAATATGTATTTTTAAATTATTTGTTTATTAATTTATTATATAGGGGTGTTTCATCTGTGTGTACGTCTATGCTCCACCTGGGCGAGAAGAGGGTGTTGGATAACTGACTGGAAATTATAAACAACCTGAGTACTGGGAATCAAACCCAGGTCCTCTATAAAAGCTCCCAGTTCTCTTAACAGTTGAGCTCTCTTTCAAGCTCCACAAAGCATTATTTTTTTACAACACCATAAGTGGAAATAACACAGAGGGCCATCAACTAGGAAATGGATATGTAAATTATGGGATTAAAGTATTTAATGTGTATGTATGGTACAACACAGATGGAAGCACATTTCCTTTACGTGTACACGTAGGAGTGAAACTGTTATATCTGTGCTTAACTCACACTAAGGGAAAAGTCCAATCAGAAAAAATATATAGTGCCACATTCCTTCTCCAGAAAATATCCAGAATAGCCAGGCAGTGATGACACACACATTTCATCCTAGTACTCAGGAGGCAAAGGCAGATGGATCTCAAAGCTAGCTTGGTCTACAGAATGAGTCCCAGAACAGCCAGGGATGAAAAAGGAAGGAAGGAAGGAAGGAAGGAAGGAAGGAAGGAAGGAAGGAAGGAAGGAAGGAAGACAAAGAAGAAAGAAAATGTCTGGAATAAACATTTTATGGAGACAGAAAGCATGTAACTGGGAATATGAATAAATTGGAAAAACTGGGTGAAGGGTACTAACAAAAATTTAGGGTTTCTTGGGATAATGAAAAAATTTAAGGGGGCTGGAGAGATGGCTCAGAGGTTAAGAGCACTGTCTGCTCTTCCAAAGGTCCTGAGTTCAATTCCCAGCAACCACATGGTGGTTCACAACCCTCTACAATGAGATCTGGTGCCCTCTTCTGGCAGGCAGGCACATATGTGAGCAGAATATATACAAATAATAAATAAATAATTTTTTTTAAATTCAAAAGCTGATTGCTATTATGGATATCCAAATCTGTGACTATAACAAAAGTCATTCATCTACAAACTTTAAAGGGCATGGCATTTTACCATGCAGCCCATGATAATCTCAAACTAGTACTCCTCCTATAATCAAACTTGTACTCCTTCTAAAATGCTGGGGTTACAGTCATGTATCACCACAGTGACTCCCCTACAAACTTCAAACAGGTGAGTCAGCTGGACAGTGGAAACTGTAGCCCACTGAAGCTACGGGGCTGAAGAAATCCTAGTACTCAGAAGGTGGAGGCAAGAGGACACAGAAGTTCAAGGTTGTCCTCAGCTGCCAGCCTGGACTACGTGAGACCTTAACAAAAATAGGTAGAGAGGCTGGGTGTGGTGGCGCACGCCTTTACTCTCAGCACTCAGGAGGCAGAGGCAGGCAGATCTCTGAGTTCGAGGCCAGCATGGTCTACAAAGAGAGTTCCAGGACAGCCAGGGCTGTTACCCAGAGAAACTCTGTCCAAAAAACAAAACAAAACAAAACAAACAAACAAACAAAAAAAGGGTAAGGAGAACTATAGAGGTAGGTCAGAGGTTAAGAGCACATATTATTTACTCTTGCAGAGGACCTGATTTTGGTTCCCAGCACCTGCATCATGTGGCTCACTAGTTTCTCTAACTCCAGCTCCAAAGGCCTGGCACCTTCTGGACTCTGTACTCGCATGTACACACACACACACACACACACACACACACACACACACA
>OU015742.1:154126703-154145909 GCA_907169655.1 Acomys percivali | reverse complement strand
ACACACACACACACACACACACACACACACACACACACAGTTAAAAATAACATAAATAAATTTAAAAACAGATATATGAGAAGAAATCTAAGAAAAAATTGTTGAAAGACTCAAAAATAATGTACTTTAAAAAAAACGAAAGAAGGAACTGGACGCTGTGGCGCACACCTATAATCCCAGCACTTGGGAGGTAGAGGCAGGCGAATCTCCAAACTCAAGCCCAGCCTGATTTACAAAGCAAATCCAGGACAGCCAAGGATACATAGAGAAACCCTGTCTCAAAGAAGAAAAAAAAAAAAGAAAGCAAAGAGGGGCTAGAGAGATGGCTCAGTGGTTAAGAGCACCGATTGCTCTTCCATAGGTCCCTGGTCTGAGTTCAGCACCCACATGGCAGTGTTAGGGGCTGGGCTTGTGCACTGCACTTTCAGATGCTGATTTCTGCACTCACAGATCTGGTTATAATCTGGGACATGGGCACTGTTGTTTCTAAGAACAATCTCCTGTTGTGTAAACATTGCTCCTCAATTATTAACCAACCCAAATGGTTGGTTAATAAAGAAGCTGAGCAGCCTATGACCAGCAGAGGACTTCTATTCCCAGTCAAGGAGTCTCGGGTGGGGACCACAAAGTAGAAGAGGAAAGGAAGAGATGAAGAGAGAAAGGACACGGTCGGAAGGACCGACCTGATGGAGCAGAAGTGGCCCAGGCAGGACCAATATGGCAGGGAACTCAGGGAACACGGCTGGAAAGCAGCCAGACTAGCATAGTAGGTTAGAATAAATATCTGCCCAGCTTTAAAGCTTGTTGAATAAATCTAATAGGTTTCTGTCTCATTATTTGGAAGCTAGAATTGGTGATTAGAAAAGCCCTCCCAAATTATAACCTAATTTTACATGGCAGCTTATAGCTGTCTGTGAATTCAGTTACAGGGCATCTGATACCTTCTGAGTTCTGCAGGCACTGCATGCACACAAAGCACAGATGTGCATACAGACAAAATACCCATACACATAAAATAAAATAAGTAAGACTATATCAGATACGTTTAGACAGGCAGTGGTGGCACACACCTTTAATCCCAGAGCTTGGGAGGCAGACGCAGGCAGACCTCTGAGTTTGAAGCCAGCATGGTCTACAGAGTGAGTTCTAGGATAGCCAGGGCTTTACAGAGAAACCCTGTCTCAAAAAACAAAACAACAACAAAAAAACAAAAACAAAAAAAAAGAACATTTAAAAGGTGTATACAGAAAAATATACTATAATCCACAGGTTAGAATTCAACATTACAAAAATGTTTATTCTGAACTGGACATGGTGACGTGTTTATAATCCCAGCACTCAAGAGAGATCTCTTATGAATTCAAGCCCAGCCTGGTCTACAGAGCAAGTTCCAGAAGAGCCAGGGCTACACAGAGAAACCCTGTCTTTTAAGTTTCAGTACCTCAGAATATGTCTGTCATTTGGAGACAAAGCCTTTCAATGGTAACTGGTTAAAATGAGGCAGCTAAGCCGACCCTAAGCCAATATGACTGGTATCCTAAGACATCATTAGGATGGAGGGAGACACAGCCAGCAAGCAGTTCCAGCTACAAGTCAGGGGTAGGCCACAAAAGAAGCAAAGCCTGCCTACACCTCAATCTTCAACTCCTGTTTGCAGAACTATGAGGAGATCATTCCTGCTGCTGAAGTAGCATCTTGCCACAGCAGCCCTTGCAGGCTAATACAAAACCCAAATGAAAAAAGTAAATGAAATCTCTACACAATAACAAGTAAGGGTACCTTTACATCCTTAATAGGCAAAAATCGTTTTAAGCAAGCAAAAAAAAAAAAAAGAGAGAGAGACATATTACACATTAATTCTAAACACATTTTCTAAGACACCAAACAAAATACAAATATAAGCCACAGAGAAGATATTTACAATCATATATCTGACAAAACTCTTACATATAAGATATTAAGAACAAAAACCCTGCTTCTATATGACATAAAGGGGGAAAGTCTCTTTAAAAGGGTAGACACGGGCCAGGAGGACGGTTCAGTACTTAAGGAGCTTGCTGCCAAGACTGACAACCTGAGTTCAATCCCTGGACTCATATGAGAAAAAGAAAGAACTGACTCGTCCGTGTATCCTATGACCACCACACATGTGCCTCGGTACATAGGCACATGCACAGGCACAAATAGACACATCATCATCATCATCATCACAATGTATTTTTTTTAAGAGACAAAAAGACTTTAAAAGGGCAGTTTTACAAAAAGACTATCAAATGAGCAGTAAGCGATCAAGGTGCTGCACTTCACTAGTCAGGGAAGATAAGCGCCTACACCAGCAGGCCGACTGCACAGAGAAAGGCTAAGTGGTGGAGGTGAAGAGCAACAGAACTCTGCTCTCAAAGACCTGATACACTAAGTAACCACGGAGAATCAAGTTCCAGGCACTACCACTAACATTATTTTCAAACATGTCTTACCTCCTTTTGAACAAGGCTAACTTTTTCAAGTAGTTTACATTTTTCTTCAATTAGTGCAGAAAGCTCAAGAGCGAGTTTTTTTTCTCTTCCTGAGAAAGAAAAGGAAAGATTATTATGACTAAACTATTATGTTTTTAAATAATGAATCTAATGCATCTAATAATGAATCTAAAATAGAAAGGTAGCAACTTACCTACATAAAATCGGCTTTGAATCTGAAACAAATTTTTAACAAAATTATATTAAAACAAATATGCCATCAAGTAAACCTGCCTGACTTCTACTCCCAACTTTAAGATAACAAATTCTTATGGCCTTACAGTGAATGAATTACCAAAGGCACTCATTTCTGATGAAAACTTTGCTACACAGTAAGGTCTTGCACTGAAGATTCACCCTGTGTGCTACCATATTAAAGGCTCCGAAACTGCCTCATTCTAAAGACACCTTTTATTTCACTTAGACCCATGTTTCCCACACTCATATTTGGCCCTAATGCAAAGAATTTCAAGGAGCCCTACTGTTAAATAAACTAAAGCAGTCAAAGAAATACCACAGGGCTCTAGACAGGGAGCAATTCTAAAAACCCATTAGAATATTTTTCTTCTTTAAGCTTCAGCTCTCAATGAAGAGAGGGATAAAGCTACTTGTGGTGGGAGCATTGGGGCTAGGAAAAACGATCAAGGAAAACAAACAAAAGGAAGATTTATACCACCTAGAAAAGACAGAGAGACAGAAAATTGGAAGAGAAAATAAAAAAGACAAGATATAGTGGGATTTGTGCAAATAGAAGCTGCAGAGGGGCAACACTGGATAGAAGGGACCCTGGAGAACCCCAGAAAACCATGAAGAAATCAGAAATGGAATCAGAAGCCCAAGGACTAACGTCTAAAAAGAAGTCTCAGAAAGAAAAGGATATGCTCTGACCCCCTCCTAAAAATTAAGTAAGGGAACAGGCCATACAAAATCTATCCGGGACAGGGGTCCCTCTACAAGACAAGCCAGATGAAATCAGGGGTTATGAACTAAATAAAAGTGGCAGTCTGTGTTTTTATTCTAAGTTGGGAGGTAGATACATCTGCTGGTTTTTTCATACTGTTAAAAACACAGACCAAAGCTGGGTGTGGTGGCGCACGCCTTTAATCCCAGCACTGGGGAGGCAGAGGCAGGTGGATCACTATGAGTTCGAGGCCAGCCTGATCTACAAAGTGAATCTAGGACACCCAAGGCTACACAGAGAAACCCTGCCTAGAAAAAAAACAAAAAACAAACAAACAAACAAAACCACAGACGAAAAAAGAACAGGAGGAGGAGCAGGAGGACGGAAGAAGGGCGGGGCTTTGTTACTAGCATATGGTATCCCTACAAAGAAAATCCTTTAAAAATCCTGACACAGAAACATTTCTCTGACTCCACATTCAGTTTCTAATAACGATTTACTTCCATGAGTAAGCCAGAGCACCGTGACCTAACTTATTTCCCTGAAATAACAAGTAAGTTTCTCCAATTAGTTGTTCAGTCTAAAGACAGAATGAGGGTTGGAGAGATGGCTCAGTGCTTAAGAGCACTTGTTACAAGCAAATGCACGATGTAATCCCAGCATGGGGATGCAGAGGCGGGCAGATCTCTGGGAGTTCAATGCTAGCCTGGTCTACAAAGCGAGTACAGCATAGCCACAGCTACACAGGGCACCCTTGTCTTGAAAAAACAAACAACAACAACAACAATAGAACTTGTTAACTCTTGTAGAGGGCCAGGGTTCAATTCCCAATGCCCACACAGTAACTCACAACCATCTGTACCTCCCGTTCTAGGGGATCTAATGCCCTCTTATCTCTGTGTATACCAGGCACACGTGTGATACACATACATACATGCAGGCAAAACATTCATATACATAAAAAAGTAAACCTAAGAAAACAAAACAAAACTGGAACAAACATTCTCTTATACGCAGTGGTCACTTACTGATCGGAAGCCTCTCCAGAGGAACAAGAGCAGGGCAAGCAGGCCAATAGTAGACACACATATTGCCAGTTCCAATGAAAAACCGCCGGGATTCACGTCTGCTCTCATATCTTCAGGCAGAGCTGCCACAACCTTTAAGACAAAGAAGTTAAATCTATAAACGCTCATCTTCCACAGCATCGTTACAAAGACAGGTAGCTGTGGTCAGCTCTAGGAACAGGAAGCGGGCTGCCACATAACATGAGGCAGAAAGCCTCCGAGCACATTCTTCTGGCAGCTTCCAACTGCTCCCGCTGAGTGAAGGGCAGCAGTGTGGTGGAACACAATGGTTTTCAAACAGGAGTTACAAGGAGATTCCTCAGAGCTTAACTCGTGAGGGCAGGAGAACACAAAGGTGCAAAGAAAAGAGTATGAATGACCTGGGCTGGGTGCTCTCCCTGACTTCAAGCTCATGTTTTATCTATATGCATTGGGTTTGACAAAACAAACAAACAAACAAACAAACAAACAAAAACGTCCTGCAGAGGAGACCTGCAGATCTGCAGTTTGTTGGGTGGGAGTAGGGCAAGTCATCAGAAAACAACTGACAGCTTTGAATCTGAGGTTAGAATCCCTCCCTCCCATCTCTTCTCCAGTTTAAATAACGCAGTTTGATCTCAAGGACAGACATTCAACAAAAGGCAACTGTTTTCCTCATCTCTCCCCGCAACCATGAGGCCACGGCCTCGCTGCACTCCTCCTGAAGTGCTCTCCTCACAACGGCATGCAGCTGATAGCATGTTTGACTTCTTCCTGGTCAGCTCAAACTCACCCTCAGTGGTTATCCTGTCCTTTGTTGTCAGCCCCCCATACTACCTGGTCCTAGACACAAACAAAGGCAAGAAGAAAACTGCTCTTTAAAGCAACCCAAAGAACGAGCAGCTGATCCTCCCCAGGCATCAGCAGACTCTCTAGAAGAGGCCATCTTCCCCTCAGCGGCCTGACAGAACAAACAACAAACAAGCCCTTTGATGGTTACTCTCCTGAAAATCTTTTAGCTATGACATCCACATGGACTCCTTCCAAGTTGCTATCTACAGTTTATTAACTTTTATCAGAAACACGTAATAGTATCTTCTTTTCCCTAAATCTCTATCTCTTTATTTTCTTTTTTTCAGCTGTGACTCCAGAGAGGCTCCAAAGAGGAGGTGTACAGCCTCTTCTCTGGGTTTGATGGAGAGTTCCTTTAC
Source organism: Acomys percivali (assembly GCA_907169655.1). Taxonomy (NCBI): domain Eukaryota; kingdom Metazoa; phylum Chordata; class Mammalia; order Rodentia; family Muridae; genus Acomys; species Acomys percivali. The sequence continues at coordinate 154,140,235 of OU015742.1, read as the reverse complement.
ACTTCTGTGTTAGCCTCTTAAAGTACAGCACCGGCCTTAAAAGGGCACAGGAAAGGGTGAAACCCCTTTTATTCTGTCTCTTCCTTCACTTCGGTCACCAATACACCAATGTGCGGTATCATACCATTCAAGCCATGATAACAAAGGTTTGCCTCCAGGATCACAAAGGCAGATTCAGTAAGAAGCAACTATTTTCCTCATCTCTCCCCCAGACCATGAGCACATGACCACGGCCTCGCTGCACTCCTCCTGAAGTGCTCTCCTCACCACAGTGTGCAGCTGGCTGCAGATTTGACCTCTTCCTGCACCAGCTCAGCATTCACCCTCCCTCAGCGGTTATGCTGTCCTTTGTTGTAGGGCCCCAGATACTACTGATCCTAAGCAAGCACAGTGACTTCTCTGATAGCAGATAAAAAAGACTGTACGACAAAACTGTTACTAAAAACAAAAAAAGAAGGATATCATGTTATGGCAAAGGCTAGCTCAATCTTAAGATGTAGGCAACATTTTATCCAACAAGAGAACCACAGAATGAAGTAAGTCTGATGAAGTAAAGAAAAAAAACAGACAATTCATCAATTGAAGTTACAGATTTCAAGAGCTCACTTTCAATGAGTGAGCATAAGAAGAGAAAGCTGAACACTACAAACCAACTAGACTTAACACACTAACAAAATAAATACCACACAAGAACAAACAAACAAAAAAACAACCACATTCCCAAGTGTCCATGGAGGATTCTTCAGAACAAATCCACACATCAAGCTAAAATAAACCTCAATATGGTTTTTTGTTTTTGTTTTTAATTAAATCCCAGCTGGGTGGTGTTGGCGCATGTCTTTAATCCTAGCTCTTGGGAAACAGAGAAAGGCGGAATGCTGTGAGTTCGAGGTCAGGCTGGTCTACAAAGAAAGTCCAGGATATCAAGGCTACAGAGAGAAACCCTGTCTTGAAAAAAAAAATTTTTTTAATTAAATTAAATTAAATCACAGAGCCCAGCCCAGAGAGACATCTAAGCAGGTAAGTACATTTACTGCTCTTGCAGAGGACCAGAGTTCAGCTCCCAGAATCCATGTCAGGAGGTTCACAGCCGCCTGCCTATACCTCCAGCTCTAGGGGATCTGATGTCCCCTCTTCTGGCCTCCTCAGACTCCTGAGCCCACATGCACATACATACAAACAGACACACACAGATATACACAAATACACATAATTTAAAATAGTAAAACTTAACAATTCAAATCTTGAAAAGTGTGTTCTCCAACTATAATGAATTAAATTAGCCATCAAAAACAGGAAGGGCAGGTGAGAAGGCTCAACAGTTAAGAGCTTGTTCTTAGGCCAGGCCTGGTGGCGCACTCGGGAGGCAGAGGCAGAGGCAGGCAGATGGTGGCTCACCACTATCCAGGACTCCAATTCCAAGGGATCTAACCCCTCTTCTGGCCTCTACCAGCAGCCGACACACAGCGTGTACAGACATACATGCCAGCAAAACTACTCAATAAACATAAATAATTTTTAAATTATTTTTTAAAGAAAATCTGGAAATTTTACAAATATGTAAATTAATAATATACTACTAAGTAACCACAGATCGATGAAAAATTAGGTCATGAGGGAGATTATTGTGAGTTTAGGCACATTAGTGCCACGGCACAGATGATGAAGTCAGGCGACAATCTCAGGTTTCTGGTTGGTACCTTCTACTTTGTTTGAGACTGGGCCTCCTATTATTCACTGCCACATATGCCAGGCTAGCCCGCCCTAAGCTTCTAGAGAGTCTCCTGTCTCCTGCTCCCACAAACCAGTAAGGATCAGCTAGGATTAGAGATGCTTACACTGTGTCCAACTCGAATGTGGGTTCTGGGGACCTACACTCAGGCCTTGTGCTGCTGGTGTCTTACCCACTGAGCCTCATGTCACCAGTCCAAGTAGGGAAATGAGAAAACGCTTCCAGGATCTGAAGAGATGGTTCAGCAGTTAAGAGAACTGACTGTTCTTCCGGAAGACCCAAGTTTACTTCCCAGCACCCACATGGACCAGGCCACCCTCTTTTGGCATCTTCAGGCACTGCACACACACTAGGTCGTGGACATACAAGCAGGAGCAAAACACCCGTGCATGTTAAAAATAGCTTTTTAAATAAAAAGCTTTCAGATTAAATCGGGAAAATGTGCAACAGAACAAAATTTATAGAATGTAGCGAATGTAGTTAGCATAAAGCGGAAATTTATAGTTGTAAAACCTTTTCTAAAACATTATTAGGCCAGGAAGATGGCTCAGCAGGTAAGAACTTGCCACCAAGCCTGATAACTGAGTTTGAACCTCAGAAACCACACAGTGGAAGGAAAAACCAGACTCCTGGGTCTTTGGATTTCCATATGCACACACAAATGAATGCACAAACAAATGAATGTAATTCTTAAGTTAAAAAAATTAATGTCATATACCACTGTAAAAGAAATAAGAAAAGGCCAAGTGTGCTGGTGCACGAATTTAATCCCAGCACTCGGGAGGCAGAGGCAGGTGATCTCTGTGCATTCGAGACCAGCCTGGTCTACAAAACAAGTCCAGAACAGCCAAGGCTACACGGAGAAACCCTGTCTCAAAAAAAAAAAGAAAAAAGAAAAAAAGAAAGAAAGAAAGAAAGAAAGAAAGAAAGAAAAGAAAAGAAAAAAAGAAAAATTTACTGAGAAAATGTCTAACAAAATCAAACACCTTCTAGCGATCAAAAAGACTCAGCACGCTGGGGTTCTGTTTCTCACCCTGACAAGTGGCATCAACAGAGAATCCACAGTGAACACCATAACGAAGGCCAGAGATGGACTGTTCCCTAAGACCAGGAACAAGCACATCCACACAGTCCACTGGACCACAAGAAAGTCCTGCCAAATCCCGTCTCCACCTCACTCATTACCAACCTTGCCAAAACCAAGCACTGGTAACTGTTGGGTGTGTATGTGTTCTATGTGTACCCTGCAGGTGCACGGACAGAGAAGCCAGAGGCTCACACCGAGATGTCTTCTTCCTCTGTCTTAGTTTTTCTAAAACAGGGTCTGACACTCACTGAACCTAGAGCTCACCCATTCCTTGAGATGCTGGTGACCAGTAAGCCCCTGGAACTCACTCCCCTACACACAACCGCACCCAGTGCCACCGCAAGGCTAGCATTTACACTGCATTCGAGGGTCCCAGGTCACGCCTTCACAGCAAGCCCTTCGCCCACTAAGCCGTATCTCCAGTCCCTAACTGTTGATGTTAATGGAGGGAGATGTGTATGACCTAAAAGTATCTCTCGTCTGCAATATAACTGTCTTCCCATAAACCCCATCTCACTAACATAATTGACACAGCCAGAAATTTAGGGTTACTCTAGAGTCTCCCCACAGCCAACTCCTCTCAACATCTAATTTTAGCTCTTACTACCTACTTCCTCATTTAGGAACTTGTATCAACTTCTGTATCCTGACTGCGATCATTTCTCCTTCCTGTTTTGAGTTTTGTTCCCACATCTGGGCTAGGTACTATCAGGAAAATCTACAGGAACCAACAGTGGAGACTTCAATGGCTCTCCTGCACCCTATAGTCTCCTGAGGACCCACTGGTCTACAGGGGCACCGTTTCCCATCACACCCTTGGCTCACTGTACACTGAGCAGCAGAGCTCCTGTACACACCATGTTTTCACACAAGCTTTGTTGCTCACACTTGTTTGTTTCACACTGAGCTTGGTTGCTCAGCCTGCAAAGTCTTTCCCAACCACCCAGGAAAATACAATCTCTCCCTCCTCTTGTTTTGCACGTGTGCTTCTATAAGCAATAGGTTTCTGCTGTGTCTTCTCTCCCTTAAAAGACAACAGAATACCAATGATTTTTTTTTTTTTTTAAATAGTTCATTTAGAACCTCCATTGAGCTTTTCCACTCATGGGCAGGTGCGCTCACTACACTACGGTTGGATAAATGAACCATGTAACAACACTACTTTAAACTTAGAACAAGAAGATAATCCAAACTGGTTAATCAGAACAGCCGAAATAGTTAAATGGTCCTTTTAAAAATGCAATGCAGCCAGGCGTGGTGGTGCATGCCTGTAATCCCAGCACTCAGGAGGCAGAGGCAGGAGGATCACTGTGAGTTCGAGGCTTGGTCTACAAAGTGAGTCCAAGACAGCCAGGGCTACACAGTGAAACCCTGACTGGAAACCAAAATAAAAAGCAATCCAGTTTTCAGAGAGAGAGAGAGAGATGTGTAACCCTAAATATGTCAACAACAACAAAACCACTTAAAATACTTAAGGAGAAAAACCTTTGCCACCTGATGACAAAATGAAACAGAAAAAACAAAAACAGAAACAAAAAACCATCATTTGGATCCTGAGCATTCAGTATCACTAAAGTTTACAAGAATTCCTTTTACAATAACAGTACAAAAACGAAGAAGGAACTCTATGGTTTAAAGCACCTCAAAAGGGCATCCTTTATTGGGGGAAAAATAGTGCAAAATTATAATCTCAGCTCCGGTCCCAGCTTAGGTGTCCTCTTAAGAAGTTTCATCACCAAGAAACTCCAGTTTCCGGCAGTCAGAAAAACCACGTGTAACTGACCCCAGCTCAAAATAAATAACGTCCGGGCAAATTGACTGGGGGGTTGGGGGCGGGGGGTACGGCGGTCGGGAACGGAAAGGGCTCCTCTGGGACACCCACATGGCCTCCCGGCTCCCCGGCCCCTCTCCCCGCGGCGAGCAGCGTCCGAGCACAGGCCGGCGGGGCGCGCTGAGCTCGGCTTCCCCACCGCGTTCGTTCTGCCCCCACCGGGCCCGCGGCCCCGGGGAACCCAGGACTCACCCAGCGCAGCTGCTCCAGAACACGCCGCACGCACCCCGCGGCGGCCCCGGGCCCTGCCATCTCCGCGCCCACGGGCGGAGGCCTCGCAGCCGGCCAGCCGGCCAGCAGCAGGCCCGGCGCGTCGGCTCGGCGCTGGGGACGCGAACGCACCGGCGGCCGGCACGCACCACCTCGGCCCTGCGGGGGGAGCCGGCGTCGTCGCACACCCCCCACCCCCGGCCTTGGTCTCGCCGGCGCGGCGGAGACGCCCCCTTCCACCGCTCGAGCTGAGCGGACACGTCCTCGCTTGCTCTTAAAGGGCCCGCGCGCCGCTCCCAGGCCTCCAACCCCGGAGCACCGGGCGTGAAGCTGCCGCCTTGCGCCCCTAGGCCTGGGGCGCAGTTCCCAGGGTGAAGACGCCTCCTTCGCCCTAGTTCCCAGCGCACCCCAGTCCGCTCCTCCAGAGGCCGAACCCCACGCCGTCGTACCCCGGGGGACCCCTCCGGCACAGAGACGTCGGCTTCCGCCATCATTCCGGTCAGAAAATGGCCCGAGGCGCACGAGCCGGCGCGTCCTCCTTTCCGAGTCCGCACTTCGGACTCTGCACACGAAGGCGTTCGGGTCAACTGTGTGGTCTGGTCAGAATTTAACCTCTCCTGCGCAGCTGGCCAGCCTTCGGGTTCACTCACCTGGGGTTCACCTGGCGGGCGTTAGCTAGGCGCCCCAGTCTCAAACTCCATTGGCGCCTAGGTAGGGGAGTGCCGGATCAAGCCGGTGTGGACTTCTGCCCGGCACCAAGCGTTCTCCGAGAAAAGAACTCAGTGTAGCAGCTTACTCTCTAAATTTAGGCCCCTATTTTTAGAGCCATTGCGTGAAGTATCCTGGGAAAGACGATTTTACGAAAGGTTTGAAACATAACCTGTCTCTAGTGTGTGTCTCTTCGAACACAATCACTTGTCCAAACTAACGCAATTCACAACGTAGCAGCTGCCCAAGAGAACTTGATAAACAAAATCATAAACCCTTTGTAAATTTCCATAATATAACCTAGTAAAAACATCACTTTCGTGCTACAAGCACTCACACACACAAAATCGGAAATACCCACGGTTGCAGCCAGTGACTTTTAAGACCAAACTCAGGTCTGCTTTGTGGATACTCGGACTGTTCTTTGCCACATCACCCTAGGGAGTTTCAAAAACTGCTTCTACTGGAGATAGCAAAAGTTGCTCAATACTCCCATTTTAAGGTAGTGCACAACTTTCATACGTATTGGACTGTGTTGAAATTAGCTTATATGAGTACTACAGCCAGAAGAGAAGTGTGCTGAAGTTTTTTAGAATTTTAGAGATGCTTAGGCTTCAGTTAGAACCACCATTACTCAAAACTTCTCCAATGAGTCTGAGCAGCTTTAACGAACTCAGAATCTTACTGGGCTTTTAGGATTTGTAAACAGAAAGGAAAAAAAAAAAATTGCTTCACCCAGCCTTCGCTATGTTCATCTGTGCCCCTTTCCAATCTGCAGTAGTTACGATCCCAAGTGCTAAAAGAGAAAAGAGGCAAGTGAACCTTTAAAAAGAAGAAAACAAAACAAAACACAAGCATATCTATAGCAAAGATTTCCCCATAACAAAAAAAAAAAAAGTAAACTTAGCAACCACTGCAAATTCCAAATCTAACTCCCAAACCATGCACTGGGGTCATGTAGACACTTACCCCTTCACCTAGACCTTCCGATTCCGTTTCTTAGAAAGTTCATGTTAAAATACCCTGACATGTAAATAAATCTCTCCTGAATACTTCATAAGGCTGAGAGAGGTTCCAGATTTTAATACCTTCTGCTCTCCTGTTTCCACACAGTGTGATCCTGTTTTGACACTGATAGAGGGGTGCTATAGGTGGAGCTGTGACTACCAACCCATAGTCCAATTTCATGGACTTCATAACTTGTTAAATGTATGTGTGCACACATGCCTGCATATACATATTTTCTTAAATATTATGCATATCACACATTAAAATTCACAACGAGAAAGAAAAATCCTAGGATCTCAAACTGCTGAAACACTGAAGATTTGGTTCTAGTCTATTCGCAGAGTCCATAATTTCCACCAAGTGAGTAATATTCAAAGATTCTTCTCCATAAGTAGACATGAGATCTTATTATCTTATAAAGGACCTGGCCTTCAAGGAACTGGACAGTAAATGTTATTAGTGCTCACAGCAGCTATGAGAAAACATCCAGGGACACTAGACAACTTACTAACCGGAAAACCTAGTCCGTGGCCTAGAAACTGGTTTCCCTCAGAGAGGCCCTGTGCCCAGTGCTGTCAGGAGTAGCCACTCCCACTTGGGCGGGGCGAGCACTAGTGTCACCCACATAAGCACTCCTCCTTTGGAAGGAAATCAGCTCTGTTCTGCCACATTGCTATTCTCTGGGTCTGTGATGTAAGAGTTGTTCTCAGAATACACGGAATCAGGAGCTACCTGTTCGACAGGAGCTGAGCGAATTTCCTGCTTATTACACCTACAAGTGAAGCACTCTAGGGAGGAGTAGGTGAATGTTAGAACTTCAAGAGGCTCCTCAGCGATAAGCTGAAGTTGCTAAGAAGCTGTGTATACTCTATTTCTCTGTGCATCAAGGAAGGTACGTCTACACATAATCTACCTAAGATACTGGTTCATTGAAGCCATCACCTCAATTAGGCAAGAAGGAAAGGAACCTCTTTCACTCAAAATTAACTCGAAATTTGCTCCAATATTTTAGTTTACTGAAGCTTTTCAGACCTATGTTCTGCGTACTTTACAGCTGTGCCCAGATTGCTAGATTCTAGGTTGGTCAGGAACTCGTCAGAACACCTAATCCAATGATTATGGGCTGCCAGCCAGCCAAGAGAAGCCAAGCAGTCAGGACGCACAGAAGCAGTCGTATACAGACCAAGCCCACATTTCCTCCGAGTTATCAGCGTGGCTCTGGCTGCCACAGAAGAGACATTTCTACTGCAATCTTTTAGTTTTTCAAGAAAATCCAGAGTTTTTAAGTGAACTCACATTTTAGATGTTGACAACTGACCTGTGAGTGTGAATATGGATGAATGTGTGTGTGTTGTTGTTTTGTTACCATTGTTTTATATACTGGGGAATTAAACCCATGGCCTTCTTAGCCTAAGCAAGTTCTCTCCTCCGCTGAGCTACATCACCACCCCAACAATAGCTTTTGGGGGGTTTGTTTATTTGTTTTTTGAAGCAAGGGTTCTCTGTGTAGTACTGGCTGTCCTAGAACTCACTCTATAAACCAGGCTGGCCTTGAATTCAGAGGTCCACCTGCCTCTGCCTCCTGAGTGCCAGGACATGCACTAACCACTGCCCGGATAACAATAACTTATTTAAAAAGCACTTGACAAGTCCACTTCACCAGTAACCTGTTAGCTAGTCTCATCTTTAATACTGAAGGCTTACTATTAAAATGCCTTCTCCAAAGAAGATGAAACTTTCCAAGGCCACAAGACAATTAAAATTCAATTCAATTCAATATTTTCATGTCTAAAGAATTTCAACAAGACGGTTAAGGAAAATACACTTGACTATATTTGCTAAGCCCACAAAAGTAACATTCTTAGTAGACCTCATTAAATAAATGCTTTACAGAGACTCAAATTGTTATAAACTCCTTAACGTGGTTAGCCTCTAGAGCCCCTCTGTTGAGACCTGCTTTAGTTCCTAGCATAATTGTGGCTTCTCTGTTAACGCCTGCTGTCACTTTTAACAAACCAGAAGCCATTTTTGCCTCCCAATCTCCATCTTGACCATAAGGTAAAATTAAGTTCAAGTTCTAAGGCTCTACTCACCTAGGAGCTTTTTACTTAGAGTTCAAGACTTGTTGGACATTCTGCTTGAATTAATGATTTATGTTCTACTTAAACAAAACCACAACAATACACTGCTATGTTCCTTTCTCCCGGAACAGTGGAGAACTGGAAAGTCCCCAAGCCTACATCCCAGCCAATCACCATAAAATGTTTTGTCTAGCCACCTGGATACATTGTGCTCAGAACAAAATTGATTCTTCTGACATTTAGCTAGTCAAAATGATGTAATGCTGCCCTCCCCTTCCTTCCCACATGGTTACCTGGTTGTTAGCTGGTTATGGTTTTTCTTATTTAAAAAGCCTGCCTTAGAAACAGACCAGCATCACAGTTCCTAAATCCAAGCTGTGGCTCTGACAAGTCAGTTTTTGTTTAGCGTTCGAAAAACTTCCATCAATCTGAGTCTGGTGTTCAAATGGTCAGTGTGCGCCTATTCTTGAACCCATAACACAAATATCATGCTCTGATTAGTAAGTTACTTTTTCAGTTTCTTACTTTCTCTGGTATAATTTATGGTTGAGGATATTTTTTTTTTCTTCCTTTGTTTGTTTCCCTGAGACAAGGTTTCTCTATATAGCCCTGGCTGTCCCAGAACTCGCTCTGTAGACCAGACTGGTCTGGAACTCACAGAGATCCAACTGCCCCCCTCCCATTTCCCAAGTGCTGGGATTAAAAGTGTGCACCACCCACCTCCCAGGGAAGGATATTTCCACGCAATACACTAGTAAGTAAAACTGAAGTTTCACTCTGACTACTTAGCAATTATCATTAGTACTAATTTTTCTCCTAACCTGACTAACGTTTGTAATCATCTTTAAGACTGAGTCATACAAAGAAAATGAATGTTCTTTCTGGAGCTTTTTCTTATAATATATCTACTTTCTAGAACCTAGCAAAGATAATTAAATGAGTAGGGGCTTCTTAAAGGAAAATGATGAAGTAGGACACCGAGGCTTATGCCTGTAAAACCAGCATTTGGAGGATGAGGCAGGAGGATCTGACATAGCCACAAGGAGAGAGAGAGAGAGAGAGAGAGAGAGAGAGAGAGAGAGAGAGAGAGAGAGAGATAGTAGGTGCTGAAAGGTGGTGGCATGTGTTTTCTATCCTAGGAATCAGAAGGCAAAGGCAGATGGATCTCTGAGTTTGAGGCCAACCTAGTCTACAGAGCAAGTGGACAAAGAGGACTACACAGTGAAACCCTGTCACAAAAAAACAAAAACAAAAAGAAACAAAGCTAAGGAAGGAAGAAAAAGGAAAAATATTAGGTAGTTTCCACAAAACTTGTCAGTTAGTGGTGCTACCATATGCTTTTGTCCTCTAGAAACATTTAACTATCTTGCTTTTCTTTCTAATTGCTGCTTTAACCAATCACTAAATCCAGTGGACACTATGTACAAGATCTATCCAACTGGCTCTTCTACTCATTTCAAGCACCAGATGTTGAGCCACAGGTTTTATTTTTGTTGTTGTTGTTGTTGTTGGTTTTGTTGTTGTTGTTGTTGTTGTTTTGTTTTTCGAGACAGGGTCTCTCTGTGTAGCCTTGGCTGTCCTGGACTCGCTTTGTAGACCAGGCTGGCCTCGAACTCACAGCAATCCACCTGCCTCTGCCTCCCGAGTGCTGGGATTAAAGGCGTGCACCACCACCGCCCAGCAAATAATTTTCTTTTTTTACTTTTTTAAAGATTTATTTATTATTATGTATACAGTGCTCTGCCTGCATGTACACCTGAAGGCCAGAAGGCATCAGATCACATTATAGATGGTTGTGAGCCACCATGTGGTTGCTGGGAATTGAACTCAGGACCTCTGGAGGAGCAGCCAGTGTCCTTAACCTCTGAGCCATCTCTCCAGCCCCGAGCCACAGGTTTGTAAGTATGGCTAGTGGACTGTTTTGTCAGACCTATATAGTACTTTCTGTTTCTAGGCAGTCTCACTGTGTAGCCTTGGCTGGCCTGCATATTTCTATTTCACTGAACTCACAGAGATCCTCCCTCCTCCGCCTCCCAAGGGCTGTGGTTAAAGATGTGTGCCACCACACCCAACTGGCATTATTTCTTCAACGAATTTTGGCCAGCTTTGAAAAAGGAGACAAAGAGGCCAGGCATGACAGCACACATCTTTAATCACAGTACTTGGGAGGCAGAAGTGGGTAGATTTCTAGGAGTTTGAGGTCAGCCTGGTTGGTCTACATAGTGAATTCTAGGACAACCAGAGATATGTCAAGAGACCTTGTCTCAAACAAACAAACTAACAAACAATTTCAACGAAGTTAAACCCCCATTACAGTGTATAAAGCTCTTCTTAATTTGATTCTCATATACATCTTAAGTCTTCCCAGTTCCGCCAAGATGAATTGCCTATATATAGTTCTCAAAAAAATCATGTTCTCTCCTACTTCATAAGTGTTAAAAATGTTATTTCCTCCACAATGTAATTTTCTCTTTTCCTGCTTTGTGAACTCTGCTTTTCCTTCAGTATTAGGTCAAATATGCTCTCCTCTAGGACACTTCCTAGCCTCCTTCTCCACCCATCCTACCTACTACACTACCTAAGCCACCTCCTAGGCTTTGCTGTGGGAGCTTCCTATGTCTATTATATCACTATATTAAAAGTATTCTTTTTCCAGTCTACATCTTCCAAGTAGAGTAAACTCCCAGAAAGCAACCTACAAAAGCAAATGAGCAGAGAGAAATGTTTCCTCAATTAACGTGGAGGTATAAATTTGCAAAAGATTTATGTCAGTGGGGTGTGGTGGTGCACATTTTAATCCCAGAACTCAAGGGAGGCAGTTGGAGGCAGATCACTGTGAGTTCAAGGCCAGCCTGGTCTATAAAGCAAGGCCAGGACAGCCAAGGCTGTTACACAGAGAAAGCCTGTCTTGGAAAAACAAACAAACAAACAAACAAACATATATATAGTTAAATACTAAAGTGGGGTCCTGCTGAAAGGCTATTTTCATTTAGTAATAAATTGTTGTTTTGGTTTGGTTTGGTTTGGTTTGTTTGTTTTTGATTTTGGAGACAGGGTTTCTCTGTGTACCCCTGGTTGTTCTGGATCTTGTGCGCTCTCTCTCTCTCTCTCTCTCTCTCTCTCTCTCTCTCTCTCTCTCTCCCTTCCTCTGTTTCTCAGGCTTGCCATGAACTCACAATGATCTGCCCGCCTCTGCCTCCCCATTGCTATGATTAAAGGCATGTGCCACCATTGCTTGGCTACTATTGTTTTTTTAAAAGTTGTCTTTCTTTTTATTTTATGTGTGTGAGGGGTTTTTGTTTGTTTGTTTAGTGTGTGTGTGTGTGTGTGTGTGTGTGTGAGAGAGAGAGAGAGAGAGAGAGAGAGAGAGAGAGAGAGAGAGAGAGAGTGTGTTTTGAGTTTTGCCTGCAAATATACATGTGCACATGTGTGTGCCTGGTGCCCCTCATGTGGAGAAGAGGGTGCTAGATCCTCTGCTGAAGTTATAGATGGTTGTAACCTGACATGTGGGTGCCGGTTGTTGAATCCAGGTCCCCTGCAAGAGAAGCAAGTGCTTTTAACCACTGAGCTCCCTCTCTAGTGCCCCTCCTTTTTTTAGATAGATTTCACTGTGTCAATGAAGTCTAACTCACAATCCTCTGGCCTCTACTTCTCAAATGCTGGTATTGCAGGTGTGTAACACCACATCTAGCTGATAAACAGAGTAGCAAGCAACAAATGAGAAATGTGAACCTCTTGGAGGTTGGTCAGATGTATTTTGATGCTAATTACTACTGGCCCAAAATGTTGGTAACCTTGCCTAAGAATTTATACCTGTTTGACCAATAAAAGCCAACACACCTGGGTGTGGAGGAATGCTGAGTGGATGTAACAACTGTCAATAAAGCACAGTTTAGCCAATCAGCTGGGCAGAAGCACAGGGAGTGGAAGGCGAGACCTCCTGGAGGAGACCAAGCAGGATAGTCAGTTGGGAGGAGAGAGAAGGTTGACTGTGTAGGAGGATGAAGGGGAGAATGGCCGGAGGAGCATCTTAGTGGCAAATGCTTGTGGTATATGTATTATATATCAGTTTAGAGTAGTTTGTTTACCATAGTTTAGGAGAAGATTTGTATCAGTTTAGATTCTGTCCCGCGTTGTGCTGGCACCTTTGAAGTACCCTTCAGACTCTGTCTTTTATTACCAATCTTAGGCCGAACCGATACATTTTTACTCTAACATCTTGGTAGACAAATGGATATTCATGGCTAAAGTTCCCGCTCTTTGGAAAAAAGAGAGACTCTTGGGAAAGAGAAGGAGACCAGACAGAAGAAGAACAAGGAGGAGAGTGGCCAACGCATAGGAAGAGAGCCGCATGGCCCAGAGAAGGGACTCTGAAGTTCCTTATGGAAAGGGAGAGATATAATAGGTAGAAATTATTAGAAGCAGATGGCATGGGATTTAGTCAGGGAGGTCTGTGAGGTAGCTTAGGGAATTAATATCTGTGCTTACCTCCTATTTTAAAACATAACAAGTGTCCGTGTTGTATTTGACTGATAGTGGGTTAGAAAATACCACCATAATAATAATTAGCCTAATAAACATTTATTTGGCCCTACTTACAAAATAACAACAACATGAATGTCACGACCCCTCCAGTGGAGTCTGTATGACAAATACTACACAGGCCTGAGGTGACAACCCCCCAAAAGGGGAGAGTCTCCTGGACTGAGGCTGATGTTTCTGCCAGGAGAAATTGAATCACAGCTCTTTTCTCTCATTGGACTGGAATCTATTCTTTCTTCTTAACTCTACTTCACTCCCATGTCAGGACTCCTCAGGCATAACCACAGTCGCTGGGATACGACCCTAACTCGGGACTGCAGCCAGGGACTGTCA
>OU015742.1:154119203-154121703 GCA_907169655.1 Acomys percivali | reverse complement strand
GTCTTAGCCAGGCATTCTGGTGCACATCTACAATGCCAACACATGAGAGGTAAAGGCAGGAGAATGAAGAGCCGAAGGTCATCCTCTGCTAATGTCTTCAAGGCTAGCCTAAGCTACCTGAGACCCTGTCTCAAAGTAACAAACAAGAATAAGACTGGCAGAGTTAAAACAATGACATTTTGTAGTTCTGTTTTGGCTTTGTGAATGGAAGATACAGATATTATAAAAATATAAAAACAGCAACTATGAAATCTGTGCTGCCATGAATTTGCACACAGAAATGTTTCTTTTCTCTCTCAAGCCAAATATAGCATAAGGCTGTGCCAAGAAATTAATTTAAAAGCCGTGTCTTTTAGATCATTTTGCCTGTGAATGCTTCAGGCAAAAGAAAACTCTCAAATTGCTTCCTTTGGTGATTCTGGAAGGGTCACACACTGCTTCAGTAAGATAAAAATGTCAAGTTACTACAAACGATCTCAGAAAATTATAAAACTTATCATTACCTTTTTTTCCCCATCAGAAAGTAATTATATCTGCTTAAATAAAAATCCATGTTATTAACCAAGCATGGTGGTGCACTCCTGTAACTGAGCACTCATGATGATAAGGCAGGAGACTCATGAGTTCAAAGTCAGCCTGGGCTACACAGCCAACCTCTATCTCAAAACTCGAAAAAATAGGTGGCAGCAAGGTGGACCTAGGTTGAGTTTCTTGCTGCCAAGCCAAAAAGCCTGAGTTTGAACCCTGGGGACTCATAGGATGGAAGAAAAAAAATCATTTTCACAAATTGTCTTCTGACCTCAAGGTGTACACTGTAACACAACTGTCCCCACACATACACAAATAGACACACAAAATAAATAAATAAATAAATTGAAATGAATTTAAGCAAAAAGGGGTGTTGCTGGGAATCCAGGAAGAAGAGAGTAGTGGGGTGGATTTGATCAAGATATATTACATATAAGAATAAAATTATCAGCTTAAATTGAAAATATTTTTGTATGTAAAAGTTTATTGTGTGAGCATGGGGGAGAGAAGGAAAGGGAGCCCAGGGAGAGACAGAGACAGAGACAGAGACAGAGACAGAGACAGAGACAGAGGAAGAGAGTGGAGGAAGGAGGGCAAGAGGGAGAGAGAAAAGGAAAGAGAGGTAAGAGAGAGTACTAAAAATATTTTTGAAAGCATGTTGTCTGGAGATGGAAAGACATCTCAGGAGTTAAGAGCATTGAATACTCTTCCAGACAACCCAGGTTCAATTTCCCAATATCTACAGGGCAATTCACACAAACCCAATGCCTTCTTCTGGCCCTCCTCAGGCACCAGCCACTCTATGACCTGAGCTAGCCTGTTCCCTCAGTCTCTTAACAGCTAGGATACAAGCATATGCCACCACACCTAATTCACAAATACAGTTTTTAAATAAACCACGATATGCCTGAATTCAACTTCAGAATAAAATATATGAGCACATCTCTGTCTCAAAAACGGAAACCCAAAAACCCAAACAAACAAACAAAAACAAAAAAAACTAAATTGCTGTATGTTTTTCAAAAGAAAAACAATAGGATTTATTGAAAAACATAAAAGACAAAAATAAACAAAAATTTTAAAGAGGATGATACATTGACTTAGATTCTTATAAAAGTTCCAATTCTTGGCAAATTAAACTGTGCATGCTATAGGGAATCTGCATTTTTGTTTTTGTTTGTTTGTTTTTTTGTTGTGGTTGTTGTTTTGTTTTGGGAGGTTTTTTGCTTTGTTATGTTTTGTTTTGTTTTTCAAGACAAGGTTTCTCTGTGTAGCCTTGACTGTCCCAGACTCGCTTTGTAGACCAGGCTGGCCTCAAACTCACAGCAATCTGCCTGCTTCTGCCTCCCGAGTGCTGGGATTAAGGCATGCACCATCACCGTCTGGCCAGGAATCTGCATTTTTAAAGGTTTATCTCGCCAGGGAAATGGCTCAGTAGGCAAGGGCACTGCCATCAAGGCTGAGGCCCTAAGTTTTATCCCTGGAGCAAACATGGTGCAAGGAGAAAACTGGCTCCAGAAAAATTTCCACTGGCCTCCACTCAAGCACCATGGCATGGCATACATATGTGCACACACAAGCAAAATGTTCAAGTGTAACAATTTTTAAAGAATTAGGTTTTCCACCGAATTAACTTTTAAATTTCCAATTTTAAGCATACATAGGTCAAATTTTGCTATGTTTATAATGGTGCACCATATAAGTATATCTATGTCAGGTCAAAAAAAGCCATCAGTTTACTTCAAGAAAATCTGTGATGGGATGAAGCAGTAAGGCCACTCAGCAGGTAAAGACAGGCTTGCCATGCAAGCCTGATGACCTCAGTTCAATCCTCAGAACCCAGAGTTAGAGAGGATAAAGGACTCCCAACATTTGTTCTCTGACCCCTACATATGTACCATGGGGGGCGCGCGCGCGCGCGCGCGCACACACACACACACACACACACACACACACACACACACACACACAC
>OU015742.1:154099960-154114239 GCA_907169655.1 Acomys percivali | reverse complement strand
TCTAATTCTATTCTCGGCATGCCAGGAACAAGTTCTTATGAACTGTTGCTTACACTCACTAAAACGAGGCACGCAACCAATATGGGCCTTTATAGCCAGGAAGCCACTTTTGCCAAGAACTTTTAAATGCAAGTAATAGCAGAGCATGTGTTTACTTACTTTAGCTGGCATTTCAACTTCTTCAGATATGAACACCTCTTCGATCGTGACTGCGTCTCTGGGAAAAAATCCAAAATCTTTTCCTCTCTGTCCAAACAGAGAACAAAGATTATGAAGGAAAAGCGATTGAAGCAGAAATAACCATTGAGCCTCATTTGCCCTGTGACCTTGGCTTCTAGCTATATTAAATCACAGAACATTAATTGGCTGTCAAATGTCATCTAAAAATCCTGAGTGGGGTCTGGGGATATAACTAGGTGGTGGAGTGCTAGCTTAGGTCCTGGCTTCAAGCCCCGGTGCCGAACAAATGTACAAGAACACGAGTGAGGCCTTATTGTTTTGTTACTTGACAGAATAATATTAACGTAAGAGTATGATGAGCAACAGCACTGTTGCAAGCGTCAGTATGAAAACTGTACTATATACTCCTATTATACGCCTATTATTCTCCCTCTCCCCACTCATTTTGTTTATTTTTATTTATTTGTTTGGTTGGTTTGGTTTGTTTTGGTTTTCTGAGACAGGGTTTCTCTGTGTAATAACCCTGGCTGTCCTGAACTCGTTTTTGTAGACCAGGCTGGCCTCAAACTCACAGCGATCCGCCTGCCTCTGCCTCCCAAGTGCTGGGATTAAAGGCGTGCGCCACCACTGCCCGGTTCCCATTCTTTTTATTTCTTTCAAGATGTATATGTTTTATTTTATGTGTATGGGTGTTTTTCCTGTAGTGCCTGAGGGGACCAGAAAAGGCCATCAGACAGCCTAGAACTGGATTACAGACAGTTGTGAGCTGCTGTGTGGATACTGGGAACCAAAGTCAGGTCCTCGGGAAGCAAAAGCTCTTACCTGCTGAGCCATTGTTCCTGCCCAACCCCTCCCTGTTCTCTAGCACCTTCTTTGCCCAGGTTCTGCAGATTTATACTTTCAGATCTGAGATATTTTGGTCTATACTTGTAGATCGAAAGGTAACAACAATTGAGGTGACAGCTCAGGAAGACAGAATCCAAGAGTTTTCAAGATGTCGTAACTGAAGTAAGGGACTTAGACTTCCAGAAGTGACAGAGGGGTTTATCAAGGGAATTAAGGTCCGTGTATCCTCAAGGGAGGATGCAGTTCCTTTTGCCTTTTCTGGGTGATTCTAGTAACAGCTTCTCTTGACCCAGTGCGAGCACATGAAGGAGGTCCCCCAAGAGTGAAGTCACCATTCAACCACTCACAGGCCCACTTATTCCTATTAAAGTTTCACACAAAAATAATTTTTTTTTGTCTTCTGGCCCATCACCATCACACATTAAATGCTATTCTTCAGGCTCTCCAGCTACTCTTCATTTACAACTATTGGAAATAGTCTACGAGTCCACAGTGTGAGTCCTTAAATGGGTATGAACACAGATTAATCACCTCTACTTCAGCGTAGCCAAAAGGCAGAGGTGCAATTAGGCTAAACATGTAATGTACCAAACCAAAGGCATCTAAGACTCCCCCCACAGTTTTACCCATTAAACACTGTTTAGTGTTAGAATTATTACTTTCATACTTTGCCTCTTATGACATATACTATGTCATTTTTTATACCTGCATCAGATGCATTCAAAACACATAAGCAACAAGGAGTCCCAGAAGTTGCAAAGCAAAAAGCAAATCTAAGCAGGGCAGTGGGGGTGCTTGCCTGCACTCAGGAAGCAGAGGCAGGCAGATCTCTGTGAGTTCGAGGCCAGCCTGGTCTACAAAGTGAGTCCAGGACAGCCAAGGCTACATAGAGAAACCCTGTCTTGAAAAAAAGTAAAACAAAACAAAAACAAACAAAAAAGAAAATCTAGCCAGTGGCAAAGGTTTGGTTCCATATCCCCTGGAGGGAAGAGGAGGGTTTCAAATACAATCTGTGTCTTCAGATGGGTACAGCAGCTACATCAGCACTCAGGAGGATCAGGCATCCAGGCTCATCTTTAGGTACATTGGGAGTTTATAGATCACCTGGGGTATACAAACCCTGTCTCAAAAATAAAATTGCCCATGCAAACAGTGAGCACAGAGGCTGCATTAGGGAAGAAGCTGACGTCTGCACCCTATGGGACCTATGTGGGACACTATCAGATTAGTCAGGTCTGTTCAGCATGGAAGTAAACTCATCTATCACAGCACGGCATCATTATAAAACATGATACACACCAGAGATACAAATATTTTCAACTGAAAGCAGTTATTATTATTCTGAGAGCGTGAGCTTCTTTTACTTTGGCCAAATAAAAGGGTCTCCCCAGGTGAGCCTAGTGATGTACGTCTTTAATCCCAGCACTCAGGGAGGCAGAGGCAGGCAGTTTGCTGTGAGTTCGAGGACATCCTAGTCTACAAAGCGAGTCCAGGACAGCCAGGGCTACACAGAGAAACCCTGTCTCGAAAAATCAAACAAAACAAGACTCTCCCAGTCATCATTTCATTTTCCATGAAAATTCTATAAACCTTTCTTTCCCAAAGCACCAGCCTTTCTGCTGACCTCTCCAACACACCCCTGCTCTCTCTCTGCTCAGACATGCTTTGAAATCTTATCAACTAACTTCCCAGTCTTTCTCAAACTCAGTCACCGACAGCACAGAGAGATGGATGTGGTTGCCATAATATAAGTCAGCACCCCTAAAGGCTTTCTAAATAAATATGAACTCTAAGCTTAAAATGTATGTATGTTAGCCAGGCATGGGGGTACACACCTTTAATCCCAGCACTCAGGAAGGCAGAGGCAGACAGAGCTCTGAGTTTGGGGCCAACCTGGTTTACAAATAAAACCAAATGTGTGGGGGGGGTTATGTTTTGGTTTGTTTGGTTTGGTTTGGTTTTTTCGAGACAGGGTTTCTCTGTGTAGCTCTGGCTGTCCTAGACTCACTTTGTAGACCAGGCTGACCTCGAACTCACATCAATCCACCTGCCTCTGCCTCCTAAATGCTGGGATTAAAGGCATGCACCACCATGCCAGGCCTAGGGGGTGTATTTTGTGAAAAAAATAATTTCAAGGCACTTCTTTTAATTTGAGGGGCTGGGATTTTCAAGACAGGGTTTCTCTGAGTAACCTTGGCTGTCCTGAACTCACTTTGTAGACCAGACTGGCCTTGAACTCACAGCGATCTGCCTGCCTCTGCCTCCTAAATGCTGGGATTAAAGGCATGCACCACCACGCCCGGCTAAAGCATTTCTTTAGTCTTTCATCTTAAACTGTGTTTCCCAAAACCTCTTCAATAGAAATTTTTGGGCCACCATTAAATGTGATTTTGTTTTTGTTTTGTTTTGTTTTTTTCAAGACAGGGTTTCTCTGTGTAGCCTTGGCTGTCCTGGAACTCACTTTGTAAATCAGGCTGGCCTTATACTAACAGATATTCACCTGCGTCTGCCTCCCAAGAGGTTGGAGTAAAGACACTCATGTGATCAGTTTTTTGTTTGTTTGCTTATATTTGATGGGAGCTGTTAATATTTATACAGAGCTTTGAAGTTGTTAGATAAGAGTTCCTTTAAAGACTAACCGCGAGTATCCTTGTACAAGTTGGTCATTGATTCTGCATTCAGTTCTTAACTAGATACTTACGCTTCCTGCCCACAAATCTTCTCTCTCTCCTGCAAGCTTAACATAAACAGATATCTCTTCCCCCTCAGTGAAGTTCAGGTATCGACAGTCAGGTCCTGTGTAGTCCCTCAGGGCTAAGACTCTGCTGATTAATGCTGTACAGACACAGGAAGAAAAGCACACACTTCAAACACCATGGCTTCTCACTTGTTTATAGACAGGGTCTTGCTATGTATCCCATGTGGGCATCAAACTTAGAGTCTTCCAGTGTCAACTTCTTCCTGGTGCTGAGATTTTAGATACATCCCACCGTACTCAGCTCCTCCCATTCCTCCATCCGTTTTGCCTTCCTTCAACCCAACTTTTAAATTTGGAAATGAGGCCGGGCACGGTGTTCCCTGTAATCCCGGCACTCAGAGAGGCAGAGGCAGGCAGGTCCTCCAAGACAGCCAAGGCTACACAGAGAAATCTTGTCTGGAAAAAGCAAAAACAACAAAAATTTGAAGTGATAGCTGAGCCTGATAGATCACACCTGTAATAACAACTCTAATGAAGCTGAGGAGGATTTCAGGAGTCTGGGATATCTCTATAATAAGAACAGCAACAACAATAATAATGTTTGAAATGCTAATTTACTGATGTTGGTTATCTTCTCAAAAAGCAAAATAAGCTTTTAACTACATATAGATTCAAGCTCAGATTTTTTTTTAAGCACAGTATTGCTGATTATTCATAACCTGCTCCCATTTACCTATTTTTAAATTTTAAATTACAACACGGGGTGTGTGTGTGTGTGTGTGTGTGTGTGTGTGTGTGTGTGTACATGTAGTTCAGATGTAGAGTTCAGAGTACAAGCCAGGCAGTGGTGGCTCACACCTTTAATCCCAGCACTCGGCAGGCAGAGGCAGGCAGATCACTGTGAGTTTGAGGCCAACCTTGTCTACAAAGTGAGTCCAGGACAGCCAAGGCTACACAGAGAAACCCTGTCTTGAAAAACCAAGAAACAAAAAAAACAGAGTACAGCTTTTGGGAGTCAGTCTCTCCTACCCTGTGGGACCTGCATATCAAACTCAGGTTATCTGGCTTGGCAGCAAGGGCCTTTACCCACTGACTCATCTCACAGGCTCGCTCTCTCTTCCTTATTTTGCTTTCAAGTTGTCTTTATTTTATTTGTTTGAGTTTTGATTACATGTATGTATGTGTGGCATATGTGAGGCCAGTGCCCACCAAGGCCAGAGACGGTACTAGATCCCCAGGAACTGGATCCATAGGTAGTGGTAAGCTGCCATCTGGGTACTGGGAGCTGAAGCCAGATGCTTGTCCAAGAGCAGTAAGCACTCTACGCTACGGATCTGTCTCTGAAGGCCCTGCCCTTCCCTATTTTAAGCAACCTCTCCTATCCCTTTGCACAGACTCAGGGCTCCACTCCAACTTGCAAATCTGTTGTTCTCCTAGTGAGTCACTACTCTTCTCTGATGTGTGGGAAAGGCTGTCTTTCTTTCTGGTACCTTCACATTTCCAGGCATCATATTTTCATTCTGTTAAAACTATAAGGTTGGGCTGGAGAGATGGCTCAGAGGTTAAGAGCACTGCCTGCTCTTCCAGAGGTCCTGAGTTCAATTCCCAGCAACTACATGGTGGCTCACAACCATCTATGGTGTGATCTGGTGCCCTCTTCTGTCCTGCTGGTAGAGAACTGTGTATGTATTAATAAATAAATCTTTTAAAAAAACCTATAAGGTAAAGAACCCCATTTCATTCTAACAAGTGAGCCTTTAACTAAGGTTTAGGGGGCTCTGGTTGGCTGACTCCGCCCTGAGAAAAAAAATTTTTTTCACTGCAACATCACCATCTTTCTAGTTCTTCCTCTTCCTCTTCTTCTTCTTCATCTTCATCTTTGTCTTGTTCTTTTTTCTTTTTCTTTTTTGCTTTTTTGCTTTTTCAAGACAGGGTTTCTAATATAGCTCTGGCTGTCCTGAAACTTGCTCTGTAGACCAGGCTGGCCTCAGACTCACAGAGATCCACCTGCATCTGCCTCCCAAGTGCTGGGAATAAAGGCACGTGCCACCACCGCCTAGCTCTTAAGTTTCTTTTTCTATTCTTCCCTCAGCCAAAAGAGAAAACAATCCACCTCTCTTCATGTTTAGCTCACATCCTGCTTTTCTCCTGAGACTGAACTCCTGCGTTACCTGCTATGCTTGTGATTTTGCATCACTCCTAGTCCACATTGATTTGATTTGCTATTATTAGATAAAATGAACATTTTACATTTTACTTTATTACTTTAAAAACACATTATACTAAAACACACACCAGGGGACATAGTAGGCCCTCAATAATTCTGAGCAAATCAAGTATGCTTGCTTCAGTCCTTCAATGACTAAAGTAATACACATATCATATAACTATTACAGTACTAATGTGTAAATTTTAAAAACATACTGATTAAGCCCTTCAGCAAGAGTCAAAATAGCACAATAAGTTACCACAAATTTGAATTTCTTGAGATTCAAGAAATGTCAACACTCGTGTTGTGGAATATTGTGTGGCCTGTGGCCTTGGTCCGCTGAGATGCTTCAAAGCCTTATTAAGAATGTCTGGGTCCCAGTGAAACCCTGCTATACCGAGGTTTACCAGGAAATCTGGGTAGGAATGGGGCTAATGACCTTCATCCTTTATAAAATCAGGAGTGCTGCTGATAGGAGAAGCAAAGCTTTGAAAGGCTCCAGTCCTGCACCTGCCCGTGGCCATCATTAACCACCCCATGCATCCACTCAAGATGAATCGTGTCAAGTGAGCTTAAGCAAACTGTGTTAGATGGACATGGCCCGTCGCTGTACACTTGTCTAAGTACCATTACAATGTGGCATTAATAAATGTGAGAAGCACCAAAAAAAAAGAAAAAAAAAAAAAAAGAAAAGAAAACACGAATTTAAATATCTTGATAAAGATATTAAAGGGCTGATTTTAATGCAAAGTGGGAAAGAATTGCCACAGAGAAGTACCGTGGTAACAAACTTCTAGTATATTGAATAACTTTTCCAAAAGGCTAAGAAAAAAATGATTACTCATAAAAAATATCACTTGTGAATTTTTTACATTTAAACTAATCATATTTTGCATTTTGAAATGCTGTCTTCTAGACCTGGCATGACTCACAATCTCACAGCAGCTGTGGTTGTCTGCCAAAGGCTTGCACAAGCGCGAGCCATTGACATTGCAAAACAGAGCAGGGAGGGGCTCGCAAGCCCCGCCTACCAGCGGAGGAGCCATGGAGTCCACCACGCCTGGCCCCTGAAGGAGAGAGAGTCATTTTTCTTTAGGGGCGTGGCCAATGGCTCTCGTGGATGGTCCACATCCACACGGTGCTTCAAAAACTATCTGTAACTCCAATTCCTGGGGTTTCCAAAATGTCCTCCGCTGGCATCCCGGCATCAGACATGCACGTAGTATGTAGATACATGTGCGCACAAAATACTCAGATGTAAAATAAAATAAAAATGAATAAATCTTTTAAAAGAACTTAAAAAAGAAACAACAACAACAAAACCCAAACAAACAAACAAAAAAAAGGAGCCCAGCAGTGGTGGCATCACCTTTATTCCCAGCACTCAAGAGGTAGAGGCAAGTAGGTCTCTGTGAGTTCAAGGCCAGCCTGGTCTACAGTGGTAGTTCCAGGACAGCCAGGGCTACACAGAGAAACTCTGTCTTGAAAAAAAAAAAAATCACTGGGACTGTAGAGATGGCTTAGCAGATGGAAACACTGGTTGCTCTTCCAGAGGACTTGGGTTCAATTCCCAACACCCACACCATGACCTGTGGTCATGTGTGGCTCCAGTCTGTGGATTGAGAACCCTCTTTGGAGCTTGGCATAGTGGCACACACCTCTAATGCCAGCACTCAGAGGCAGAGCCAGGCAGATCTTCATGAGTTTGAGGCTTGCGTTTGAGGGCACCTGGCACACACATAGTGCCTTCACATGCACAGAGGCAAACACTAATACACATAAAATAGGAGTACATAAATCTTTAAATACACATATATGTCTTAGACATTATTTTTTTCATATAGTTATATTTTGTGTTATTTTAATTTACATTTTGCAAAATTGGAAATAGTTTTATATTGGAAAGATAGAACTTAGTTTCAAGAACTCTAAGATGTGAACCCAATATTTTCTTTTTCTTCTTTTTCTTTTTAGACAAAGAACTCACTATGTAGACTGAGCCAGCCTGGACTAGAGATCTGTCTGCTTCTGCCTCTTGATGTCATCAACCCAGTAGGATAAAATTATTTTTCACCATCACATGGATACCAAAAATTAAGTTATTGGGGATAGAGAGATGAACTGAGTGGTTAAGAGCACTTAAAGCTCTTACAGAAGACCCGGGTTCAGTTCCCAACACTCACATGGAAGCTCATAGCTGTTTGTAATTCAAGTTCCAGGGAATACAATGTGCTCTTCTGAATTCCATGAACACTAGGCATATATATGGTATACACACACACATATACATACATACATGCAAGCAAAATACCCATATATGTACACTTTAAATGTAAGTTCTTAAACAACAAAGTAGAAATTCATTTTGCTTCATAAAAACTCAAGAACATTTAGTATTGAATGTCATAAATCATATATATCTATATTGGAACACATAGCATTTTTACATAATACATTAATGCAAATGATTAGCATTTGATAATATTTAGACAGCTAAATCCTGATGGTTTGAAATGAAAACATTTTGGGGGAAACATGAGGTAGAGAAAGTTAGAAACTAAAATGTAGAAGTTTCCTAAACATTGAATTACCACCCTCCCTGAT
The DNA here is from genome assembly GCA_907169655.1 of Acomys percivali. Taxonomy (NCBI): domain Eukaryota; kingdom Metazoa; phylum Chordata; class Mammalia; order Rodentia; family Muridae; genus Acomys; species Acomys percivali. The sequence goes on along the minus strand of OU015742.1, from coordinate 154,105,702 downwards.
ACCTTTTTAAACAACTCAGTAATCTTAAAAAAAGAAAGAAAGAAAACAGCTGGTTATTTAGTTTTTGGCACATTGATTACTACCATTTGTGGACATTTCTATGCCAGTCTTATTTTTGTCCTTTATGTTACATTTATAATAACCCTATTACAAAATGCTTTGCTTCTAGTATTCCTTTTTATATCAAGCTATACTTTATAATTTGAATATTTCTCAGTACTAGTAATGTTGATTTTTCACCACACGTGCATCCACAGTAACATTTGCTGTGATTTTAGAATTCAGTGTAAGAGGGAAGAAGAAAAGCAAACTTACTTTCACATTCGGGGTCCCCACACTTTTTAAGGTGCGCCAGCAACTTTGTTCCCTCCAGACACTTTGCCAGAGAAATAAGCAAAAGAAGTAATCTTTGAACACTGATTTCCGCCATGCTTAAGCCAGCCACCAGGAATCCCAAACAAGCAACAGAGCGCTTGTTAGGTTGCAGGCATGCCAACAAAACAGCAGATACTCTCTTCTGTAGTGCAAGAGGAATGGGCTGAGTGTTTTTTAGTCCTTTCGAGAGTGTTTTTTAGTCCTTTCGAATCTACACTTTCCTGTAGGTGTGCTGGCTCAGCTTCAGGAATTAACACTCTCTCGTCTTGATCTGCAGTGTCAGTTAGCTAGATAACACAGAAGGGCTTAATAATTAACGAGAACTTTTAGTAATGTTTTATAAAGTAGCCCACGTGAAACTGACTCACTTAAAGGCACCTTGCACTCAGTAGGACAGTTCTAAAGTCTCTACAGAAACGGCACTCAATCTCAGCCATAGTCTTCAGGCAGACCGGTCAATGAGTACAAAACCAAGTTTTACTGCATGCAAATTCTAACTTCAAAAGAGAAGGTATAGAGTCAGGAAATAGCTCGGAGAAGGAATGTACTTACCATGAAGGCTAATGACCTGAGTTTAATATTACCTGAGACCTACTTGGTAAAAGGACAAAACTGGTTCCCACGAGTGGTAGTCTGGCTTACACTCATTCACACACACACACACACACACACACACACACACACACACACACACACTAGAGAGAGAGAGAGAGAGAGAGAGAGAGAGAGAGAGAGAAAGAGAGAGAGAGAATAAATAAATAAATAGATAGATAATGTATTTTTAAAAGTTAAATGAATAATCTAAAAAGAGTGTACTATTTTGCACAAAAGCTTCAAGTATAGAAATTAAACTAAAAAAAAAAATGCTCTGCACATGACTTAAAAAGGAGAAGGCAGGCTGGGCAGTGGTGGCACACACCTTTAATAGCAGCACTTGGGAGGCAGCGGCAGGCAGATTTCTGTGAGTTCAAGGCCAGCCTGGACTACAGAGCAAGTTCCAGGACAGCCAGAGCTGTTACATATAGAAACTCTGTCTCGAAAAACTAAAAAAGAAAGAAAAAAAAAAGAAGGAGAAGGCATATAGTTATGCAAAAAACAGTATTAATTTATGTTAACGTATGAGTTTGAAATATAATGAAATTATCAGAAAAACTATTCCTTTGGATTTTTTTTAAATCCTCAGTGTTACAATGAAGTTATAGCTAGATAATAGCTAACACATAATAACTACTTACTATGACCCACATACAATCTGAAGAACTTAAATAATGTGCACAGATACAGGATCTGATCTCAACTTCATACCGGCTCTCTGGGGTAGTTGACATTACTACTCTGATATTTGCATATGAGCCACAGTAGAGACAGGCTAAGTGACCCGATATCATGAGTGAGTGTTTTAAGTCATCTGCTGTGGAAAAACAAAAGCAGAGAACTATTCCACGTGTTTAAAATTACATGTGTATTTATGACAGCAAGAAATGAAAGAGCACTGAAAATGCTCTTTCAAAAAATGAAAATGTCGTTTCAGAATATGTCCTCCTTTATAACTTTCTTTTGTAAAAACCAGTAAGCATACGTCATTTGAAAATAAATTATGAAAACTAAGTCATTTGAATGTTGCTGTTGCTTTAAAAGATTAAAGTCCAATATTGGGAAACTTGGTTTAAAGGACTAGATCTGAAGGTCCTCTGGTCCCAAGGCAGCACACTCCACTCCTAGTGTCAGACAAAAATCAGAGAAATATCCATCGTTCAGGCAAGCTAAAGTAAAGGATCTTTGCTTTCAAAGTTCTAAAAGAACAGAAGTATATTGCCTACTGGTTTATTTATCAGTGGAAAGTCTGTGCTCTCCAAGATAAGGTTTATTCCCAAAAGAATCTGATGGACCTGGGCAGCAGTGGTGGACACCTTTAATCTCAGCACTCAGAAGGCAGAGGCAGAAGGATCACTGTGAGTTCAAGGCCAGCCTGGTCCACAAAGGGAGTCCAAGACAGTCAAAGTTACACAGAGAAAACCTGCCCACACACACATCACACACCACACACACATATACACACACAGTGTAGTTTCTTGAATTCCTTCATAAGTCTGCAATATTATTGTTAATGGAAAAAAAGTTTTGTTTTTTGTTTTTGTTTTTTGGTTTTTCGAGACAGGGTTTCTCTGTGTAGCCTTGATTGACACTTTGTAGACCAGGCTGGCCTCGAACTCACAGAGATCCACCTGCCTCTGCCTTCCTAGTACTGGAATTAAAGGCATGCGCCACCACTGCCTGGCATGTGTTGATGAAATTTAAATAAAACCCAGCTCTTTGGGGCCAGGTGTGGTCGCACATGACTGTAATCTCAGCACTCTGGGGAGGCAAGATCTCTGTGAATTCCAACTCTACTTGTACAGAGAAAGTTCCAGATCATCAGGGGGAGATTCTCTGTCAGAGAGAGAGTGTGTTAACTCTCCATCTTCAAGAAGTTGTCTGCACAATTTATTTCCTCAAGCTCAATATTAGAAGCTTAAGAGGTGGCTCATCTGTAAAGAACATTTACTGCTCTTCCAGAGGACCCAAGTTGAGTTCCAGTATCCACAGGGACCCATCACTTTGGCTTTGGAGGGCACCTACCCCTCATGTGAACAAATCCACACATAGACACATAATTAAAAATAACAAAATAGCTGGGCATGGTGGCGCACACCTTTAATCCCAAGACTCGGGAGGCAGATGGGTCTCTGTGCGTTCAAGGCCAGTTTGGTCTACAAAGTGAGTCTAGGACAGCCAGTGCTGTTACACAGAGAAACCCTGTCTCGAACAAACACGAAAGGAGGAGGAGGAGGAGGAGCAGGAGGAGGAGGAGGAGGAGAAGGAGAGCATACTCATGAATGTGTGGTGGTTCCAGGACAGCGAGGGCTATGCAGAGAAACCTTGTCTCCAAAAAAAAAAAGCCGAAACAAAAATAAATCAATGAAATAAAAATAAAATCTTAAAAATTAAAAACCAGGACTGGAGAGATGGCTCAGAGGTTAAGAGCACTGACTGTTTCCCAGAGGTCCTAAGTTCAATTCCCACCAACCACATGGTGGCTCAGAACCATCTATAATGAGATCTGGTGCATGTATGTGGGTGGAATACTGTATAAGTAATAAATGATCTTTTTTAAAAAACAATAATAAATGATGAACACTTTGCAATTTTGTTTAAGTATCATTGTTGCTTATATTCAATGCTAAAGACCTCATAGATTAAATTCAGAATTAATGCTGTTCTAAATTAGCATAAAATGGGTAGGTAAGATGGCTCAGTGAGTGAGATGCTTGTCCTGCAAATCTGATGAGCTGAGTTTAATACCCTGAGCCCATGTGTAGGTGAAAGAAAAGAAATGACTCCACAAAGTTTGACTTCAACACATGTGCTATGACATGTGTACACACTATGCACACACATCATGAAAGTACATGTGCAGACTTGTAGGACCACCAGGCCCTAACAATCAGAGTTGATCCCCAGGTCCCAGAAGGGAGAAGGAAAGAATCAACTCTGGTAAATTGTCTCTGACCTATTGCACTCACACATACACACACAGTAGATAGATAGGTAGGTAGGTAGATGGATGGATGGATGGATGGATACATGGATGGATAGATAGATAGATAGATAGATAGATAGATAGATAGATAAAAGTCAGATAGATACATGGCTCAGGGGTTAAACCCTAAAGACCTGAATTCAATCCCTGGAACTCACATAGAGTTCAAGCTGTCCTCCAACTTCCATATGCACTCCTTAGCTCCAGGGTATGCGCGCACACACACACACACACACACACACACACACACACACACACATACACACACCAGAAATGAAGGCAACTAGTAAAATTTAATTTTAAAATTCCAAGTAAAGGTGGGTAGTGGTGACGCACGCCTTTAGTCCCAGCACTGGGGAAGCAGAGGCAGGCGAATCTCTGAGTTTGGGGCCAGCCTGGTCTACAGAGAGAGTTCCAGGATGGCCAGAGCCACACAGAGAAACTGTCTCAAACAAATAAACAAACATGAAATTAAAAATCCAAGTAAAACAAGAGCAGTAAGAGCCCAGCAAAGTTTAGATTTGTCTATTGATGTGAGCAGAGGAACACTTGAGAGAGAGAAGGGTCTCCTCACCATGGACACCCACTCTTGCCTCTTACGGCACTTGGTGATCTCATTTTCTGTTCAGATCATGATTTTTAAAAAGCAGAAAAAGGTGGACTGATATTGATTACTGATATCCAAACAGAGCATAAAGAAGACTGCTATAAATAACAGCGACATCAACTTAGACATTATCTAACCCTTGACACAGTGTGTGAATCAAATGTACCTGCATTCACTCACAAAGCCGACATGAAGGAAGATGCCATGGTTACAGAGCGCAGCCACTGAAAGTAAGAGAAGTTGCTGTACAAAACTGACAACTGAATCATCAGACACACGTCACATCCCATGGATAAAGTCTCAACTCGCCTGTAATCCCAGCCCTTGTGAGGCAGAGGCAGGTGGATCTCTGTGAGTTCGAGGCCAGCTTGGTCTACAAAGGGAGTCCAGGACAGCCACGGTTGTTACACAGAGAAACCCGGTCTTGAAAACAAAACAAAACAAAAACAAACAAACAAAAAGAACGTAGGAGCATGCTCACAAGCGTCTGGTTTTTATTGTGTGGTGGTATTGTTGCCAATCCTATACAGCCTTGTCTCATTTCTTAGCATCTCAAATATCCTAAAGGGAAAACATTTCTTGAACTACCTGCCTGTCACTCTGGCAACTTATAAATTCAGTCAGGTGCTCCTCGGGATTATCAGAACTGAATAAACCAGTAGGGTTTTTACCAAGAACAGATCTTCTGTATAAAGTCCCCATGGTAGGCAGGCTCGTAGAAAGAGAGAAAGTCTTGAACGACCAAGAGTTAAGCTGATGTGGAAGACTTGGAGAGCGCTGCTCTCCTTTGGTCCAGGTAGGACTGTCTGCGCAGCTTCCCCAAGTCAGCTGACAGCCTCCAGGGGCTAAGTCAAAGTCTGCCTTCCCTGAGGTAAGTCGCCTTATGCAAGATTACTCCTCCTGGCTGTTCTAGTGCACCTAGGGATTAAAGGGCAGCGGCACTCTTCGCCAGTGCTTCCTGGTGACTCAGCCACTGCAGTTTGACTTCTGTGCTTTTCTGCTTTCTTCCCCTTTCCTTTTAAGGACGCGAATGCCTTAAGCCCTAAACTCCATCTCCTTTCAGAAGACACAACTCCGGAGGCCATGAGACCCAGACAAAATAAAAAAAAAAGACCACAGTAAACATACATGTTTTACTGTATGTGCTGGTGACTCCATGACTTCCTTGTGTGTGTGTGTG
>OU015742.1:154088554-154099950 GCA_907169655.1 Acomys percivali | reverse complement strand
TTTTTTTTAACCATTGGCATCAGAGCTAGTGCTCACACTTGTACAGCAAGTGCTTTACTGACTGAGCTACGTCAGCTCTTCACAGCTTCTGTATGAAAAAGAAAATAACTAAAAAAAGAAGTCATCCCTTAATATTTATACTCCAGATTACATATTTTTAGTTTGTAAAATTTACTAGTTTATGTGTGTGGGTGTTCTGCAAGCATGTGGGGGAGGGGGGAGGGGGTGGTGTGTGCGCTTGCGTGCAAGCAACTTGTATGCGTCTGGTGCCCATTGAGGCTAGATCAGGATGTCAGATCCCCTGGAACTGGAGGTATGAACAGTTGAAAGTCGTCATGAGGGTGCTGGAAATTAAACCCAGATCCACTGGAAAAGCAACACTGCTCTTTTCTACTGAGTCATCTCTCCAGGCCTTAAATTTTATTTATTTCCATATTTATGTATTTATTTATGTGTTTTGTTTGCCTGCATTGTATGTCTGTAAAACACCTGTGTGCCTGGTGCCCTTGGAGACCAAAAGAGGCCATCAGATTCCCTGGAACTCTCCAGGGGGAGGTAGGAAATGAGTGGCCATACCTGGTGTCACTATTAGCATCTACTGCCCCTGGCATGGCAGGGGAAGGGGGCAGATGCCTGACACCCACTGGTAGATGGGGTGGGGGGATGCAGGCCCAGCAAGTGCTTTCCCAGGGGTCAGCACCCACAACTGCACAGACAGTTCCGCCATTGCTGCCTGACCACTGGGCATCCCCCCCCCCCCCAGAATAAATAGCATCTCAGACAGTCATGGTGGAGTGAGAAGTCAAGCCAACTTTACTTGTGATTTAGGGATTTATAAACCTTGGCCAGTGAGGATGAATGTGTCTGATTCGCTAAGGCTCAGGGTGCCAGGATACGTCATCTACATATAGTGATACGGTGCGTCAGTAACACAGAGCCTTTATTATCACAAGAAGACAGAACTTAATTATCCGGCACTGAGGTATAATTAAAGACCATTTGTTGGAGGCTAAGATGTCAGTCAGCATGGGGTGGGGTATTTCCTGGAATTCCCTGTGCTTGTTATCAGGAAAGGTCTGGCCTGTATTTTCCTTTAGGACTATAGACACCCCTTACAAACTCTGGATTCATCAGATCAGCTGAGGTCAGGGCCCCGATAAGAAAGGGAGTTAGTTCATTCTTCATAGCCAAAGTGTGGCTCCAGCTATCCAGAGAAGGCCAGACTTCTACCTTAACCAACAGAGTCCTACACTAGGGCCAAGCCACATCACAACTAGAAACAGGTTTTTCCAGTAAACAGAACTATCTCAGGGTTCACAGTGTGATCAAATATCCTGTAACACACTCTACCAACTGAGCTACAAGCAGGAATATGATCACATTTCTAAAAGTTTATCATATAGGGGCTAGAGCAATGGCTCAGCAGTTTAGCACTAGCAGAGGACCTGGGTTTCACTCTTAGCACCCACATGCAGTTCACAACTGTTTGTAACTCCAGGTCTGAGGGTCTAATAACCTCTTCTGGCCTCTGCGGGTGGCCAGTAACTCACTTGGTACACATATGTACATGCAGCCAAACACTTATATACATAAAGTAACACAGACACTGGAGAATCAGAAGTTCAAGGTCAAAGGGGCTACATGAGACCCTAACTCAAACAAATGCTTTAAGTGTTTTTTAAATTTAATATTTTTATTTTATGTGCATTGGTGTGAGGTATGATGGTGTTGGGTCCCCTGGAACTAAGTTACAGACAGTTTTGGGCTGCCATGTGAGTGCTGGGAACTGAACCACGTCCTGTGGAAAAGCAACCAGTGCTCTTAACCACTAAGCCATCTCTCCAGCCTGCTTTAAGTATCTTAAACTTTTATTTTGAATAAATTTTACTGAGCCGGGCGTGGTGGTGCGCGCCTTTAATCCCAGCACTCGGGAGGCAGAGGCAGGCAGATCGCTGTGAGTTCTAGGCCAGCCTGGACTACAAAGTAAGTCCAGGACAGTCAAGGCTACACAGAGAGACCCTGTCTCGAAAAAACCAAAAAAAAAAAAAAAAAGAAAAAAAAAATTTTTTATTATCCCAAAAGATTCAAATATATTTTCTGTATACTTCATCTATCCTCCCCTAATGGTAGTCTTTTATAACCCTTGTATAGTTATCAGAGATAAGCTAAATCTATATTATAACTTATTACCTAAACTACATACTGTATTATTAATTACTAAATTTAAAAAATAATGTCCCTTTTTTTGTTCAAAAATTGAACTTGCCTGTAATCCCAACACTTGGGATGCTGAGGCAAGAGAATCATGAGTTCTAAGCTAGCCAAGGATACATGGTGAAACTCACAGAGATACACCTGCCTCTGCCTCCAGAGTGCTGGGATTAAAGGTGTGTGCCATTGCACCCAGTGTCCTCCTGGAGGATTTTCAAGGAACTCACCAGAAGATTCTCCAATGGTAAGAAATCCAGACCATTAGCTTCTCGGTATTCACCTATTTGCTCTCCACTCTATGTGTAGTCCCAGGACTGATAGCCTACGCCTGTACGAACAATGGCCTGCTCTCTTTTCTGGAATATTTAATGGCATCTTTACAAAATGACTTTGGTCAGCACCTTACTTCTCCACCCTGGCTGAATGGTTATGCTGGACAGCTGAAATATATTTGGGACTGGAGAGATGGCTCAGCGGTTAAGAGCACTGACTGCTCTTCCAAAGGACCTAGGTTCAACTCCCAGCACCCACATGGCAGCTCACAATTGTCTGTAACTCCAAGATCTGGCACCCTTACACAGACATGCATGCATGCACACCAATGCACATAAAATAAAAATAAATTTTTTTAAAAATGAAATATATTTGAATTTCCTTATCACAACTTGCATTCCTCCCTGAACTCCTCTGCTGTCTTAGTTGATGTGTAGACAGTAAAATTAATTTGTTGTGGTGTAAGTATGTGGTTCTATAAATTTTGATGAATAGATAGCTGTAAATCCACTGTATATACCCTGTATATACCACTATTCCACACACACACCAGTCCCAAGTTAAGTTAAAGCTAAGATTTAAAAAAACAAACATTTTTTTGTTTTGCTTTGTTTGTTTCTCTATGTAGCTTTGGCTGACTTGGACTCACTTTGTAGACAAGGCTGGCCTCGAACTCACAATGATCCTCCTGCCTCTGCCTCCCTGAGTGCTGGGATCAAAGGCGTGCACCACCATGCATGGCTTATAGTAAATTCTTAACTTTGCCTAATCTGTTCACAAGGTATGCAAATCCTTTAGCAGAATTGAAAGATTCTTAAAACAAGCTCATTGAAAGCAAAATGAGTATGTCTTGGTCTCTTAATCTTTGCAAGATTAAACCGCAATAAAAATTACCTTTGAACTAGTTCAAAGTTGAGAATGCTCCAGTAGATATCCTTTGAGGCTTTTTAAAAAGGTGAATCCCATAAGTCTGACACAGCGAACAAAACGGACTACGAACTAAAAGTCATTCGTTAGACTCAAAATATTTAATAAAAATACATTTACAAACCTAATTGCTTAAATGTGTCATTTCTTCAAAAATAACTTTCATAACCCACTCTACTCCCAAAGCACTACCAGACAGTGTACCTGCTTTTCCGTCCTAGCCCTTCAGCTAGCTTGTCTCCTAAGGAAGCAGTGGCAGGAAGTGGTAGTGGGAAGAGGAAGCAGCTAGGTGCATGCCAGGCACCTGTGCTTCCTACTTCCAGGAAGCCTGAAGCAGAAGTTTTGGTTCAGGTGCAGAATAGCAAGACTTCAACCTCTTAAAAAGAGAAACAATAGAAGGAGACGCCAGCGTCTTTAGGAACATAAGGAACTGGAATTAACTGGATCCAGTAGAGGGGGCCCTTACTCAAATACCCAAGCCTGTATCTACAAGGTAACACTAGCCAGCTGCGTTACTACATACAAGCCTAGTTTTTTTGTTTTTAAGATTTATTTCCATTATTTTTCATTGTGTATATATGTGTGTAGGGTGGGGCTGCGGGAGTATGAGCACATGAACGCATGTACCTACAGAGGCCAGAGGAACTGCATCCTACTAAAGCTGGAGCTCAAGGTGGTTGTGAGCTGCCTGAGAACCGAACTCAGCTTTTCTTCCAGAACACTACTTCCTCTTAACCCTGAGCCATCTCTACAGCACCATACAAGCCTACTTATTAAAAAAGAAATAAATAAAACAAACAAACCACCTGGATGTGGGGCATATGCCAGCAGCTACTCATCTCAGCTAGGAGGGTGAGGCAGGAGAAAGCAAGTTCCAGGCCAACTTGAGCTACACAGCAAGACACTGTCTTGCAAATCAAAGCAAAATAGGGCTGGAGAGATGGCTCAGTGGTTAAGAGCACTGACTGTTCTTCCAAAGGACCTGAGTTCAGTTCCCAGCACCCACATGGCAGCTCACAACTGTCTGTAATTCCAAGATCCAACACCAGCTATTGGTGCAGACAACACACCAATGTACATAAAGAAAACCAGAACAAAGCAAAACAGCTGCAGTTAGCCAGGCATGGTGGTGCAGTCCCAGCATGTTAGGTGGAGGCAAAAAGCCCAGGGGGTCAAGGCCATTCTCAGCAACATAGTGAGTTCGAGGACAGTTTAGGTTAAAGAGCTGTTGCAAATTAAAAACGAAAACTAAAGATACACAAATAAAATTTTAAAAGCTTCATTAATAAAATTAGCCTTGGTCTATAATTAAAATCTTGTAATTAGGGGAGGAGAGATGGCTCCTGAGTTCAAATCCCAGCAACCACATGGTGGCTCACAACCATCTATAATGGGATCTAATGCCCTCTTTTGGCCTACAGGTGAGCATGCAGGCAGAGCACTGTATACTTAATAAATAAATAAATTAATTAATAAAAATCTTATAATTACAGGCTAAATTAAAATTACAGGAAAATTTAAAATTATATTCCTATAAAATTATAGGAAAATTGCATTGTGTTGGTTATTTTCTGTTGCTATAATAAAACACCATGATCAAGACAATTTACAAAAGGGGGTTTTTTTGGTTTTTTTTTTTGGCTTACAGTAGCAGATAAAGAGTCCATTGAAGGCACGACAGCACATGGCAGGCAGGGCTCCAGGAATAGGAAACTGAGAGAGAAAACTGGAACTGGTCGAGGTTTCTTAATCTCACACCCAGCCTCCAATGCCATACTTCCTCTAACAATGCTCTACTACCCAAAATGCCCCAAACAGCAGCAGCAAGTGGGGACCAAATGTTCAAATACATGAGCCCAAAGGAGGTGTTCTCCTTCAAACTACAACATGTCGTATTTTCCTAATTCCCAAACCCAAAAGAAATTGTTGGTTTCTTTTTGTGCTACTGGAGACTGAACTGAGGAGTCTAGCTGACCCTTGCAACCTGCTTTGAACTAACTACCCAGTCCCCTTCCTTCTCCACTTTTTGATCTTAACCTTACTCTGTAGCCCAGACAGTCTTTGAACTTGTAATTCTCCTGCCTCAGCCTCCTGAGTAGCTAAAATTACAGGGATATACTGGCCTGGCCTTGGAAATAATTTCATTGAACAATGTGACCACCTCAGAGAACTTAAGAGCAGGGTTTAAGGTGTGTGTTTGTGTGTGTGTGTGTGTGTGTGTGTGTGTGTGTGTGTGTGTGGTGTCCCCAGGTCACTATTATTAGCACTATAAAAGCAGCCTATTTGTTATGTATTTCTAAGTATCCAGTTCCCCCAGAGTACTTAACTACAGCCTCCCAGACTTACAGGAGAACTGGTTACTTCCTTTCAATACCAATTTATGAATCACCTGGAGGGCACATGGACTGTTTCCAAGTATAGTTTAGTTTGTTTGCATGCTTGAGACAAGGTCTCACTCTTAGGCAAGACTGGCCTAGATCTTACTATGTAGCCCAGGCTATCCTGGAACTGCTCCAGCCTCCCACATGCTGGCATTACAGCCACGATCCACTATGTTTCCATACTTTTGAACCAGGTAAGTTTTATGAAGTATTTATCTGCTGATTGATGAATATGTGTACTCTGCAAATCATAACAGATACATAGAATTTGAAATACAAAACTTACCTACCAGGCATTTTAATTGCTGCACTCAGGAGTGAGACAGATTGTGAGTTCAATGCAAACTTGACCTACATAGATAGTTCCAGGCTAGTTAAGGCTACATAGAAAGATTCTGTCTTCAGAAAAAAAAAAAAGCATTTTGAACTAAATTACAGAAAGATAGGTTATAGTGGTAATAAAGAATCCACAAAACCCCTGTAATTTAAGTTTTTTGTTTGTTTGGTTGGTTTTGGGGGAGCGTTGAGACAGGGTTTCTCTGTGTAGCCTTGGCTGTCCTGGACTCACTTTGTAGACCAGGCTGGCCTCAAACTCACAGTGATCCACCTGCCTCTGCCTCTCAAGTGCTGGGATTGGGGTTAAAGGCATGTGCCACCACTGCCCAGCTAAGACTTTTTTTTAAAAAAGCTTATCTTTCATTCCCCAAGTCAATCAGGCCATTTTCCCCTGGTACATTTCTTCTCAGCAGTAACCCAGAGATCCACAATATTTGCATTTTGTGACTTTGCATCCTAGATCATGTGCCCTTTGAAATCATCACAAAAGTGAAAGGGAACATGCAGAGGAATGTGTGTATCCTGTTCTGTCAAACCTCCTGGTTCGTCACCTTTTCTGCCACTCCATTAGACATCACATTCAAACATGGGTGCTTCCTTCTACAAACTAACTTTACCTTTGTTTGGGATTAAAGGCATGCACCACCCCACCTGGATCCATAAGCTATTCCTTACCTGATACTTGCTCTATACTGGGGCTGCCCTTGAACTTAGATCTGTTTGCCTGTCTCCTGAACTAAAGATGTGTTTGTATTCCAGCAGGATCACACAGACCTAAAAAGTCTTTGGATGTGATTTCTTGCCAGAGCAGCAGGAATTAACATTCCTCTACATCCCTCTGCCTCCTGAATGCTGGGGTTTAAGGCGTGTGTCACCACTGCCCATCCTGTAATGCTCATTTAAACAAGTCATGACTGCTGATGACACTGTAGGTAAGGGAGTGAGTGCTATGCATACTGCAGTAGGGCTAATTTAGAACTAGCAACACTTATCTGCAGGAAACCATACTGCAAAGGCTTGATGAGAGAGCATTTCTCCTTCCTGGGCGCGCATCTCAGCGTCCCTGGCACTCAGCCTGTGGCCACGTGACTGGGTTCTGCAGTGTCTGTGGAAAAAGGGCATGTGTTCTCAGACTGGAATAGAGAGACGGGCTTCACTCAGGTGAAGATGGAATGAGCCAGAAAATGAGAAGCCAGAAGATGAAAGCAGACTGCTGAGTTAGTTTGAGGCCAGGCCAAGCAAAGCCAGGACGAGAGAGAAGCCAGATTAAATAAGTCAGCTGGGAGAAGAGTTTGAGCCAGAACATCTGTGTGGAATCAGCCAGCCCAGAGCGCAGAAAGAACAAGAAAGAGCTTAGTAAGCAGTAAGTCTCAGAGGCAGAAAACGTTCTGGGCCTAGGTTAGATTGTATGGAGGCTAGAAGCTTCCAAGACTAGGCCTAGGTTAGCAGAAGAAGGCAGTAAGCCTCCCAGACAACAACTGAGACAGGTTAATAAGAGTTACTTTTACAGAGGCAGACAGATCTCTTAGTCCCAGGAAATCCAGGACTACACAGAGGAACCCTGTCTTGAAAAACAAACAAAACAAAACTACATTACATAAAATAAATAAATGAACATTACAGTGTAACCTTGTTCAAATTGGTTGCAACTCTGAATAAAAGGTCATAATCCTAGATAAAGACTAGAACACCCTGTTCCACACTGTCCACTCAGGGCTGACTCAGATGCTGTCACTCTTAGTGGAGTTAAAGGCTGAGAGATTCTTAGGAAAGCTGAAGAGTTCAAAAGGTTAAATGACTAAAGAGGAAATTATCTTGCAACTCTACCCTAAAAAAACAAGTCAAAAAGAACTAAAAACAACATGCTTGACATCTAGAAAAAGTAATTTTGCATTTGCTCCAGGACATAGAATTATCAAACTGTAAAGTTTTAACTTTGCTGGCAAGATGGCCCTGTGGATAAAAAGAGCTTGCTGTCAAGCCTAAGGACCAGAGTTCAATCCCCAGGGTCAGATGGTTAGAAGAGGACCAATTCCCAAAACATGTCCTCAGACCTTCACACATGCTCTGTAACACACATGCTAAATACATAAAAGTTGGGGCTGGAGAGATGGCTCAGAGGTTAAGAGCACCAACTGCTCTTCCAAAGGTCATGAGTTCAATTCCCAGCAACCACATGGTGGCTCACAACCATCTATAATGAGATCTGGTGTCCTCTTCTGGCTTGCAGGCAGGATATTGTATACATAATAAATAAAGAAATTAAAATAAATAAATAAATAAAAATAAATAAAAGTTTAAAAATAAGGTAGAGAATGGTACAGGGAGACACCTGAAGTCGACCTCTTACCTTCATACATGTGCATACATCACACACAAATGTACATGTGCATGTGTGCACACACACATTAAAATCTGTCCTCAGCTACATAGTGAGCTTGAGGCCAGCCTGGGATTCTCAAAAAGAAAAACTGAAGGGGGACTGTGTCTGCATGTGTGTATTTGCACTACATGCATGACTATTGTCACCGAGGGCAGAAGAAGGCATCAGATCCCCTGGAACTAGAGTTGCAGGTAGTTTTTGAACTCTCCCCCCCCCCCCCCCCCATCAATACTGGGAACAGAATCCAAGGTCCTCTGCAAGAGCAGCAAGCACTCCTAACCACTCAGCTTTCTCTCTAGCCCCCAAAATTGTTTTCTTATTTATACTAGACTGATGGTTATGAAGTGTGCACAAACCAGGTAACCTTTGCCTAAACCTTCTAGAATCTGAGGCATCCAGGTTTCTGTACCCATGACAGAATAGACTTGGGAACAACACTTAAAGATCATGCCTATGGAGGCTGGAGAGATGGCTCAGAAGTTAAGAGCACTGTTTGTTCTTCCAGAGGTTCTGAGTTCAATTCCCAGCAACCACATGGTGGCTCATAACCATCTATAATGTGATCTGATGCCCTCTTCTGGCAGAGCACTCATATATGTAACATAAATAATTAAATTTAAAAAAAAAATCTTGCCTATGGACCTCTGTGACTCTGTGTGTTTACATAGCAAGTTCCAGGACAGTCAGGCTACATAGAGACCCTCTGTCAACAAAACAAAACAAACAAAAAGACCATGCCTTGAAGTGGTTTGTTTGACTCCTGGAGTTGAAAGGCCGAGACCAGAGTAACCACTGGTGTAGTTCCAGTCTAAAAGTTAGACAGACTTATTCAAGTCAGCTTAACATTATCAATGGTCACAAAAGGCAATTTTCTTGTCTTTCTGGAGAATGTCCTTATGGCTAGGAAAAAAGCCACAGAAGACTACTACTCTGGGGACAAGAGGAAAACAGAAAGAAGCTTCCTAAACTCTGGAAAGACCTTTACATTGTGTCTACATATATATGTAAATAAATTAGGCATGCAATGAAAGTAGAAACACTTTTTTTTTTTTGAGCCAGGGTTTCTCTGTGTAGCCCTGGCTGTCCTGGACTCGTTTTGTAGATCAGGCTGGCTTTGAACTCACAGTAATCTGCCTGCCTCTGCCTCCCAAGTGCTGGGAATAAAGGTGTGTGCCACCACATCTGGCTCAAAAGTAGAAAACTTTTATCTGTAAGATCAAACATATGCAAACTCCCTGGGGAACTCAATAACACTGCACAACCCGAATGAAGAAAATCTTCAAAGATTTCACAGGGACTATAGGTGACAGGATAAATGAGGAACAGAATCTCTTTCTGTTTGAATTGGTTTAAAATTCTAAAGATGTTAATTATTGCCAAACAAAATTTAAAAGTTTTTTAAAAAAATTAAAGTTGCTTGCACAACTAAAATTAACAGTGGGGAGGGGATGGCACATGCTTTTAATCCCAGCACTTGGGAAGCAGAATCAGGTGTATCTCTGAGTTCAAGGGCAGCTGGCCTATAGAGTGAGTTCCAGGACAATCAGAATGACACAGAGAAATCCTGTCTAGAAAAACAAAAATTAATAAATTTAATATACATCTTTTGGGTTCTTGTCAAATTATTCTAAAGTTTACATTAAAACTAAATATAAGGGGCGGGGGGGCCTGGAGAAATGACTCAGTGGCTAAGAGCACTGTCTGCTCTTCCAGAGGTCCTGAGTTCAATTCCCAGAAACCACACGGTGGCTCACAACCACCTGTAACATGATCTGATGCCCTCTTCTGGCCTGCGGTGTGCATGCAGGTAGAGCACTGTATGCATAAAATAAACAAATCTTAAAAAACAAAAACTAAATACAAGGGATGGAGAAGTGGCTTAGCAGTTAAGAATGCATACTGCTCTCACAGAGGATGGGAGTTCAACCTCAGTACTCATGTTAGGTTACTATTAATCAACTATAACTTCCAGCTGCATAGGGATCTGACACCTCTGGTCTCCTTGGGTGTTTTCATTCACGTGTACTTAAGCACATTCAAACACATAATTAAAAATAAGGATCTTTTTTTCTAAGCTAAACATGTTGGACTAAGGGCTTAGCTTAGTCGTGGAAGGCTTGCTTAGTAGCAGAGCACTATACATACACACACACACACACACACACACACACACTAAAAGAAATCCACATCTCTAGCTATCTGGTCTTTAAGAATTGTATGTGTGTGTGTGTGTGTGTGTGTGTGTATAACATGTATGTGTGACTCATGTGTGAGTGTAGGTGTCCCTGTGCCATGTGTGGAAGTCAGAGGGCAAGCTTTAGGCATCAGTTCTCTCTTTCAACGTTGTTGAGGGGTTCTCTTGCTGTTTCCACTGAGATGCCCTCAGCCTTTCTGGTGATTCTTCTGTCTCCTCGTCCCAATTCAGTGTAGAAGCACAGGGATTATAGCTGCACACCATAGCTTCTGGTATGTTTCCCTCACATGAGGACATGAGTTCAGGAGGTTTTTAGGTTGACAACCTAACTCAGGTTGTCAGGTACGTGTGGCAATTGCTTTTATCCACTGAGTGGTTTTGGTAGCCCAACTAATTTATGTTTAACAAATACACTAAGCTCTCACATTCGGGGAAAGAGGTTTTCAATACCACTGTGAATGGTGAATATCTATATATAGAATAACGAAATTAGACCCTACCTCTTACCTTATAGGAAAATGAACTCAAGCTGGGCATGGTGGTCCATGCTTTTAATCTAGTATTCTGGAGGCAGAGCTAGGCTAAGCTCTGTGAATTCAAAGCCAGCCTGGTCAACATAATGAGTTTCACACCAGCCTGGAATTCATAGTGAGATATTATCTTCAATACACACACACACACACACACACAC
>OU015742.1:154048068-154086568 GCA_907169655.1 Acomys percivali | reverse complement strand
GGATTGTGGGATACTGAATTTCATAAATACATTCCTTTTAGTCATGAATTAGACTGGTAAGGCTGGGGAAGCAGTTTATGGTAGGTAGCGTGCTTGTCTACCACACATGAAGCCTTTAGCATAAACTGTGTGTCGTGGTAAATATCTGGGTTACATGAGGCCTATAAAAAACATATGGGTTGTCAAATCAAAATGCATTTAATTATTGTGTGTATATACATATGTGTAAGTAGAGATGTACATTTGCAGGACATGAGTTTCAGAGGTCAAATTCAGATTTATGTGGTAAGCACTTTTAATTGCTGCATCATCTCACTAGCCCTGAATTCACAGTATTTAAATGCGCGCACACAATAAATGCAGAAGATAAAAAATCCAAGTCAGGAGATCACAAGCACCTTCTCCCTAAGGATCTATAGACAGAACAGGTTGATGGTGGTGCATGGCTGTTATCCAAGCACTCAGAAGGCAGAGGCAGTGGGATCTGACTTACGCACCAACCTGGTCTACGAAGCTAGTTCCAGGACAGCCAACGTTATAGAATACCCTTATAATTTTAGTACTTAATACTCTAGTAGTAAAACTTAAGTGGAAATTGTAAATTACTCCTTCCTCCTTACCCATTATAGTCCCTTGACCATTACCCACTAATTGATTTTAAATGCTCAACTATCTTCTGTCTTGTTTTTTGAGACAGGGTTTCTGTGTAACCTTGGCTGTCCTAGACTTGCTTTGTAGACCAGACTGGCCTTGAACTCACAGCGATCTACCTGCCTCTGCCTCCCAAGTGCTGGAATTAAAGGCGTGTGCCATCACGCCCAGCCTCAACTATCTTTTTCATAAGCTTGAAAATTGCTCTAATTTCCCAGTTTAAAAAAA
This sequence comes from Acomys percivali, assembly GCA_907169655.1. Lineage (NCBI taxonomy): Eukaryota > Metazoa > Chordata > Mammalia > Rodentia > Muridae > Acomys > Acomys percivali. Next base: position 154,085,689 of record OU015742.1, on the reverse strand, counting down.
AAAAAAAAAAAAAAAACTTGGAAAAAAGAGACGATCTGGAGGAGCTGTATGAGTTCAAGGCCAGCCTCATCTACAAAGCAGGATGCACAGTGAAACTCTGTCTTGGAGAAAAAAAAGGGCTCGGGGTACAGGTGTAGCAGAGATGTTCAGTCCATACAAGGCCCTAGATTCAATATCAATCATGGAAGGGCAGAAGCAAAACTTGCAGGACACAATGGGCTCCACCCAGGGTCTAGCACTTTCCAGGCAGTCATTCATGCCATTGGACTATACCCTATTCCAGTACATAGACTCTCAGCACACGTAAATGTTATCAAACTGCTCTAGGAGAGGCCCTAAGTTCTGGTCCTCTCACTCCAGGGGATCCATGGCTTCTGGCTTCTGTAGGGCCTGAACCTATACAAACATACTTTAAAAATGTTATTGAGTACTCCTTCCTTGAATGCCCCCCCAATCCCCATTCTCAACTTTCCCTAATAAATCTGAGTGCTTTAAAGCAGGGGAGGAGCAAGCTATTTCTTTCTCCTCATCCATTTTAAATCTAGTTATTCCTTCACCAATCTGTTCCTTTGCAAAGCACAAAGCTATAACATTTTGCCAAGAGTACAGATTGTTGGTTAAGCCTGTCTTGGTATGAACAGGCTTATGGATATAGGTGGTTCTGTAATTTGACATTTGTTTGATCCAGGAGAAGGATTTTAAAAGAGAATTCTTTTCATACTTACTTTAACACATGGGTTGTATAGACACAAACTAAATGAAGATGTTTGTTCATTTTTCACTCAAACCATTTACTTGTAGATGTCATAGTGAATATTTAAAATCAAGCTAAAGCTACAGTGTTAAAATATAAACTCAACGCAAAACACTGCCATTTAAATGGTCTCATATGCATCAAGAATGTAAATACAAGTACTACTCTTAAACAGTCACAAGTCTAAGCCACATTTATTTGCACATATATAGTAATGGGCAACAGATACTGCAAGTCCATACAAATTTAAGAACAACAAAGTTAATAATCACTTGGTACACTTGTGTGTTATATTGTTTACATATTCAAGTTTAGATGAACTTCCTTCATTGTGTAAACTTTCATACAATACTTCCTTAAACAAAAATTCTTTAAAACACAGATTGGCAAGTTTCAGTTATAGCCAACAGAAAAGACCAGACCACAAATTCAAAAACCAAGTTTAGAAGATACTTTTACCCCCCCACCACCACCACCCAGGAGGTGATAACTATAACAGATTATTCACTATGTTGTTATCACACAAGGAGCTGTGAGGACAAGAGAACGATGTTCTATAATCACCAAATGACAACCAAATCATACTGTTTAAGTTATCTACCAACTGAACTGGTTTAAATGAAAAACAGGAAAATGCTTAGACTAAGAACTGTAAGTTAGGAATTAAATGTTTTTAAAGCTATAAAAAAACCTGGTAACTCAAAACAACTGTTTTTAGGCAAATCAAAGTGATGGAACCTTCAAAAACATCCTAATCATGTTCAGTATCTTGTGACAAAAACTGAAAATGATATAAAGATATTTATTATACAAGTGCCAACAAGGACATCCCAAAAATAATGAAAGATGCACATTTATTTCTACAAAAGCAATGTATGATACAGAACATAAAGGAACAATTTAAAGATTTACCTATTAAAATATACAGCTTCTGACTAAAGAGTAATAGGGTATTTAAAAAAGATGACAAAGGATGTTAATCTTTTTTATTATTATTATTTTTACATATTTTGGAACCTCACATAATTTTGATAAATAACTCTTACAAAATTATGCAAAAAGTACAAGAATGTCTGGTAAACAAACAGTCTGTATTTTCCAAAAAGAATTTTTACAACATGCAATTCTTAAGGCAGCATCCTCCTTACAAGGTAATCCTTTTACTCATCAAGAAATCTTCTGCTGCAAAGAATAGGCTAAGGAAGCCTGGTTTCTTCCATTAACGCCTTTTGTCTTTCCTGTCTGATTTTCGGTCTCTTTCACTTCTTGAAGATCTCTTGCCTGATCGACTACTCTCTGATATAGACCTTTTTCTGTCAGATCGGGAATTCTTATCCTTTGATCCTTTTGCATCTCTACTACTACCACCTTTTGAAGATTTGTGACTTCTTTCTAGTCCTGAAGTGTCCCTTCGCTTCCGGTCCATGCTCCTTCTGTGCTTTCTATCTCGGTTATGTCCTCGGCCCCTACTCCGACTCCTACTCTCACTGCTACTGCTAGTGCTGCTGCTGCTGTCTCTGCTGCTGCTCCCACTTGTGCTGGAGCTGCTGCTGGAACTGCTTCGACTACTACTACTGCCACTGCTGGTGCTGCTCCCGCTGCTGCTACTGGTAGAGCTGCTACTGGAACTGCTGCTGCTGCTGCTGCGACTTCTACTCTTGCTTGTCTTATTTCTTGCTCGACCTCTGCTTCTGCTCCTAGTCTTATTTTTGCTTTTGCTTTCTGAATGTACTGTCAAGACTGGCTCTACAGGCACCTCAGGGAGTTTTATAGACTCTACAGGAAAATCCTTCTGCTCAGGTAGTAGATTCCCTTGCTCCTGAACAACCTGAGGTGGAGGCTGCGGAACAGCTAACGGCAATGTCTCAGGCTGAGAGAGAGGCTGGGACTGGAGTACAGGTTGGGGCTGAGAGTGGGACTGAGAATGGGGCTGGCCCTGGGGCAGGGCCTGAGGTGGGGGCTGAGGCTGAGACATAGGCTCAGGCTGGGGCTCAGGTTCTTTATCTTCTTTTTCCTCCTTTTCCTCAGACTCCTTTTCCACTTCCAGAGAATTAATATTCTCTTTTCCAGGAGAAAGAGATTTACACTCTTTATCTGGCTCAACATCAAATTCCATCTCTGGCTCCAGTTCTTTGCTAGTTTCATTTTCTGAAGGTTCTATACTTTCAACTTGATTAGTTTCCATTACTTCCTGCTCAGCAATAACATTTTTGACACTTTCAACCATCTCTAACACATCCATAACTTCTTCTGGCTGACTATCCTGTTGCTTCTCACTTTCTCTTACCTCAGTTTCCTCCTCCATCTTAGCCTCCATTTCCTGCTTTTGTTCCTCCTCCTCCTGTTCTTTCTCTGCATCACTATGAACTACACCTGCTTCTTTCTCCTCTTCCTCTCCTGCCTCCTCTATTTCTACATCATTGTGCTGATTACCTGTCTCCTCCAACTCTTCCTCTCGCTGAGCCACCTTACCCTCTTCTTGTTCCGCCTTCTGTTCTTCATTACGCACCACTTGATGATGTTCTTTTTCCTTCATTGATTGTCTTCTAGGCCTAGCCTCCATTTTATTTATTTGTTCTGCAAATTCGATGCGTCTACCTTCAAATAAAGCTAAACAATAAAAATTTACATGTATAAAATTGACAACAGTTAAGAGAATTCAAAATACCAATTTTATACCAGGACAAAAATTGTCACTGTCACTAATCATCTTTTTGTACCTCTAGGTTGTTTTTTTGGGGGTGGGGGTGCAGCTGTGCAAGGAAGTAGTATTGGGAACTGAACAGAGGGTCTTAATGCAAATATCCATAGGTCACCTACATACCAAGGAATTATAATCATATAAACCAGGACATCTACCTGAGGAAAAGTAGGGGCACCCTTGCCACTGAACTTTATGCTAGATGAAGGTTAGCAAAAAAATCTCTTTGAAGCAGAACCACCGTTATAGTTAACTTTTCTGTTCCCAGGAACAACAACATGCCCAACCACCAGCCTACCAGCGTCTAGCCCTTCATGTGAACTTATGTTTATTCTGCCTTATTTCCTTAGTGCTCATCTGTGTCTACTAAGATTATAAAACACAAAGTAATCGTACAGTCTTTATACATATAATCACCACCTATGAGTTTCAGGTTAAACTCAAATTCTGCAGAAAATGCTCCTGGACCTTGATGCAATTATCAATTTCAGAATATCATTAAAAACAGCAGCAACCGAAGAATGGAATATTAAATTTTTTTCTAGGGGCCTGGAGAGATGGCTCAACAGTTAGGAGCACTGACTGCTCTTGAAGAGGTTCTGAGTTTGAGTCCCAGCAATCACATGGTGGCTCACAACCATCTATACTGGGATTTGATGTCCTTTGCTGGCACGCAGGCATATATGCAGATAGAGCACTCATACATAAAACAAATAAAACTTTTAGAAAATAATTTCTAAAAAATGGGTAATATAAATGTGCAGCTTTACCAGGATTTCTGTACTTACCATTCATTTTTCTCTGTGACTCTTCTATTAGCTTTTGGGTAGCTGGACACATTCTTCCAGGAATATAGAACAAATGGGGCTTTGTCTTGGTTCTTATATACTTAATTATCTTGGCATTATGCTCATTCCATTCTTCTTGCTAAGGAAAAGGTAAAAAGATCAGTGCTCTGTAAACAAGGATTACCTAATTTAGGATTTAAAACACTGCTTACCAGCTGTGCAAGCTCAACCTTCTGCTCCAGAAGCCGCAGTTCTGTCTGTTTAGCACGTCTCTCTTCGAAGAGTTCTCTCCTCTCGTTTTCAACCTGCTTTCTCTCTTCTTCAGCCTGAACTTCAAGTTTTTGTTCAATTTCTTGGCGTCTCTTTTGCTAAAAATAAGCAGTCTGCTTTAGTATATAAGCGAAAGATAACAAAAGTTTATTTAGTTTTAACTCAATTATAGTAAAAGCATCACTTATCTTGATTACCTGAAAGTTAAATTTTACTAAGCAAATTTACTTATACACTTTTAACTGTGTCACTTTCGGGTATTAGGAATTTGAACTTTGTATTTACGTAGTATTGAGTGCATTTTAAAGTTACTAGCCACAGCATTCCACTGCATTATAAAAATTTACTCAGAACTCAACCTAAGACTGCAAGATGGTTCCCTGGATAAAGGCACTTGCTGAGCTCCAGGAATCATCTGTCTTCTACTACCAGCACTGGGAATACAAGTGCTCACCACTACTTCTCTAGTTTCATGGGTTCTAGGGATCTCTCATGTTTGCACGGTGGGCATTTGACCAAAAGTAGTGTATGAGGATCTTCTGTGAAAGAAGTATCTTGTGTATTGCATGGATCTACCAAATAATGAATCTGGTGGCCTATAGCTTAGGCAGGAAATGGGAGGTAGAACACCCAGCAGGCAGGATTCTGGGATAGAGCCAGACGTGGGGAAATTTAGCTGGCAAGCTGTGAAGAGGACAAACGCATGGCAAATGAGCCCAGGTAACCAGCCACGTGGCATAATTTAAATTAGTGAAAACTAGTTATTTTAAGTTATGAGCTAATAAGAGAAGATCCCAGCTATATGGCCTAGGTATTTGTAAAATATTTAATGAATCTCATGAATCATTATTCTTGGAGGTTGGGGAAGGGAAGAAAAAACTCCTTCAACAATCTTATTCTTTCCAAATAACAAGATGTGACGCAAGTTCAGTGTTTTTTTTAAATAAACTCTATGTAGCTCAGTCTGGTCTCTGACTATGTAGACCAAGTAGGCTCCATTAGCCTCTAGCTCCTAAATACTACTGATGAGCAACAACTAGCTTTTCAGAGTCTTGCTAGGAAGTCCAGGTTAGCCTCAGCTACAACACTCCTGAAATTACATATATTCACTACCACACCCTAAAGAAGTCCTAACTTAACAAGTAATTAGTTGTATTTTCCTCTCTGTATTAAACCCTTTCTTCAAATATGAGATACACATTAGAGGTAGCTCAGCAGTTTGGAGTACATACTGCTCTATCATGAGACCAGAATTTAAATCTAATAAACATGTCAGCTCTGGTTATCAAATGTGTGTCCATGTTTTCTTCTTCTCTGGGTATGTAATAAGACTCAATTACAACCCTTAACATCTGTATCTCTAGTATGTGAGTGGGAGGCAGGAAGACCAATTAATTGCTCAAGGTCATCTCAGCTACAAATAGTAGTCAAGTCCAGGCTGGCTTACATGGGACCCTAGTGAAAAACAAAACAAAACAAAACCTGAACCAAATCCTTAAATTAGTTGCAAAACCCCAACCCTGTTGTTTTGAAGAAAAATCTGAGACCCAGAGCCAATAAGCAGGCTTAACGGGTAAAGGGGAATACCAACAAATACCAATAACCTGAGTTCGAGCCCCAAATTCATTTTGGAGGTAGACTCAACTCCCAAAAGCTGTTTTTTGACCTCACTAAATAGACATGTCCCTACCACATAAGTAAATGTAAAATATAAAAAATAGCCACAAAACTTAATACCTAAGTAATTAGGATTTGCCTAAGACTACAAAATGAGACTGTTATAGCATAGTCCAGAACCCATGTTCTCAATATTTACAGATTCAGGCTCTTTATAACAATACAAAGAACATCAAAATGATTTTTTAAAGCCAGATAAAAACTATTTCTGAAGGTTTTAAGTGTTTCCTTAGATTTTACTTTGTATTACTGTGGTCTTTAAAGAAAATTTCTTCTTTTTTAGGGGTAATAGTGGGAGGGGCAGGACTGTACTGGGAATTGAACATCGGGCCTTAAGCATTCCAAGCATGGACTCTATCAACTGAACAACTCTTCCCCAGACAAGAACTTTTTCCCCAAGATATTCAAAGATTTATTTATTCTTATTTTATGTGTGTTAGTATTTTGCCTGCATGCACAGATATGTGTCCCAGGTGCATGCCTGGTGTGATGGATCCCTGCAACTAAAATCACAGACAGCTGTGTAAAATTAGAGCCGCCATGTGGGTGCTGCAATTGAACCAGTGTCCTCTAGAGGAGCAGGCAGTGCTCTTAACCACGGAGCCATCTCTCTAGCCTGAGACAACAACTTTTGAGACCGATTCCTATTATGAATACATATATATATTTTAATTTATTTATTACATATACAGTGTTTCACCTGCATGTATGGCCACACTCCAGAAAAGGGCACCAGATCTCAGTATAAATGGTTGTGAGCCGCCATGTGGTTGCTGGGAATTGAACTCAGGACCTTTGGAAGAGGAGCCAGTGCTCTTAACCTCTGAGCCATCTTTCCATCCCCTTACTATAAATCTTTAAAGCGCTTTTAAACTGGAAAAGGTGTTACAGGCCCATAATTTCAGCATTATCACTGATATCGATGGATTAAGAGTTCAAGGCCAGGGGCAGGTGAAATGGATTAGTAGATATAACTGAATTTCAATCCTCTCGGGCCACATTCAAGTTTCTCTCTTATCTCTATAAGACAACATAGAACACAAGTGCCTACATACACACTTTATGTAGCTTGGGCTACATAAGACAATGTCTTAAAAAAAAAAAAAATGAACCCCACAGTTTAGAGAGATGGCTCCGTGGTTAAAAAACACCAAATGTTCTTCGAGGGGACCTGTGTTTGATTCCAGCACTAACAGGGCAGCTCACAGCTCAGTGACTCTAGCCTCAGGGGAATCTAACACACTCTTCTGGCCTCCACAGCACTGTACAGAGGGAGCAGACATACATATGGGCAACACACATGCACATAAATTAAAGGGAAAAACCTACTAAAAAGCCAGGTACGGTAGCCCACATCTTGAATCCAGCACACAGGAAGCAGAGGCAGGCAGATCTCTACAGTCTGAGGCTAGCCTGCTTTACACAGTAAAACTCCCATCTCAAAAACTCAAAGGCGGCTGGGCAGCGGAGGCACAGGCCTTTAATCCCAGCACTTGTAAGGCGGAGGCAAGAGAATGAAGAGCTCAAGGCTGCCTTGCCTACATGGTGAGCACCAGCCCATTCAGAGCGTCACCAAAGCCCTCATCAGAGAGCCAAGGAGAACCTCACACACTTTTTTTTTTCATTTTAAAGAAACAGTCCCCTTTTTGGTAATAATTATATGAGGCAAAAATAAATGAATAAATAAATAAAACTGTACAAATACCCGTTCAGTAGCAACAGTAGATTCTTGTTTAAATTTTTGAAGGGTGCCCATCAGCAAGCCAAATATTCGTCGGTTCCTAAGAAAGAGAAATAGGAAATCAACATTTGCATGACCTACACCAAACTCAGTATTTTCTAAGAGATCCTATAAGCATTTGACTCTGCAACTTGTCTTATTACTCTATCATCTGACAGTTGTGCAGATACCTTTGCTTTCCCTTTTCATCCATGTTTTGATCCTGGATAAGGTCTCTACGTGTGCGCTCCTTGGAGGTAGCTACAACTGAAGATTGCAGTGCTGGCTGTAAGAGAAATGGGCATCAGTGACTTCCTGCACTTGGGTAACATGCTCTTCAAAACACACTCAGAATTGTATTTATCCGCTAGTGTTTAATTTCCATACCTTTTTAACATCATCGTCTTCCGGATCACTTTCCTGGCGTGATTCTCTTCTTGTCCGACGCTCTCCACCCAGCCTGTGAGCGGAAAAATAACATAAATGATCACTGCCGCATCAAAGGCAAACAAGTATCCTAGGACGAATCTCGACATGCCACTTTCTGAGTTTACCATTTCTCATCAGTGAAAACTAAAACCAAACTCTGCTCTCTTATCACACCCAAACATTTCGCCGTGTTTTTCAAAGTACAAAACAGGAAGTGTTATTACTTCTTCCAATCTTACTGATTTTTCTAAAAAGACACTGGCTAGCCCAGTTGAAATAAATCTTATTATGAGACAGAAATACCTGTAGTGTCCCAGAAAACAAGGCACACGCTGAAGCTTCAGAAAGCCTTTGAACACATACCTACTGACTGCCCCTTCCAGGTCTCTCTGTTTGGCTGGGGGTCCTCCTCCACTATCTGAGAATCCACGCCTGTAGTTGAAAAACATCCAATATAGGCTTGAGAAACATTAGATAAGTTGGTATTTCCAGGTGGTGAAAGAATTTGGTTGATTTCATTAAAAACAAAACAAAAATCTTCCAGGCCAGGCAGTGGTGGCGCATGCCTTTAATCCCAGCACTCGGGAGGTGGAGGCAGGCGGATCACTGTGAGTTTGAGGCCACCCTGGTCCACAAAGCTAGTCCAGGACAGCCAAGACTACACGAGAAACTCTGTCTCGAAAAACCAACCCACCAACCAACCAAACAAACAAACAAACAAAAAAAACAAAAAACAAATTCCAAGTGAAGTAAACTTAAGCAAGCACCCACAGGAAAAAGTTGCCTCCCTCCCTTACTGGGAACAACACCCCACCACCAATTATATTCTCAGGTGTCAAAAGCCTTTACAGTACTAAAAACACAATTAAGTGTATATAAAATTGTTCTAATCAAAATTCTCCAACCTCTACTTCTGCAATAGATTTATTAGAAACATAGAAGATCATTTAACGATCATGTTTGGTTCAAAATAACTCAAGTTTACAAATTTTGGCGTTAGTTAACATCTATGAAAGATCTTACCTTAGCAATAAACTACCACGTCCTCTACCTCCACCAGGACCAGAAAGGGCCAGCAATCTGGCTTGGATGGGCCTATAAAAGATTCATAATCAGTGCAAAAGTCCTATGTAGACATATGCAAGGCCATCATCATATACTTCCACAAGTGTGGTGGTAATACCCGAAGGAATAACGACCACAAATAAGTCTCAACTGATGGTTTCAGAGCCACTTTTTTGAAACGAGGAGTTACATTACTCTTCCTTGTTTGCCCAAGACCAGTATTACGGGTATACAGGAAATATTATTTATCTCGAGACCGCTACACATTAATAAGGCTGGATCAGCTCCTATCTACCAACCCCAAGGGAGGGAGGGGACACCTAGGCCAGCAGGGAAAGAGGCGACCACTCATTTCGCCCTAGGGTCTCCGTACTGGCCTAGGTGCGGGGCCCCTGGGGTGGAAAGGGGCTTCTGTAGCGCAGTTCCGGGCCCGCAGCGCCAAGGGCGGGAAGCCGTGGTCTCGGCCTTCCCACCGGCGCGGAAGCCATGCCGCGCAGTTAGCTTCGCTCTCCTTCCGCAAGCACTCACGCCCAGAGCCCGAGGGCGCAGGCATGGCGTCTCCCCGCCTAACCGAGAAGCGGGTTCAGCCGCCACTGGGGGAAAAAGGCCCCTTGACCCCATCCATCCAGCTCACAACCGGCTAGCTGCCCTCTCGCTCCGACTCGAGCGCCTCGCAAAGCTCACGGCTTCCGTCCCACTCTTACCTCACATCATTCGGGTCCCGCCCGGTGAGCTTGCGGATATTCTCATCCACGTTCTTGAGGCTCTCTTTTGCCTTTTCTAGCTGCTCTTGCAAAGTTCTCACGGCGACCGCCATCTTCTCTCTGCAGCAGGCTTCTCCACTGCTCTCCAGGCCGCGAGTGCCCCGCCGCGCACGCCGCGGGACGCGAAAAGACTGACAACCCGCCCCAGCCAATCACCGCAGGCTTTAGATTAGTCCCGCCCCCTCAACCACTCATGGACCGGAAGGGGCTGAATCTTGCTCCTCCGTGACTCCGGGCCAATGAGAAGCCGGCAGGTCACTAGCCCCGCCCCCTCGCCACCGGCGGGGGCTGCGTTCCGACGCTTGCGCAGAGCGGGGTGGGATTAAGTCGATGTGGTAGACCCAAGCCCGCGGACCTGTAAGGGGAGCCGCTTAAACTTGCTGTGTCGCTCACTTCCTGGTTTTTTTTAAACACAAACATCCGCGGTTCGGAAGCGACCGTGCCTTCCCTCTTTCCTTCCCCGAGGGATTTAATTAGGGAAGGGCATTGCAATTTATGGTTGTTGCGCATGCCCAGAGTGCAGGGAGGCATAGGCTGCCTTCCGTAAAGCAAAGAGCTAGCACGAGTCTTTATCCTAACAGCTAATAATTGTTGTGGACACTGAGAATCGCTTTGCATGTCTTAGTCGTTAAAAACTAGATTTTTTTTTTTTTTTGGTTTTTTTTGGTTTTTCGAGACAGGGTCTCTGTGTAGCCTTGGCTGGCCTGGACTTGCTGTGTAGACCAGGCTGGCCTCGAACTCACAGCGATCCCCTGCCTCTGCCTCCTGAGTGCTGAGATTAAAGGCATGCACCATCACGCCCAGCAGCTTTTGGGCCATCTTAGTCTTATAAACCATTTTTTAAAAAATGAAGTAGAGTTGAACTTTAATAACGATATTTTAATACAAAATTTAAGCACAGGGATTAAAGCCGGGCGTGGTGGCATATGCCTTTAATCCCAGCACTCGGAAGGCAGAGGCATGCAGATCACTGTGAGTTCCAGGCCCCTGGTATACAAAGTGAGTCCAGGACAGCCAAGGTTACACACAGAAATCCAACAAATTTGGATAACATGATTATTAATTATAAGAAAATTGAGGCTGCGTGGCTCTGAGCAAAGCTGTCTCATCGCCTGGCCTAGAGCCTTCTGGTTTAATAGTCTGGGGAACTGGACAATATTTTGCTGTGTGTGTTTTACAGATTCCGCTTTGCCATCTATGCACTGCCAATACAGGAACTGTTTTTGTTCTTGGAATACAGGTACACGTGGTAGTTTAGAAAAAATCCTTAGAGGAGTGCTCCCTGAAAAGGAGTGAGAGTTTTTGTTTTATTTTTAGTAACAGTAATTTGGTGTTAACATGTACGTTATTTGTGTGGAGGCTCATAACTGGACATGTGAGGAAGAATTTCGCTAACTTATCAAATAGGAAATGTTACAACACCTGTCATCTACAAAACGGCTATTATGAGAGCAAGGGCTACACAGAGACAGAAACCACGTCTCAAACAAAACCAAAAATAAGTAAATAAATGAAGGAAGGAAGGAAGGAAAGAAAAGGGAAAAAAAAGTCAGGTGGTAATACTTGCCTTTAATCTTAGCATTTGGGAGGCATAGGCAGACAGATCTCTATGAGTTTGAAGCCAGCCTGGTCTACAGAGAGAGTTCCAGGACAGCCAGACCTACACAGTGAAACTCTGTCCCAAAATACTCCCTCCAAAAAAACCAACGAAAAAGAAGAAAGAAGAAAGATCTTCTAAGGAGCTTGAGGGGAAAGTGTGACTATATTGATAGAAGTAAATTATATAGCATATTAGCAGGAAGTGCTTCGGAAAACAAAGATTAGGCAAGAGGTAATAAAGTCTGAAAAGTATTTAGTTGTAAACATGGTTTCACTGAGTTATTTGTTTATATAACTGAAGCCTGGATCATTTAAGTTTTATTATTATTCTGTGTGCATGGGTGTTTTGCCCTTATGTATGTCTTTGCACTACATACACGCACGATGCCCTCAGGGACCAGAAGTGAGAGCTGGATCACTGGAACTGGACTTACCGATGAGAGAAGCTGTTGCAGGATATTTGATCTTACTGTGAACCCCGAGAGTGTGAACTGTAAAAACCTGTTTCTAATTATGGTATGGCTCAGTCTTTGATCTTAGAGCCTTCTGTTTACTGTAAACCAATACGAGGAGTGTGGCTCACTACTTTAAAGCACGTGCCTTTAATCTAAGAGCTTTCTGTAGACAGGATTGAATGAAGTTAACCCTACGTCAAGAGACAGAGCAAGCAACCAGATTGACAGGAAGTGAACGTGGGAAAATTAAGACCCTTTAGGAAAGGCTATTTCTTTCTGGGACTCGAGTAGAGTAGGAAGGGTGTTTTCATTCTGAGATGTGAGATGTGGAGAAATGGCTTCTTCCTTCTGGGACATCTGCTGGCTCTGTGTGTGTGTGGTGTGTGTGTGTGTGTGTGTGTGTGTGTGTGTGTGTGTGTGTTGTGTAATATGTGACCTAAGAGGTAATAACACTGTAATGTAAGAACCTGTGTTTGAGCCAGGAGTGATGGTGCACGCCTTTAATCCCAGCACTCAGGAGGCAGAGGCAGGCTGATTGCTGTCAGTTCGAGGCCAGCCTGGTCTACAAAGTGAGTTCAGGACAGCCAAGGCTACACAGAGAAACCCTGTCTCAAAAAAACAAAAAACAAACAAACAAACAAAAAAAGAACTTGCGTTTACCAAAGGCCAGCTATCAAGCAAAATCATTTTATTTGCAAAATGCAGACCACAAAATACTGTGGCTAGTAAATTCATTATTATATAAATTATTTAACTTTTAAAAATATTTATTAATTTGTAATTTACTTTCAGTGTATATGTATAAACACATGAGGAGGTCAGAGAACAATTTTCCAAAGTCAGTTTTCTTCTTTACCATATGGAATCTGGAGATGGAACTGAGGTTGTCAGTCTTGGTGGCAGGTGCCTTGCCTTTCCCCCAGTCATCTCATCAGCCAAAGAAACACTGTGGGAAAATACAAAATGTGTCCATGTTTCTAGCATACTGTGCTTGTTCATTTAATGATCTTACTAGAACCCTACTTAGCGTTAGGCCTGGTGGAGCATGCTGTAATGCCAGCACTTGAGGGTTCGAGAAATGGCTCTTTTTCTTTTGTCTTTTTTTTTTTTTTTTTTTTTTTTTTGAGACAGGGTCTCTCTGTGTAGCCTTGGCTGTCCTGGACTCCCTTTATAAATCAGGCTGGCCTCAAACTCATATCGATCCACCTGCTTCTGCCTCCCAAGTGCTGGGATTACAAACAGACACGTGCCACCAAGATCAGCTTTGGTTGCTGTTCTTGTAAAGGACGCACATCTGGTTCCCAGCAACCACCAAGTCAGGTGATTCATAGCTATCTGTAACTCCAGCTTAGGGGGCCCTACACCTTGTCTTGGCCTTGCTAACATCTACCCTCATGCACATATGTGTGTGCTTATGCACACACACATACACACCCCGCACAAAATTAGGAATAAAATAAGTTCAATGGCATTGGAGAAATAGCCCAATGATTAATAAAAGTATTGGCTGAACACACGTTGGGGCATGCCTGTAATCTTAACACTCTGGGAGGCAGAGGCAGGCAGATCTCTGTGAATTTGAGGCCAGCCTGGTTTACAAAGCGAGTCCAAGACAGACAAGGCTACACAGAGAGACTCAATCTAAAAAAAAAAAAGTATTGGTTGTTCTTCCCGAGGAGCTGGGTAGGATTCCTAGCGCCGATATGGCAGCTCACAATCATCAGTCGCTCCCATTCTAAGGGATCTGATAACCTCTTCTGACCTCCAGGGGCACGATACAAACAAATGGCGCATGCAGGTAAAACCCCCATGCACATGAAATAAATGATTAAAAATTATTTTTTTAAAGCTTAGGAAAATCCCTCAGGCTGCTCTGGATGAGAGTGGAGCTGTGCCTTGCATCTGGCCCCTTCACTGCTAAAGGTCTCTACTTTTGCTTCCCAAGTTCTGTGATTACAGGCCTATAGTACCATGTGTGGCTTTCAGATGAAACTTTTAGGTTTGATTTATATGATGAATGACATAAATGAATTTAAATATTAGGAGTGACTTGTTAGAAAAGCCAGCAAACCTATGTAGTGGTAAGTTATTTTTATAATAATAGTGTTTGTTTCTTTGGCGTATTCCTTTACCTGGCTATCACAAAATAATTGAGATCCTTTTAGATTTGTTTATAAGGCCTTACAACACAATCAGAGCAGTTTAAGTCTGTTCTTAACCCTCTGTGTTATTTTGTCTCACTCCCAGCAAACACCTTAGCGATACTTGCACTGTGTAGCTTTCCTCAGCTCCAGCTCCTTCCTCCTGATCTTCCTTCTTCCCCCTTCAATCCCCTATTTCCGTAACTCTTTCTCCCCGGCTGGCAGGAAGTCCAGCCCTATTCTCTCCCCTGCTTGTTGATTGGCTGTAAGCTGCTTTATTAACATATTAGAGGGACAATTGGGGAGCAGAGTTTACACAATATTTATTTTTTTTTTAAAGATTTATTTATTATTTATTACGTATACAGTGCACATTAGATCACATTATAGATGGTTGTGAGCCACCATGTGGTTACTGGGAATTGAACTCAGGGCCTCTGGAAGAGCAGTCAGTGCTCTTAACCGCTGAGCCATCTATCCAGCCCCCATACACAATATTTAAACAGGAAATCAGAAGTGAAGCCACAAAATAACCTTATGTCTATAGTGCAGTTGTTGGAAGTAACAATGATGCTCAGAGAGATGTGCTTAGACACATTTCAGGGAAAACACTTTTTTGTTTTTGTTTTTGTTTTCATTTTTTAAGACAGGGTCTTTCTGTGTAGCCTTGACTGTCCTGGACTCACTTTGTAGAGCAGGCTGCCCTCAAACTCTCAGCAATCCACCTGCCTCTGCCTCCTGAGTACTGCGATTAAAGGCATGCACCACCACACCTGGCCTATATTACAATTCTTAACCACAACAAAATTATAGTTATAAAGTCGCAACAAAAATAACTTCATGGTTGGATGTCACCACAGCATGAGGAACTGTATTAAAGGGGAAGGGTCTCTGAGCTTAGCAGGTTAGTGATAGTACTTAATAGGGTATAAGGTCTTAACTCAGATTGCCTAGGGCTGGGCATCAGCTAGCTAATCCTACTGTGCATCTCTTCTGTGGGACTTCTACACGCTTACTAGACAGAAGATAAGGTAAGGCTGATCCCTCTACTGAGGCAGCATCGGTGATCCAACGTTAGTGACACATGTCAAGAACAACTGAAGGAAAGGGTTATTTTTGCTCACAGCTCGAGAGCACAATCCATCACAGGAGGGAAGACATGTTGGCAGGATCCTAAGATGCCTGGTCACATTGCGGCTACAGTCAGGAAGCAGAGAGAAATTAAAGCTCAGCTCACCTTTTCTCTTCTATTCAATTTAGAACCTCAGCCCTTACAGTGGTGTAATCCCCATTTAGAGTAGATCTCCCCCCACCTCAATTGCCCCATCCTAGAGACCCACAGAAAAATCCAGAGGTTTGTGCCCTAAGCAGTTCTAGAAGCTGTCCAGTATGGACCAGTCATCTGAAATTCCTGTGAAAGGATGTAATATCAGGTTGTTGCAACCAATTTGAGAAAACTAACATTAATAGGCGATACAATGCAATAAGTGGAAGAAAAGCCTATTTCATGAATTACCAAGAAAGCAACTAAAACCACTCGGCTGGCAGAGAAGTGTTGCTCGTACTTCTAGGGAACCCAGTGTAGAAGAAATGCCTGAAGCCAGGAGGATGACACCAAGTTAAGCCGGCTAAAGAGACTGCACCTCCAAAACAAAAACGAGAGGCAGAGGCAGATGGATCGCTGTGAGTTCGAGGCCAGCCTGGTCTACAAAGTGAGTCCAGGACAGCCAGGGCTACACAGAGAAACCCTGTCTTGAAAAACCAAAAACCAACCATCCACCCAAACAAACAAACAAAAACAAAACCGAGATTAATCAGTCTTAGCAACACCAACAAATGTGCTTAGCATGCAGGAGGCTACACCCCCACACAGAGATCAATGCCAAGGTGCAGTTGGTGTATCTCTGTAATTCTAGGGTTAAGGAGAAGGAGGCAGGAAGACCAGGAACTCAGGACCAGCCATGGCAACATGTGACCCTGTATCAAGCAAAACCAAGTAAATTTCTTTTGTTTTATTTTTTTAGACAGAGTTTCTCTGTATATCCACGGCTGTCCTGGAACTCTTTTTGTAGACCAGTCTGGCCTCGAACTCACAGAGATCTGCCTGGCTGTGCTGGGATTAAAAATGTGTGCCACCACTCCTGGTTGTAAAATTTTAAAGAATCTTAAAAAGTTTAATATGATTAAGCATGCATATTTTTACCTGTAAGAATTATTCTAGCATACATCCTTATGAATGTCATTTCAGTGACCCCATAAAATCTTTAGCACTGCCCCCCCCCACTGCTTTTTTGAGACAGGGTTTTTCTGTGTAGCCATGGCTGTCATGGAACTAGTTCCATTGACCAGGCTGACCTGGAACTCAGAGATCTAGCTGCCTCTGCCTCCCATGTGGCAGCATCACCTGGTGTCTTTAGCACTATTAGATCTTTGATTACATTTTCCCATTTAAGTCTATTTTTGTGGAGTTTTGTTCTTACAACACCCCTACTTGTCCCTTGAATCCAACTCCCAAAACTCTTCTAAGCTAAGATGGCTTTTAGGGCTTTTTTTGTTTGTTTGTATTCTACATTTAATTCACTGTATCTAATATCCACAGTCTGAGGAGAGTTTAAAAGCAGGTGTGCTGGTGCAAGCCTTTAACTCCAGCACTTACAGGCTGGAGGAGCCCAAAGTTTGAGGTTAGATTGAGTTACATAGAGACACTCTTCTGGTACCCCAAATTCATTTATTCTTCTTGCTTGGTAGACAAGGTCTCACATCCCCAAACACTCAAATGTGTTGTAAACTGTGAAGCTGGGCTTGACAGGCCCTGTTCCTCCTGCCTCTATCTTCAGAGTGTTAAGATTACTGGTGTGTCATTACACCCAGTAATCATTTATACTTTTCTTTCTTTTTTCTTTTTCTTTTTGTTTTTGTTTTTTGAGACAGGGTTTCTCTGTGTACCCTTGGCTATCCTGGACTCTCTTTGTAGGCCAAACTGTCCTCGAACTCAATAGTGATCCACCTGCTGGGAATGATCTCGAGTGCTGGGGGGAATAAGGCCTGCGCGCCACCACGCCTGGCTATACTTTTTCATGTTAAAGAAAAAAGATTACAAAAAAAAAAAAAAAGATTACTTAAGAAATATTTTAGCAGTGTGTGTGTGTGTGTGTGTGTGTGTGCGCGCGCGCCGCGTGCTCAAAGACACAGGTGGCTATAGCATAAAGGTCCTCCTTGGAGCAGGAGCCACAGGCAATCTTGAGGTACACTATGTGGGTGCTGGGAATCAAATTTGAATTCTTAACCACTGAGCCATCTCTCCAGCCCCTCAAGTTTTTATAATTAGCACCGATATGGCAGAAGCAGATTTTTTCCCCCAGCTTTACAATACTGCCTTAATGTTTTTGTTTGTTTTTTCGAGACAGGGTTCTCTCTGTGTAGCCCTGGAACTTGCTCTGCTGACAAGGCTGGCTTCGAACTCAAGGATCCGCCTGCCTCTGTTCCCAGGGGCTGGGACTTAAGCGTGTGTCACCACCTCCCGGCAAAAAAAGAAAAAGAAAGAAAAAAAAAAAATTGACAAGAGATCTCTTGTAGTTTGTGCTGGTCTCCAACTCATGGCAATCCTCCTACCTCAGCCCCGGGTGTGCTAGGATTACAGGCATGAATCAGCACGCCCGACTTCCAAAGCAGGCTCTTGGGTCTTTACCGTCCAGTCCTATACCCCTAGACTCTGCCTCATCCTAGAGGAAAAAGCCTTTCTCCGATCTACGCACTGGGACCTGCAGGCTGCAGCTCCGTTAAGTACCAGCCCAACAAGCCCGGCAACCACCGGAAGTTGCGCTCTCCAAGCCGGAAGTTGCTCACGCCCCATGCCCGGCGATACAATCTTGGTGGGGTGTGGAGCTGTCATAGGGTCTCGTGGATCCAGTGGCGGCGGCCCTTGGGGAGGGGCGCGGTCCCCAGCGGCCTTCCGCGGCCTTAGCACCCGGGTAGGCCGCTGCGCACGGGGTGCGGCGCGGGCCACCGGCGCGGGCTAACGGGAGCCGCGAGTCCCGCACTAATTGGAAGCCGACTCGGCGCTGGAGGGATCGGCGGGAAATGGCGGACGAGGCGTTGTTTTTGCTTCTCCATAACGAGATGGTGTCCGGAGTATACAAGTCCGCTGAGCAAGGGGAAGTGGTGAGTGTGGCCACGCACCCTGAGGTCCTGCGGTGACAATTGCTCTTGTTCCTTTCCGGCTCCAGGGCCATTGACGTCCAGTAGGTTAGAGCGAACTGGTCCACCTCGAGTCATCCCAAAGTATATAATCTATGTGTCAGCTGTCCCCTCCGAGATTTAATCTTAAATTCATTTCTGCTTTGTGGTCTGTTCGGTGTGTTCGTTTCCGTATGTTCCTTTGAGTGCATGCCACAAAATTTTATAATTGACCTTACTAAGATTTAACCCAGAGACGAACTGCAGAGCTGATTTTGTCATTCCTGCTTAATTTTCCTGCTGCTCCCAGCACTTCTAGAGGCCCACGACAGGCTGTCCCGGCGAGACTCCTCTCCCACCTTTCGCCTCTCTTGATTCAGGATACCTCTCCATACAAGTCCAGGGCCAAAGCATGATGAGCCTTGGAGTTAAAGCATATAAAACGGCAAGATTTTTAAGCAATAATTATGAAGCGACTTGATTACTTTTAAAAAAAAAATTCTTTTTCCGAGACAGGGTTTCTCTGTGTGTATTCCAGATTGCCCTGGAATTCACTTTGTAGACCAGGCTGGCCTCGAACTCACAGAGATCTGCCTGCCTCTGCCTCCCCAGTGCTGGGATTAAAGGCGGTTGCCTCCACCACTCGACTAAACTATTTAGTATTCATTATGTCAGCTGGTTTTAGGAGTTTGATGTTAATAGTGAATGACACAGTGGCCCCATCCTTCTGGAGGTTACATCAAATGTGGAAGTTCTTACTCCCTCGTGATGCTTTTAGAAAAAGCATTTAGTAAGCATTCCTACCGGGGCTGGATCCTCTAGGTAAACAAGATTAAACCCTTCCCTCACACACTTAAGGAATAGCATTTAATGACTAAAGTGTTGGGAGGTAATAAGGCATATAATCAGAGTTTTGTCGATATTTAGAAATGAGACAGTCTGAAGTCCTGGTCAACTCAGATTCCCCCCATCTCCCACCCTTTTTGTTTTGTTTTTTGAGACAGGGTTTCTCTGTGTAGCCTTGACTGTCCTGGACTCACTTTGTAGACCAGGTTGGCCTCGAACTCACAGCAATCAACCTGCCTCTGCTACTCGAATGCTAGGATTAAAGGTGTGCAGCACCACACACCCCACCCTCTTTTTTTTTTTTAGACAGGGTTTCACTCTTTAGCCCTGGTATGCCTGGAACCCAACATGTTGACAGGCTAGACTGGAACTCACAGAGATCCAAGAGGTCTGCCTCCCAAGTGCTGAGAGTAAAGGTGTGCCTGGCCGGAGCCTCTTCTCTAATCCTATTAACAAAGAGGGCTAGAAGTTAGGGAAGGAGAGCATCCCAGTTAAAGTCATGGAATTATGAAAGAATGCTAACTTTGTTTCTGACATAGGGTCTTACTGTGTAGCTCTGTCTGGCCTGGAACTTGCTATGTAGACCAATCTGGTTTAATCTGGTTCAAACTCACAACAGAGGTTTGCCTCTGCCTCCCATCTTTCTCAGCCAAAGACTTAAAATGAGGGAATAGTGTGGTCCATTCTCCTGTTAGGAAGATAGCTCAGTACCTGGGCTAGACACACATTGTTGTAGAGAGAAGAGGTATTATTGCAGGAGATGAGCCAGGTCTGAATTAAGACAGGGACAATGAGAGCAGAGAAGAGATGTAAAAGGTAGGGATGTAGGCTCTTTTGGGAGATTGAAATGGTCCCCTGTAAGATTATGCATGTGGGTTGGATGGGGATGCTGTTAATGAGAAAAGGGATAAAGAGAAGAGATATGGAGGCTATTGAATCATATACAAGCAGGTTTAATTTTAAGAGAAGGTGCTGTCAGATTGTAAACTGTAAGAAAGATGGGCATGACAACAGTTCAAAACACCATTAGGAAGAAGATTGAAAATAAGCCCCCTTCCTTTGAGACAGGGTCTTACTGCAGCTCTGGCTAGCCTGCGGCTTCAATGTAGACTCTGCCTCCCAACGGCTGGGATTAAAAGTATGTGACATCACACCTGGCCATCAAAAGTTTTAAATTTACTTTATGTGTGTGAGTGTTTTTTTTTTTTTTACCTGCATGCCTAATGCTCACAGAGACCAGATGAGGGCTTCATATTCCCAAGAACTGGAGGTATAGACACTTGTGAGCTGCCGTGTGGGTGCTGGGAGTTAGACTCAGGTCCTCTGGAAAAGCAGTCAGTGCTTGTAATTGTCTAGCATCTCCGAGGCCTGCTCTAATTCTGTTTCTCATTAGACCTATCTACAATAAATTCCCCCCATCAGGATTACAAAAATGTTGACTATATTATCATCAGTGTTTGTTATTTGCCTGAAGCTGGCCTTACCTTTAGTCTCCCCCAACTCAAAACAATTAGTAATGCATTCCTTTATCTTTTATCATGAAGTCTCACTCTTTTTCTTAATCTTCCCACCTTTTGCTCACTCTCTGTGGGTTACCCTAAAATAATACAAACATAGCTGATCTACTCACAACAGATCCTTATAAATATTTTTAAAGATACCCAAAAGTTTTGAATTGTTTACCTGCCACAGTGTAGTTATAATTGGGAGGGGAAAACTGAACATAGAGTTGAGGTTGCTATGTAATCCTGGCTGGCTTGAACTCATATAGGCCAGGCTGGCCTTGAATTCTCAGAGATCTGCCTGCCCCGAGACTGCTGGGATTAAAGGGATGCACCACCATGCAATTTGGGATTAAAAATAATAATAAAGTTACTTTCTGAGGTGGCTTTTCCACTCCAGTGGTCTCTGTGACTTGGAAGTTTGATGTTCCTGGGCCAGAGGGTGCCACAGGTGATGGTTCAGCCATCTTCTTCACTTTCATCTTCAGACACCTGCAAAGTAGAACCCAGATTCAGCCTTGGCTGTGCGAGTGAGTAAATGTGCAGATGGAGCTTTGCTGTCACTTTTGATGAGTGCGGAGACTTCCAGAGTCAGGAAAACAGCGGGGTCTGATGACACTAACAGGGGATAGTGTCACTCGGCCACAAAGTGTTTTCAACAGAGATGGTCAAGGAGTCCAGTGGTTGAGAAGGGGATACTTTAAGTGACCTTTGCTATTTTGTGGGTTCTTCTCTTTCCCACTCTTTGTACACCCTGGCCCCCATCCCTGTTACAGCCCTATCATTAGATAGAAGTGAAAGAAGGGAGTGGGGGGGTACGGGTGGTGGTGGTGGTAGAAATCACTGAATCTAATTTATTTCTTCTTTGAGCATGACTACTAACAAATTGCCACTAATTTCCCTGAAAGACCAAAACCCAGCAACCCTGCCTCTTGGGGCCCTAGCATGTATGTACACTCCGAGAAGTTCCCAGAATTTCAGAAACTGTGCAGCTGGGAAAACCAAGCCTCTGCTAGAGCACAAGGCAAATCATAGCCAGCTGCTGCAGACAGTCTAAAGCAGCCCCGCAGCCCCACATGTGGGATTAAAATGAAAGCACACCCTTATAATTCTGTGCTTTTTAAAGAAACCAAATTTTTGGCATTCTCACCTCAGGGTAGTGTTTTTTAAACGCTATTGGGAGCATAGTCTAAAACACTTCCATGTACTGTTTTGGTGGCCGTTATTAGTTGAAAGTAAATCTGTGAGCTTGTTTTTCTAATTTAAAAAACTGTTACACCTAAATAAACCTTTCCTTTAAAAAAATTTTATTTTATTTCGTGTGTATGGGTATTGTCGGTGCCTGAGCAGGCCAGAAAGATGAGGTATGCCACTGTGTGCATGTGAGGTGAGAGGAGAGTCAGTTGCTAGAGTCAGTTCTCTACTGTGTCCTGTGGGCGCCAGGAATCAGCTCAGGCTTTAGTCTTGGTCCAGGCGTGGTGGTGCATGCTTTTTATCCCAGCACTTGGGAGGCAGAGGCAGGCCGATCACTGTGAGTTTGAGGGCCAGTCTGGTCTGCAAAGCGAGTCCAGAAGAGCCAAGGCTACACAGAGAAACCCTGTCTTGAAGAAAAAAAAAAAAAGTCAAGCATCTTTTCCTTGTGAGACATCTTATTGACTTTTTTCTTTTCTTTTAATTAAACAATGTTTATGTATATGGATGTTTGCTTGTATGTCATATCTACTGGTGCCTGAGGAGTCCAGAAGAGGGCATTTGATCCCTTAGAACTGAAGTTACAGATGGTTGTGAGCTGCCATGTGGGTGCTGGGAATTGGACCCCAGTCCCCTGGAAAAAACAGCCAGAGGTAATCTATCATAATCCCCTGCTAGTATTTTAAGCTTAGGGGTAGCTCTATTAGCTGTTAAGAGAAAAACACCATAACAGGTATCTGTAAGTGTTAGCTGCTGCACGCCTATAATCCTAGCACTCGGGAGGCAGAGGCAGGTGGATCGCTGTGAGTTCGAGGCCAGCCTGGTCTACAAAGCGGGTCCAGGACAGCCAAGGCTACACAGAGAAACCCTGTCTCGGAAAAAAAAAACAAAAACAAACAAACAAACAAAAGTGTTAGCTGCTGCCAGGAGAAGGGAAATGTAGAAGAGAGGAAAAAAAACAGTGCTGTTTAATGGAAGTAGACAGTTACATAACAAAAGGAGAGTGGGCTTCAGAAAACTAGTGAAAAGGCAGAGTCCTGTGGAAAGCCTGCTTACTTTTGACCAGTATCTAAGAACTAGATAGATAAAAGTAAAATATAAGCTTCCGGTAACTCAGAATAGGGGCCTGCCATCTGCCGTAAGCTCCACAGTGCGAGAATGGGGAAATAGAAGGATCCAGAGGGTCCTAGAAACCTACAAGAAGAACATTACAATGGGCGGATCTGGGCCCAGGGGTCCTACTCAAACTATAGCACCAGCCAAGGACAATATGTGCAGTAAACTTCAAACCCCTACCCAGATCTAGCCAATGGATAGGACATTCTCCTCTGTTGAGTGGAGAGTGTGGACTGACTTTCACACGAACTCTGGTGCCTCATATTTGACCACGTCCCCTGGAGGGGGAGGCCTGGTGGCACTCAGAGGAAGGACAGCAGGTTACCAAGAAGAGACTTGATACCCTATGAGCATATACAGGGGGAAGAGGTCCCCCTCAGTCACAGTCATAGGGGAGGGGAGTAAGGGGACAATGGGAAGGAGGGAGGAATGGGAGGATACAAGGGATGGGATAACAATTGAAATGTAATATGAATACATTAATAAAATATTTTTTTTTTAAAAAAGCTCCACAGTGCTACATGATAGAGGCAGCGGCGGGTGCCTGCCCCATTTTTAAAACATATGCTGTTGGGGTTAAATTACCAGTGTGGCCTAATAATGTTTATTATCAGGCCTATAATAATTATTACAACAGTATTTTGTAACCCACTAGCAATCCATCAAGACAGAGACATTTGTTATGTTTTAAAATAGCCTTAGTTAGCCTGGGGCAGGGCAGATATCAATCCTCTAAAGTACTTCCCATAGTGGGGCAGGTATGGGATCCCTGCCTCAATCCCATGCCATCTTCTAATAATTTCTATCAAGCTACTTCCCATCCAGAATCCCAAATACTCACTAATGTTCTTCATCTGGGCCAGATTTCTCCATCCACACTGGCCTTGTGCTTCTCCTCCAGCTAACCCATGATGCAGCCTTCTTCCTTTCCTTTCCTCTCCTCCACTCTCTCTCCTTCCACGATTCTCCCACTTTCCTCCAGCCCAGGAACCTTAGCCACACCCATCCCATTTGCCTTGCCCAGGTGTGATGGCCTTTTATTGGTCAAATAGGTTAGGGTCTTAGGCAAGGTACAAGTGGGGCAGAGACAGCAAGCAGTAATTAGCATCAAAAGACGTCAGACCAGCCTCCAACAATCTGCTTTAACATTTTCATTCATTATCTTCTGTGTATGAGGTTTTTTTTGTTTTCCTGCATGTATGTGCACCATGCACATGCCTGGTCCTGAGGAGGCCAGAAAAGGCCATCAGATCCCTTAGATCTGCCGCTACATGTGGTTGTGGCCATCACGGAGGGCTGGCAGTTTAACCCAGGTCCTCTGGAAGAGCAGGCAGCGCCTTTAGCTGCTGAGCCCACTCTCTAGCTCTCGTTTGTTTGTTTGTTTTGTTTTGTTTGAGACAGGGTTTCTCTGTGTAGCCTTGGCTGTTCTAGACTAGCTTTGTAGACTAGGCTGGCCTTGAACTCACAGCGATCCACCTGCCTCTGCCTCCTGAGTGCTGAGATTAAAAGCATGTGCCACCACTTACCTTGAATTTATTTTTTAGCATTTCAAAATTGTCACCATATATACTAGCAAGAAGACTCCACTGATAAAGGTGCTTGCTACTAAGTCTGAGAGTCTTAGTTGGATTCCTGGGACTCATGTGGTGGAAGGAGCAAATCAACTCATTAAGCAGTTTGTCCCCTGACTCCCACATGTGTATTGTGTGTGTGCGCGCGCACACAAATTTAGGGCTGTTGAGTTGCTTACTTACAAGGGGACCTACTGCAGGGCCTGAGACCTGAGCAGAATTGTTGAATCTCTGGAACTCATATGATGCAAAAACTGGAGTAATACCCTCTTATTTCCATCTGTGTGCCATGGTGTGCCCACCCCACCCCTACAAATAAATACATATAATAAAATTTTAAATAAAAAGTTGTTAAATTAGCTGGTTGGTGGTGGTGCATGCCTGTATATCCCAGCACTTGGAGTGGCAGAGGCAGGCCAAATCTCTGAGTTTGAGGCCAGCCTGGTCTACAAAGTGAGTCCAGGACAGCCAAGGCTACACAGAGAAACCCTGTGTCAAAAAAACAAAAAGAAAGAAAGAGAGAAGGAAAGAAAGAAAGCAAGCAAAAAATTGTTGCATTTTTCTTGTGGGAGTTTTCTACCTTTTGCTAGTTTATTTCACTTTTAAGGTATTGTGAATTTGTTGAGTCTCCTCACCCCCGATCTTTCTTTTTCTTTTTTCTTTTTTTGCAAGTGGTATATAGAAAAGGTACTGATTTTTTTTTTTTTTTTTTTTTTTTTTTTTTTTTTTTTTTTTTTTTTTTCCGAGACAGGGTTTCTCTGTGTAGCCTTGACTGTCCTGGACTCACCTTGTAGTCCAGGCTGGCCTCGAACTCACAACGATCCTCCTGCCTCTGCCTCCTGAGTGCTGGCGCCACCACGCCTGGCTAAGGTACTGATTTTTAAAGTGTATTTATTTAGTTGTGTGCCTGAGTGTGCATGTCATAGTGCACACATAAGGTTGGAGAACAACCTCCCGAGTCATTTCTCTCCTCCCAGCAAGTACCTTTACCTGCTGTGCCATCTTGCTGGCCTCTGGTTTATATGCTACTGTTTTAAAGTACAGATATCTTATAATTCTAAGAGTATTCAAAACCATTTTTTGTTATGTTTTTAATAGGAAAATGGACGGTGTATTACTAAGCTGGAAAACATGGGTTTCCGAGTGGGACAAGGACTGATAGAAAGGTGAGCAGTGTGGATTTGAAAATGTTCTTCAGGGAGGTTCTGACCACAGAGGGTCCAGTGCAAACCTTTCACAAACCTGGACAGAGTTTGAGTTGATTTCCACTTTTTTTCCAGCCTAATTTCCAATTTTTATTTCTTTTCTGTTCTAGTTGATAGATTGAAAATTGCTTTTAAGGGGCTGCTGGTATGTCAGTAGTAGAGCATTGTTTAGCTTCATGAGGCCCCGGGTTCCATCCCAGAACAACAAAAAAAAATCTCATTAGACCTGAAGCTAGTTTAATTCTGTTATTTGAGTCTTAGTATTTTTGTTTATGGACATGGCCTTGCTCTGTAACCCACACTGGCTCCAGATGTAACTCTTCCTCCTGTCAGCCCTCTGAGTACTGGGATTATAACCATTCTCAACTGTGCCCCATTTCAAGTGTTGTGTTTTTATAAGTGAGGAAGACCTATTTTACATAAATTATTTTTTCCTATGCAAACATTAATATTAATGTTTCTATTAATATCTAATTTACATTCTCATTGCATTTTCTGCTTGTGGCTTAGTAGATTTTAAAAATCTGAATGGAATTTTATTTAGCTGCATTGGCATAGAAATGCCTTAAAGTCTCTTTATGGATCGCTTTTTTATTGGCGTTTTAAGACAGGGTTTCTCTGTATAGCACTGGCTGTCCTGGAACACACTCTATAAACCAGGCTGGCCTCAAACTCAAGAGATCTGCCTGCCTCTTTTCCCTGAGTGCTGGGATTAAAGATGTGCACCACCCGCTCCTGGCTGCATTACTTCTTTTTTTTGTATCCTTTCTGAATATCTAAATCGTTGAATTTAGATTAGATTAGATTTTACATAATAATATTCCAATCCTGTTTGCTTTTTTTGTTTGTTTGTTTTGGGTCTCATACTATAGTCCAACCTGGAACTCATGTAGCCCAGATTGGCCTCAAACTTGTGGACATCTTGCCTCAGTGTTCAAAGTATTTGGATTATAGGCACAAACTATGCTTAGCTGGGTTTTTGTTGTTTTATTGTTGTTGTTGTTATTCAATTGTAACTGGAAGGATGGCTAGTATCTGATAGTCTCTTGAACTCCATAATTATATAACAGAATGTAAATACACTGACTGGAGATTTACTTTGCTTGGTGTTTATCACTGTATGACTATCAATAAATAGTGCTCGTAGAATGTAGAAGTTAGTTAATGATTTGCTCCTCTTGGAGGAGTGAGAAACACAGTCCCCTTTGCTTCCTTTGGACAGATATGCTGTATTACTTCTAGTTGGTCTTCTTAGGTTCACGAAAGACACTGCAAGATTCAAGGACGAACTAGACATCATGAAGTTCATATGTAAAGACTTTTGGACTACAGTATTCAAGAAACAAATTGACAATCTAAGGACAAATCATCAGGTATTTAGATGAATCTTTTTGTTGTTGTTGTTTCTAAGACCTAGTTTTTGAAAAGTCACTTAGTGTGAATGTCCTTTGTGCCAGTGACACTTACCTATTACTGTGTGTGATTAGTGAATACAGGGCTTGCGTGGTGCAGTGATGGTAGAGGACAGCTTTTGGGAGTTGCTTCTCCTACCACAGTTCAGATTGTGAGGCTGCTGCACAGTGCTTTTACATCTGAGCTATCCTTGTTGGCTCTTCATTGATTTATTTAAATTAACTTATTTTGAGGATTCATTTTTATCTATATACCTGCATACATAAAAACACATCATGCATTCAGTGGCCAGAACAGGCTGTCAAATCCTTGCATCTGGGGTTACAAAAGATTGTGAGCCTCAGTATGCATGCTAGGCAGTGAACCCAGGTCTTTGCAAGGGCAGCAAGTGGACTTATTAGCTAAGCCATCTCTCTCTCCAGCCCTCTAGAACTTTCTTTTTTTTAAAAAATAAACTTCATGTTTTTAAAAATGTTATTGATAAGTCAGTCTTTTTCTCTGGTATGGTAAAGTGTAGGCGAATAAGGAGAAAGCAACAGTTATTAGTAACTCTAGTTGTTTCTCTCTGCTAATTATACAAAGTTGTGTTAGAATTTAAAATGAAGCATATGGGGGCTAGAAAGATGGCTCGGTGGTGAAGTGCATGTGTTGGTCTTCTAGAGGACCTGAGTTTGGATCCCAGCACCAACCACAGGTGTCTTACAGCTTCCTGCAATTCCAACTCCAGGATTCAATGTGTCTTAGGGAATCCATGTGCATGTACACACTCATACATGTAAACACAAAATTAAAAATGAACTAACCTTCTGGCGTTGGACAAAGAGACACGTCATTTGCAGTGGTGTTCTTATAGCCAGATACTATTTGAGGGACTTCTGCACTCAAGTTGGCAGGAAGGTCAATTCATGGCAGGATTCAGTGGAAAGTGCTAGGAAAGAGATGAGTCTGTGGTTTAGGCCTGAGTAACTTATTGACTGCAAGTTTGTGCCATGACTGGGCCTAGGAATAGAGGTGACAAAGCAGGATCCATTTTAGCAATGCTGAAGGGTTCCAGGACACAGCGCTTCATTCCACTGAACCGAAAAGTTAAGATGGGTCTTCTTTTCTAAACCGTATTTCCCAATAAAACTCTCAGAACTGGGGGGAAATCTTTAGAATGTAGCACATGTCAGGCACTCACAATTGCCCAGAATTCCAGCTCCAGGGAATTTGACACCTTTTCTCATCTCAGTGAGCAGCCACACTGATATGCACATTCCTATATATAGACCCACAGACACAAACAATTTTTAAAAAGCGAATCTTAAAGAATTTGCTTGAGTGTGCAGTGGTTGGTTTGTGTTCTGTTTATTCATCTGCCCACTCACTCATCCATTCATCCAGACAGACAGACAGACAGCGAGACAGAGCTGTAACCCAGGCTGCTGACTTTGTGATGGAATCATAGACATGGGAAACTACACCTGCCTAGGGCAAGGTAATCTTAAGGACTACAGAATACACTGACTTTGACACTATTTTTTTATTTTTGAAACAGGGCATATATGTACTTCAGGACAACAAATTTCGGCTACTCACTCAGCTGTCTGCAGGAAAACAGTATTTAGAACATGCATCAAAGGTATTCAAGGGAATTTGGTTTTGTACTGGAAAACAAATAGAATTACAGGGAAAACTAATGTCAATCACAACAGGTTCAAATTAAACATAGTAATTTCAGCAACTCATTGAGAAGCCTATACCCATGTTTTTTGTTTTGTTTTGTTTTGGTGGTTTGGTTTGGTTTTTCGAGACAGGGTTTCTCTTTGTACCCTTTGCTGTCCTGGACTCACTTTGTAGATCAGGCTGGCCTCGAACTCACAGCGATCCACCTGCCTCTGCCTCCCAAGTGCTGGGATTAAAGGCGTGCGCCACCATGCCTGGCCATGCCCATGTTCTTAAGTAATCCTCTTTTCTTTTTAAATTTCTCTTTAGACCTCTTTCTTTTTTTTTTCCCCTAGTCTTTTTGTTATATTATTTTGTCTATACAAGTATTGTGCTTCCTTACACGTTGTGCATCATATGTGTGCCTGATATGTGAGGCAGGGTGTTTCCATGTGGGTGCTGAGAATCTAATTCAGGTCCTTTGCAAGAATAACAACTGTGGCTGGATGTGGTGGCACACTCCTTTAATCCCAGCACTCAGGAGGCAGAGGCAGGTGGATCTCTGTATTCGAGGCCAGCCTGGTCTACAGTGCGTGAGTCCAGGTCAGCCAAGGCTAACACAGAGAGACCTTGTCTCCAAAAAAAAAAAGAATAACAGCTGCACTTAACCATTTAGCTGGCTCTTCAGCCACTGCTTTTTCAATAACCCTCATGTTAAAAACCCAATTAAAAATGCCTTTTATTACGCATTTACAGTTTTTGTTTAAGCTGTTTTCTATACAACAGGTGACGTGTTGTCTATCAGCTCTGTGTACCTGAGTAGGGTGGTAGAGACCAGTTAGAGAAAGACTACTTCTAAGTGCCAGTAAGTGTAGACTTACTACAGGCTCTTTAATATGATGTGTTTATCTCAGTAAAGACACGCAGAGACACAGGCACAGCTGTGCAGAATAATTATCTCACAGTTTATCAGCTCCTTTGGTAGCCTAAAATGCTTAAGAAATATAATTGTCATTTGTTTTAAGAGTTTGTTTTACAGTAAGTATATCTTTGTTTCTAGGCTTTGTATGGGTTTTACCTTTAATCTCACAAAGGCATCAATGAATAAACAGATGGACTAAAGAAAATGAATAGAGCCGGGCATGGTGGCTCCCAGGACTCAGGAGGCAGAGGCAGGCAGATCGCCGTGAGTTCAAGGCCAGCCTAGTCTACAAAGCGAGTCTAGGACAGCTGAGGCTTCACAGAGAAACCCTGTCTCAACACACCCCCCCCAAAAGGGGGCGGTTCTTTTGGAGGGGAAGCAGGGTCTTACTATATAGCCTGGCTAGTCTGGATTTGCTGTGTGTACCAGGCCTGGAACTTAAAGAGATCTTTTGTCTCTGCCTCCTGAGTGCTGGAATTAAAGGCCTGTGTTACCAGGCCTGGCAGAATAGCTAATTTTAATGTAAGTGTTCCTTCTAAATCATTAAAATATGTGGGCAAGTATAATTTGCTGTTCATCTGTAAATACTGTAAATACTTGTTCATACCTCAATTTCTTATTGATTTTTAAGAAATTACCAAACAAAGTAATAGGTTTCATGATTCGCTTTTCATGTACACTTTGGTCTCGTTGGTGCTCCTTGTCCACTGCCTTTCCTCACTTGTCCGCTGTGTCCCTTGTACTGACTCCTTCTTGTTTTGTTTGTTTGTTTGTTTGTTTCTTGTTGGTTTCTCTGTGTTGCCCTAGCAGTCCTTGAACTTGCTTTATAGACCAGGCTGGCCTCAAACTCACAGCAATCCACCAGCCTCTGGCTCCTGAATTAAAGGTGTGTGCCACCACATGCCTGGCTAATAGCCTACCCTCTGCCTTCATGTCATATGTATTATATTGCCCTCTTTCCCTACCATATCTGACATTTCTTGGAAATACAGTGTAGTTATGATGTTTTTATGGTTAAAATACATTTCATTATTTTTCTTTTTTGTTTGTTTGTTTGCTTTTATTGTTGTTGGTTTTGTTTTATTTTGTTTTGTTTGAGATAGTGTTTCTCTGTGTAGCTGGATTCTAACTCATAGTGAGCCATCTGCCTCTGCTTCCCTGAGCGCTGGGATTAAAGGCATGCACTGCCAAACTGGCTCATGCTTTTTCTTTTTCTTTCTTTCTTTTTTTTTTCCTCCAAGACATGGTCTCTCTGCGTTAGCCTTAGCTGTCCTGGACTCACTTTGTAGACCAGGCTGGCCTTGAGCTCACAGCGATCCACCTGCCTCTGCCTTCCAAGTGCTGGGATTAAAGGCATGCGTCACCACGCCCAGCTATTTTTCTTTTTATTAATCACATTCTACTATTTTTAGTTCTCACTTAACTTTTGGGCATCTTAGTTTCTTCAGTTTTGAAGAATAAGTTAAAGATTTTTGCTAGGGGATGGGCATGATGGCTCACACTTTTAATCTCAGCACTAGGGAGGCAGAGGCAGGTGGATGGCTATGAGTTCAAGGTCAGCCTGGCCTACAAAGTGAGTCCAGGACAGCCAAGGCTGCACAGAGAAACCCTGTCTTGAAACATTAAAAAAAAAAAAAAAAGACTTTTGCTAGGGGACTGGATTGAGTGCTCAGCAGTTAAGAGCATTTACCATATAGTCCAGGCTAATTTCCAACTTGCAGTGATTTTCTTGCTTGAGTCTCTCAAGTGCTAGGATTACAGGCAAGCACCACCTTCTTAGCTAGGCTGTAAGTCCTAAACAAGATGAGATGTTTGGTTGTAGGAAGCTGGATATGGCAGCACTTGCTTGTAATCCCAGCGCCTGGGAGACATGTATAGGAGGACGTACTAAGTTTGAGGCCTGCCTGAGCTACAGGAGACCCTGTCTCAAAAGGTGAAAAAGGAAGCAGAGGGATCTTTGATTAGTCAGCAGCATCGATAGGAGGACTGAAAAACTAGGCAAGAAATTCAGGAGTCCAAAGTGACTAGAAAAAGAACTAGCTAAGTGTTATACTCCAAGGGTTGGGTTATATCCCTGTGCACAGTGTAGAGAACAGTTATAAGCCATCTGTGTTGTTTCTTGAACTAAACTAACCTATTTCTCTGCTTTTTTTAATTACACTAGATTTAGAGTCGTCTTCTGGTCAGGCTTAAGTCATTTGTTCATGTGCTTTCCTTATAATTAGGTTTAACTCTAACAGTTCTTTCACAAGACCTGTGCTATTCCTTTCTTTTTAATAGAGGTTCTGTGCTGTGGGGACTCCTTATATATTGCTTAGATTGGTCTCCAGTTCTTGCCTCAAGAACTGATCCTCCTGCCTTAGCCTGAGTAGTTGATAGTAGAGGGGTGTATCACATTACCTTTTCCCATAGTGCCCCCACTGTTTTTGGTTTATTTTTGTTTTGTTTTTGTTTTTTTCTTCTCCTCAGTTTTTAAAAAAAGAGATTTATTTATTTACTATTTATATAGTATTGTGCCTGCATGCCAGAAGACACCAGATCTCATTATAGATGGTTGTGAGCCACCATGTGGGTGCTGGGAAATGAACTCAGGACCTTTGGAAGAACAGCCAGTGCTCTTAACCTCTGAGCCATCTCTCTGGCCCTTCTCAGTTTTTTGAGACAGGGTTTTTCTGTGAAGCCTGGACTTACTTTATAGACCAGGTTGGTCTTGAACTCACAGCAATCCACCTGCCTCTGCCTCCTGAGTGCTGGGATTAAAGGTGTGCGCCACCACACCCGGCTCCCCTTTTGGTTTTTTAAGACAGGGCTTCATTATCTCTGGCTGCTTAAAACTCACTGTGGAGACCAGTCTGGCCCTGAACTCACAGAGACCCCCCTGCCTCCCGAGTGCTGGGATTACAGGCAAGCTTCACAGCTCCTGTTTTGTTTCCCTTGCCTTTTCTTCCTGCTCTCACTCCTTGCCATCCTCTTTTTCAATTTTCCTTTTAAATACAGCAATGATTTATTGAAACCATAGCTCAAATCAACTCCATTTTTATCAGTAAATTTATTGTTTTAGTAAATCCTTACTATTTTTTTTTTTCCTTTTTAGTATCTAGCGTTTACATGTGGCTTAATCAGAGGTGGCTTGTCAAATTTGGGAATAAAAAGCATTGTAACAGCTGAAGTATCTTCAATGCCTGCCTGTAAGTTTAACTTATTTATCTTACATATATTTTAAGTCATTTTCCAGGTCTTTTTTCTTTTAAACTTAGAGGAAACTAAAAATGCTGAAACTTTCACTTCAGGCTCAATTATTTCATATTTATTTTGGTAATATGTATTATCTTTTCATTCGGGCCCCTAATCAAGAATAAAGTGTAGTTGAATTTCACTGTATTACTTTTCTGTCCACTGATAAATTAGTAATTAAATACTCAGAATCACCAGGCACGGTGACTCACTCCTTCAATCCAGCACTCAGGAAGCAGAGGCAGCCCATCTCTGTGAGTTCAAAGCTTGCCTGGTCTGTCTACATAGTGAGCTTCAAGCCAGGGCTACATAATGAGACCTTGTCTCATAACAGAGAGAAAGAGAAAGAGTGAAAGAGGGAGAGGGGAGAGAGAAAGGAGACAGAGACAGAGAGACAGACCCAGGATATAGGAAAGTCACCTCTTCATCAACCAGATAATTATGCAATGGAACAGTCTTTATTGAATATCTTAAGGACTGAAAAGACCTTTGACATAGCAAGTTCCTTGAGGGAAACCAGCTCTTGAATGGAGACAGGAATGCTTGTTCTCCTGATGCTGGAGAACCAAAGGCTAATTGTTCTGTTGTCTTGTTCAGGCAAATTTCAGGTGATGATACAGAAGCTGTAGAGTGCAGTGAAACCCAGGACAGACTGCTCCTGCACGGAGCACTGCAAGGCCTGATTTCACCTCATCACTGGATGTCTGTGCCAGAGCAAAGATGTCATCTCACCAGAGTCACATAGACCAAGTGAAAGCAGATAAATGTCCTTCTACCACGACATAAGCTAACTGAACTGTTCAAAGTGATTTCAGTGAACCATGTGATTTCAAACACCAAGATGCAAGGCTCTGTATTTTAAACATCTTTATTCCCTTAGTGTGATTGAACCATAGATTGAGAAGTGAAACTCAGGGTGTGTTGAATTGCTGTGTAAAAAAAATGTGCATCAGTCAGAATAGTTTGTGTTCAAATGCCCAAAATTTGTTAAAGTATAAATCTGTTTTAGTTATTTAAAAAACAAAACAAAACAGCACTATGCTAAATTAAGCTTAATTTTTATTGTATTGCTTATAATTTATTTTCTAGAGAATTTGTATGCTTATATAAGGATTTCATTTATACATTGTATATATGTGTATATATAAATACATATGTTACTGTCTAAATTGCTTGAAAGTTTAATTTTATTTTAATAGATTTTAGTCCTTGAACCCTCTGTTGATTTAATCAAAGCGAAATATAGATTAGGTTAAATGTGAATTGGTAACTCTAGCACCAAAGAATATTAGGTGGGCTGGGAAGTAATTTTTTTTTTTTTAAGACAGGGTTTCTCTGTGTAACGTTGGCTGTCCTAGACTCACTTTGTAGACTAGGCTGGCCTCGAACTCACAGCGATCTGCCTGCCTCTACCTCCTGAGTGCTGGGATTAAAGGCGTGCGCCACCATACCTGGGTTTGTATTTCATTTTTTTTTTTTTGAGAACTGTTTGCTCATTTCTTTTTCATTGTGTGTTTTGTTAATTGTAGCCAAAAGGAAATTCCTCTTTTAGTAGAAACGTGTAAGTTAAGTTAGTCAAGAGAAAATAAGGAAAATTGGATATCCTTTTTCTTGAACTTATGGCAAACTTAAAAGGTTTACATATAAAAATAAAATACTACAGAAAATATAAGGTTATTTTTATGCTCTTTAGGTAAAGGCTTTTCCAAAACAGAAGTAGACAGATGGTAAAGAAAAGTAGCAACCAAGCTAACCATCTATATTGGTTAGGTTTCCATTGCTGTGATAAAAATTAAGAGCAAGAACAGCTTGGGCAGGAAAGGGTTTATCTGGCTTAAATATCTCGAGCTGTGGTCCACTGAGGGAAGTCAAGTCAGGGCCCTGAAGGCAGGAGCTGACAGAAGCCACAGAGGAGTGATGTGGACTGCCTTGCTTCTCATGGCTTGCTTAGCCTGCTTTCTTACCCATCCCAGAATCCCCTGCCCAAGGGTTGCACACAGTGGGTCGGACTCACTCACATTAGTCATTAATCAAGAAAACACCCCACAGACTTCCTTACAAACCAGTCTTAAAGAGGCATTTTCTCAGCTGAAGTTCACTCTTCCTACATGACTCTAGCTTACTTTAAGTTGACAAAAAACCCAATCAGCACATCTCTTCTCCAAATGCTAGGAAAATGATACCTAAATGCAAAGGAATGAAATTAGATTGTTACATTAATACTGTACATAGCAGTCACCTATGATGCACCAAAGACTTAAACATAAAAACTGAAAAACTGGTCTTACAATGTGGTTCACTTGATAGGACACTCCCTAGTATTCATGAAGCTCTACATTCTGTCAGCAGGAATGTATAAATGCCATGGTGGCTGTGTACACACAATCCCAGCACTCAGGAGATGGAGGCAGGGGAATTAGAAATTCAGGATTATACCCAGCTACATAAGAGTTCCCAGGCTGGAGAGATGGCTCAGAGGTTAAGAGCACTGCCTGCTCTTCCAAAGGTCCTGAGTTCAATTCCCAGCAACCACATGGTGGCTCATAACCATCTATAATGAGATCTGGTGCCCTCTTCTGGCCTGCAGGCAGAATATTGTATACATAATATATAAATAAATCTTTAAAAAAAAAAAAAAAAAAAAAAAAGGAGTTCCCTTAGCCTGGTGGTGGTGGTGGTTGTGGTAGGTGAGCCATTAATCCCAGAACTCTAGACTCTGGAGGCAGAAGCAAGCAGATCTCTGTGAGTTTGAGGCCAGCTTGGTCTACAGAGTGAGTTCCAGGATACCCAAAGCCACACAAAGAAACCCTGTCTCAAAAAGAGGAAAAAAAAAAAGAAAGAAAAGATAAAAGAAAAGAAAAAAAAAGGTCCCTTTAAGCTTGGGCTACATAAGATCCTTTTTCAAACAAAACAACAAAATTACCCTGAAAATTCCTAGAAGAGAATAAGAAAAGCATAAAATTGGTCATGGCGATAATTCTTGGCTGTCACATTCTAAGCACAGGCACAGGAGTAAAAGCTAAACAGAGCTCCATCACCCTGGAGAAGCTGCATGGCCAACGCCTTGGAGATAAGTAGTAGGTACGCAGCTGAATAGATGGAAAGAAAATATTGCTAATATCTAAAGATACATGAAGAGCTTCTACTACTCACAGGCTGTGGCCACTGGTAAGTTGCTCTGTGTCCATGTGTGTGGGAACAACCCTAACTCAACTCAGTGGGTAATTTAAAAAGACATATAAGTAAGCGGGTGGTGTTGAGAAGGGTCCTGGAGAGCGGCGGAGGAGGATAAGAGAGGGATGTGGGATGAATATGATCAAAATAAATGATATACATTCATCATCAAAAATACTTCTTTTTCTTAAAAAGAGCTCCTATGGGACTGGAGAGATGTGGCTACTCTTCCAGAGGACGTGGGTTCAACTCTCAGCACCGCCTTGGCAGTTCACACCTGCCTGTAACTCCAGTTCTAAGGGATCTGACAACCTCACACAGACACCAGTGCAGCAAAACACCAATGCACATTAAAAAAAATTTGGAAAGAAAAGCTTCTACTACTCAGTAGCAGAAACTAGCCTGATTGAAAATGACCATGACTACATAACATTTCTCCAAAGAAGGAATACAGGCCGGGCATGGTGGTGCACACCTTTAATCCCAGCACTCAAGAGGCAGAGGCAGGTGGATCTCTTTGAGTTTGAGGCCAGCCTAGTCTACAGAGCAAGTCCAAGACAGCTGAAACCACAGAGAAACCTGTCTCAAAAAAAAAAAAAAAAAAAGAAGAAGAAGAAAAAGAAAAAGAAAAAGAAAAGAAAAGAAAAAGTACAAATGCTCAACATTGCATAGGAAAATACAAACAAAAACCATAAAATATTACTTTACATTGCTTAGGATGGCAATATGGTTTGATTGATCCATGTGTGAGTGAGTGTGTGTGTGTGTGTGTGTGTGTGTGTGAAACAAATGTTGCTGACAATGTAAAGTTACTGGTTTCCTTGATCCCTTGTGTACTGTTAGCATGTAATTTAGTCTAACCAGCTGCTATGGAAAATAAAAAGGGAAAAATTACAAGCATTATTATTTTTATTTTTTACAAGCATTATTTTCATTTTCACTAAGCAGCTGGCATAGGTCCTTTTCTGTACTCACTCAGATGCATATTTTGAATAGATGAGTTTGTTTGGTTTTAGTTTTTTGAGTCAGGGTTTCTCTTTGTAGCCCAGGCTGTCCTGGAACTTTGTAGACCAGGCTGGCCTCAAACTCAGAGATTTGGCTGCCTCTGCCTCCTGAATGCTGGGATTAAAGGCGTGTGCCACCATACATGGCACACAAGTTTTTGGTGGTGGCAGAAAGTGGGGTTCAGTTATCTGCAGAGTGTTAACAGCCCCTGAGGACTTTGACTCTGTGTTAAAGATCTTACACACACACACACACACAC
>OU015742.1:154022832-154043903 GCA_907169655.1 Acomys percivali | reverse complement strand
AAAGAAAAAAAAAAAGAGCATTCTATGGGTGTTATGCTTTCAGAGAGTTAGAGTTCGTGATGGTGGAGTGAAGGCATAGTAACAGGTGGCTGAAGCAGCCACTGAATGCTTACATCTCATGAACAGGAGGCAGAGAACAAACAGAGAATGCCTTTGAAACCTCAAAGCCTGCCCCCAGGCAGTGACACCTTTCCTCCATCAAAGCCATACTCCTAGCCCTTCTCAAACAGTTCCACCAACTGGGGACCAAGTACTCAACCATAGGAGCTCTTGGAGGCTACTCTTATACATACCATAACAGGTTAAGGCACTTCACCAAGCCTTGGGATCTAATCCTTGGACTTACATGGTGGAAAGAGAGAGTCAGCTTCCATAAGTTCTTCTCTGATCGTCACACATATGTACAGACAGACAAGACACAGACACACACACACACACACACACACACACACACACAAAACAAGTGTTACAGAATACGGCAGTATATAAGTATCATATGGATATTTAACATATCAATGCTCTAGGTATGAAAGTTACAAGTAAATTGCAGAGTGTTCTTCAAAGCACTTAACACTTAGTCTTTATATTTCCTGAGTGTCTTAGTCAGTGTTCTGTTGCTGCGATGACACACTATGATCATGGCACCATATAAAGGTAAGCATTTAATTGGGGCTGGTTTACAGTTTCTTAATAAAGACCTTTGGTACATTCTCAGCAGGGTGGGAAGGAGCCTGAGTGCATACAGGCACACACACGGTGCTAGAGAGGGAGCTCAGAGTTCTACATCTGAATTCACAGGCAGCAGGAAGAGAGGAACCTCAAAGCCCACCCCTAGTGACACACATCCTCCAGCAAGGCCACACTCACTCCAACACGTCCTGCTGCTTCTCCCTAAGCGCTCCCCCTTTTTTCTTTTGGTTTTTTGAGATAGAGTTTCCCTGTCTAGCCATGGCTGTCCTGGATGTGCTTTGTAGACCAGGCTGGCCTCAAACTCACAGAGATAGACCTGCCTCTGCCTCCCCAAGTGCTGGGATTACAGGCATGCACCACTCACCACTCACCACTCTAGTGGGTTATTAATCACCTTGACAATAAATGCATTTCTGTTTTTCT
The DNA here is from genome assembly GCA_907169655.1 of Acomys percivali. Classification (NCBI taxonomy): domain Eukaryota; kingdom Metazoa; phylum Chordata; class Mammalia; order Rodentia; family Muridae; genus Acomys; species Acomys percivali. The sequence goes on along the minus strand of OU015742.1, from coordinate 154,042,790 downwards.
GGGAAGCTGGGAGATAGGTGAAGGGAAGTTCTAGAGTCCTGAGGAAACCAACCGTGTTACTGTAAAAAGGCCTTGTGTTTAAAATATCCTTACACCAAATTAAAACATAAATAAATGGTCATTCACTTCTGTTCAAAATCCTCTAGCTAAAGTAGGTATGGTGGCTCCCAATTAAATCATTATAGAAATGGTTTCTCAATTCTCTTCACAATCTGTGGGACCATAATGGCCCAGATTTACAGAGGAAATGTTGAGGAAGCTTCAGCCGCCGCCCCGCCCCCATACCTCAAAACATGGAGACTGCAGGAGTTGGCTACCTCTTCCGTCCCAACCTGGTGCCACAAAGCTGGCTCCTCCTCCATCAAGAATTTATTACCATTAGTTTGAGCGGGACCCCTGGGCCCAAATCTGCCTATCATAATGTTCTACTTGTAGGTTTCTAGGACCCTCTGGATCCTTCTACTTTGCTATTCTCCCATGCTTCTCTCATCTAGAGTCCCAATAGGATGTCCTCCCCTCTGTCCCAGTTTCCTGGTAAGTGAAGGCTTTCGTGGGACATGCCCCTTGGGCTAGTAGGACAATACAGGCGGTAAACTTTAAACCCCTACCCAGATCTAGCCAATGGTCAGAACAGTCTCCATACTTGAGTGGAGAGAGGGATTTGACTTTCTCACATACTCTGGTGCCTCACATTTGACCATGTCCCCTGGAGGGGGAGCCCTGGTGGCTCTCAGAGGAAGGACAGCAGGTTACCAAGAAGAGACTTGATACCCTATGAGCATATACAGAGGGAGGTAATCCCCCTCAGGAACAGTCATAGGGGAGGGGAATAAGGGGAAAATGGGAGGGAGGGAAGAATGGGAGGATACAAGGGATGGGATAACCATCGAGATGTAACAAGAATAACTTAATAATAAAAAAAAAGAATTTATTACCATTACAGTTACCAGGCTTTACTGTTTGACTTTATAAGGTGTTCCCTGGCTAGGTGCAGTGGCACATGCCTGTAGTCCTAGCACTCTGGGAAACAGAGGCAGGTGGATCTCTGTGAATTCGAGGCCAGCCTGGTCTACAAAGTGAGTCCAGGACAGCCAAGGCTACACAGAGAAACCCTGTCTCCAAAAACCAAACCAACCCAAAGAAAGTGTATCCTCCTCATCCCCCCAGCACTTGAACATGCAGATGAAACACCATCCAACACCAGTAAGTCAAACCACAGCCACACAAATCTTGCCCCAAAGACCCTGGCCACCTCCCCAGGGGCATTAATACCTTTCTCCTACCACTCACAATAAATCAAACTAGTTTTCCAAAGCTGTGTTCTTTACCTGTGCACTCACTGCTGACCAAGACCTTGCACTGCACTCACCTGCCCCCAGCTAAGCTTCCTCCTTCCTTCCAGCTCAGTGAATGAGGCCTGCCTACCCTGAATCATCTGGCTACACTAGGTATGGTAGCTCACAGACTATTACAGTATTTGGGAAACTGAGGCACGGATTCACACGAGTTTGAGGCTAGCTTGGGCTACAGAGGGAGTTCCAGGCCAGGCCAGGCCAGGGAGTAACATTTTATCTTAGCAACAATAAAAATCCTTTACTTGGCTGGTAGGGTTGGAACTGCATTAAAGTAATATTCTTATACTTCTTATCCACAGCATAAGCAAAACTGCTTTTTAAATGTTTTCCACTCAGGGATTTTACTGTGAGTAGCATATGTTAACTTTACGTTCAGCTACTAGCTGTGGACATTTAAAGAAACAAAAGCACACAGTAACTGGCACTTCATCTATATTGTTTCACCAGATCCCAGCACATCCTCCTCTCCCAAACAAATCAGCAAAACAATGTGAGGCTTTAAGGCCACTTGTGGTACATATTCTTGTTTTTAGATGTTAATTTGAAGATTTGCTTATTTTTAATGTAGAGAGGTGTTTTGCCTTTATGTATACAACCTGCAGGCCAGCAGAGGGTGTCAGATCCTCTGGAACTGATGTCTCAGATGGTTGTCAGTTGTTATGCAGGTGTTGAGAACTGAACCCAAGCCCTCTGCAACAGCAGGAAGTGCTCCTAACTGCCATTCCATCTCTAGTCCCTTGTTTTTTTGAGGTAGAGTCTTATTTTGTATCCCATACTGGCCTAGAACCATCGAATGCTTGGATTACAAGTGTATACCATCATGCACAGCTTACTAGGACATCACTGAAAATTATTTGCTAGAAGTTTTGATAGTAATTAAATTAAAACTAATGAGTTTAAACATGAATGTCTGATTAGTTTTGTTGACTATGAACAGATCTGCCATTTCATCTGTATGAATTGCAACTCTAAGGAAATCCACATTTTTTATTTTGTTCAAGAGTTAAATGAAATTTGAGTAGCCAAAATACATTTCAACAAAAATATGTATGTAAACAAACAACGAAACAGCACCAGGGACCTATATAAAACTTCATCAGTTTTTATGCAAGCTGCTTAAGTAATAAGTCACACTTGATCTGTTTTCAATGCACACAACTGAAGAAAAGTTTTCCAACTGTTCATCAGATACTATTGGGCTTTTCTGCAGATATTTCAGACACTCAAACCAATCAAGTCTATATTTTAAATATCAACGTGAGCTGCAGATTAAGATGAAGCCCTTCAGATGGTGCTGAAGAAGTAAGTGATGCACTCTGTCCTCAGGTTGGCATTATGCTTCTTCAGACTTAGGCTGCCTTCACAGAACTATCTTCCATGCCCAGGACATAAGCTCTATCAAGATGGCTCATCAGCTAAATCCCGCTGGTCAAAATACCTAGAAAAAAGGGAATTGGGAATTCAGTGTATGCGTACAAATCAAGTACAGCACTGCCTGTAGCAGGAAGAGAGCACAACTCAATAAAGACAATAAAGTGCAGCACATCTACCCATGGGAAACCATCCATTCAATTAAAAAAAAAAAAGGGAGGGGGCATTGAGTTCTTCAGTAAAGCTGCCTAGGTTTGGACCTTATCTCTACCATACACTACCCTTGTGATGTTCAAAAAGTAGGAAAGTTACTTCACATCTTTCTGCCACAGTTTCCTTATCTTTAAACTGATGGTATAGGCTTAAAAGAGCTCTATGACACACCAAGAAAGATGCTTGGTATAAAGTACCTCGAAAAATTAAATACAATAAACAGCATAGTTATTATAGATCAGTATGTGTGTGTTTTCTTTGTTTGTTTTTTTTGGGGGGGTATCTTTTTAAAAATATATTTTATTAATTTATTCAAATTACATCTCAATGGTTATCCCATCCCTTGTATCCTCCCATTCCTCCCTCCCTCCCATTTTCCCCTTACTCCCCTCCCCTATGACTGTGACTGAGGGGGACTTCCTCCCCCTGTATATGCTCATAGGGTATCAAGTCTCTTCTTGGTAGCCTGCTATCCTTCCGGAGTGCCACCAGGCCTCCCCCTCCAGGGGACGTGGTCAAATATGGGGCACCAGAGTTTGTGTGAAAGTCAGTCCCCACACTCTCCACTCAACTGTGGAGAATGTCCTGTCCATTGGCTAGATTTGGGTAGGGGTTCGAAGTTTACTGCATGTATTGTCCTTGGCTGATGCCATAGTTTGAGCAGGACCCCTCAAAAGGTATCTTGTTTGGGGGCGGGAAGAATGACTTCAGGGTATTTAGTTAAGCATATTATGCAGCTTTAGAATGGCGCTAGCAAAAACAAGACAATCAAGCAAACAAACAAAACCAAACCCCCAATAACAAATCACTGATCAATGAATAAAACCATGTCCATGAAGAGACCTAAAATAAAAGCAGCCTTTTGTTTAGGTTTAGAATATAGTTTCAAATAAACTCAAATGGAATCCTGATACAAAGAATGGTGATACAGCTCGTTGGTAGACCCCTTGCATGGCATGTACAAACACTAGATAAAAATATACAGCTACTGAGGATAAACAAAGCATTAAACATGGTCTACCTTTTACTGGTAACAAACAAGCAGGACGTCAGTTTCCTAATTTACCTGCTAACTAAGCAGATGAGCAAATTTAAAGCAGGAACTCTTTCATCATCTTTACTGCCCTGAAAAACAGAAAAAGAGCAGTCTTTTCCTCTACACGGTTTTCATAGTAAATTTCCTTTTAAGATGAAAAATGTGAAACTTTTTTTTTTTTTTTTTTTTTTGGTTTTTTGAGACAGGGTTTCTCTGTGTAGCCTTGGCTGTCTTGGACCTGCTTTGTAGACCAGGCTGGCTTCGCACTCACAGCGATCCACCTGCCTCTGCCTCCCGAGTGCTGGGATTACATAGGCGTGCGCCACCATGCCCGGCTGAAACTTTTATTAGATGACAGTCATCATCACATAGGAATAGCCCACCAAGATGCTGGTGTTTTGACTCATGTCTTAGATACCAGAGACTGAGAGACAGAGGCAGGTGGATCTCTGTAAGTTTGAGCCTTATCCCCAAAATGAGCAGACATACACAAAAAACTCAAGTATTCCCTGAAAACACTGGACATTTACTTATTTAAGTAGGAGACAAGGTCTCACTGTTTACTCTGGTGGCCTGTAACTCCCTAGGTAGACTGGAATGACCTAACAGAGATCTGCCTGCTTGGCCTCCTGCATGCTGGGGTGAGAGGCATGTGCCACCACACTCGGTCCATCTTTTCTTTATAAAATTAAAATATAAATACTTTATTTTCCATGTCTCTGAAAGTCTCCCCTCCAATCCTTTTCATGTCATCCCATCTAGCCCTCTCTCAAATTCATGTCCTCTTTTTCTTTAATTGTTGTTTTACACCCCCACGCCCACTGCCCCCAAATATATAATCTCCTTAGTTCATATGCTGTTTCTTGTATGCACATGATTTCAGGGCTGACCACTTGGTGTTGGCTAACCAATTTGGGGGACTCTTGCTACCAGCATTTATTAGTTACTTTTAAGAGGCTCCTAGTTTTATTCTGATGGAAGGTTTCACATAGCCCAGCCGGGCCTCACAATTCCTATGCAGTCCCCAGGCTGTCCTTGACGCTCCTGCCTCTGCCTCCCCAGTGCTGACAGACTTGGGCTCCCACACTTGAAATATGCTGTGTCTAGAACCTGGGCTTCGTGCATGCCAGGTGAGCACTGTAATCAGCAGGCTTCTGCCCTAGTTACGATCTGTTATTTGTAAGTTACATTTCTATTTAGTAAGTAGTATGTGTGTTACTTCACGGGGGATCAAATTCAGGTCATCAGCCCAAGATGATTATTTAAAAAAAGATGCTGTTCAGAAGGGCTGATAATTTTGCTGTTTACAGGGTTTTAGTTTTATGGGTTCTACAACACAAGGCCACATAAAGGAGTGCGACACTTCCCTCTTGAACTTCAGGCAGGGACTGCTCTTGACATAACTAGGTGATCCTCCCTACTGCTCTGTGCTGTGGTTGGAAGGTAGAACAGATGGGGCCTTTGAGCTTGGACTTTGTGCTCCCCAAACTGAACTATAAAATCAGTGTCTCTGCAGGCTGGGCAGAGGGCTTGCCCAGCCCACCCGAGGTCCTGATCCAGCCCACTCCCTCATGCTCATGAACAGCAGCGCCAGGGAGTCTGCTGCAGCAACACAGAACCAACGACTGGGATCTAGTCATGTTACATCTTGTCTGGAACTTCAGACTTCCTTTACCAGAGGGGAAAAGACTTCATTGATCTACCACTCCTATTTTATTATTATTATTATTTTTGAGATAGGGACTTACTATGTAGCTGTGGCTAGCCTTACAGAGATGCCTCTGTCTTCAAATTGCTGGAATTAAGGCACATGTGACCATGCGTGGCCTCCCTCTATCTTCTTTAGAGAGGGTCTTTTATACAGCCCAGGCTGGACTGGAACTGTAATACTCTCTTTCTACCTCGTAAGAGCTGGGATTACAGTTATGTGTCACTGTATCTGGTTTTATGTTATTTAATGTACTATACTTGAGACTTTTTTGTTTCTGTGGCCTCTTTAATCCCAACTAATAACACATTCCACATTTTTCTAATTTCACATATCACTGAAAGCTTCTTTCCACCATCTATATGAGTAGAATTAGAATCTGAAATAGTACAGTGTAACTCACCACCAGGAGCCTCACTTCAGAGCATCTTCTGGCAAGCTGTCGAATTAGGGAGTGAGCCTCAGGTAATAAAGGCTTTTCAAGACAAGCCAACAAAGCATAAAACCATCTTCCCTAAGTAAAAATTTAAGAAGTAATAAGTAGACAAATAATGACACACCCATTTAACTTATTTTTCTAAATGCCCAGAGCTGTCACCTACTTACATGTTATGAACAAATCAAGGGATGCTGGAGAGGCAAATGCTAGTTCTTCTTTCTCCTCACCACAGACCTAGGCTACCAGATACTTCAAAATAGTTCCTGATTCCCAGCAAACTCATTTATTTTTTGGTTTTTTGAGACAGGCCTTCTCTGTGTAGCCCTGGCTGTCCTCAACTTGCTTTGTAGACCAGGCTGGCCTCGAACTCACAGTGATCCGCCTGCCTCTGCCTCCCGAATGCTGGGATTAAAGGCGTGCACTACCACACCCTGGCTTGGAACTCATTTCTGATATTGGCACTACAGTTGAGCCCCACTCCCCACTCCTCTGTTTTGAGACAAGGTCTCACTGTGTAGCCCTTACTGGCCTGGAACTCACAGAAATCTACTTGTTTCTTCCTCATGAATGACAAGACTAAGGGGGTGCACAGCACGCCTGTCCTAAGGCTCTCAATTATAGGCAAAGGTCTTTTGTTTTTGGGGGCAAGGCAAAATTATATATCTCTGGCTGGCCTCCAGCTCAGAGATGTTTGTCTCTGCCTCTAGTACTGTGAGTAAAGGTATATCATGGGCAAAAACAAAACTCTTAATGGCTAGGTTTGATGGGCCTATAGTGCTAGGCACTTGGGGGGTTGAGACAGGAGGATTACAAGTTCAAGGCCAGCCTAACCAACGTTATGAGACTGTCTCAAAATGAACAGTATAATGAGGGCTGAAGGTACAGCTCACTGTAAAGCACTTGCCTAGCATGTAGAAGGTGGAGGCCCAATCCTCAGTACTACTTAAAACAAAATCTTAAGATGTATATAAAATTGCTGTTCTTCATAGACAAATCATTTTAATCTTAAAAACTTGTTCCCTGGATCCACACAAAGGGCCTATACTGCAAACAAAGTAGCAGTCGGGCCTTCTCTGCTCAACGCTCGCGACATTGGCAGTTGTGTTTCATTGCTCCCATCTCACAGCCAGGCAACCTGGGAACCAGGACCCTAATGCTGTGAGCCCAAATGAACATCCCTTTCCTTAAAAAAAAAAAAAAAAAAAAAGGCCACAATGCTTTGGGGATTCATGTAGCTATATTCTTGAAATGATATTTTGATAATAAACAAAGGTAATGACAGTTTACATAGAAAAAACATTGAGAACATTAAGGAAATAGAAAAAAAAATATCTTTTGTCATCCAGATAAAATTTTAGGTTTTTGAAATGTCTGACATTCAGGCTATTATAATACATAGAATGATTAAAACTATGTGAAAGACAGGTCTGACCCTAGAAATTAGTAGTAGTGATTTTAATGTATATTATCTCATGAAAAATGTATTGTTACAAATTGTTTTTTATTGAGACAGAGCCTTCTCTGCAGTCCAGGCTGGCCTTGAACTCACGTGATCTGCCTGCCTCTGCCTACTCAATAAATAGTCAGATATAGGTATGTGCTACTATGCCTAACTGAAGATTTAAAAGAGTGACTCGGAGAAGATCACACCCAGGTTCCTGGTGTGCCTTAATTTTATTTAGAGTTTTCCCCTCTTAGTCCCTGTGCTTTTCATTTTCTTTTTTTTTTTTTCAAGACAGGGTTTCTCTGTATAGCCTTGGCTGCCCTGGACTCACTTTGTAGACCAGGCTGGCCTCGAACTCACAGTGGTCCACCTGCCTCTGCCTCTGAGTGCTGGGATTAAAGGCATGCACCACCAAGCCTGGCTTTAATCTCTGTGCTTAAACTTTGTATTAAAAAATCTTTATTAAAGTCCAACTCTACTTCATTAAAAAAAAAGTGGCTTATAAGATGAAAAAGGCCCAAGTGCAGATCTATTGTTAACGTGTGAGTTCTACCTTTGAAGGACTGTGTGATTGTAAAGTCTACTAACCCCACTTGTGCTTTAACTTTATTACCTATAGAATGAGGCTGGCAGCTCACAAACTCTTAAAGAGCTAATGAAGAATTGTATAAAATGGCCATAGAATAATGCATGCAATGTAGTGCTTTCTACTATTGTTCAAACTTTGTTTTGTAGTTTTGAGACAAGGTCTTATTCTGTAGCCTAGGATGACCTACATGTCACTACGTAGCTGATGCTGCTCCCCAACTCCTAAACTGGCCTCCCAAGTACTGCAATTTATAGGTAAGTGCCACTGTACTCCCAATCTCTATGACTTCACAATAAGGAAAATATAATGATCTACCTTCTGGTATAAGGTATTTATAAACAAGATTTGGATATAGGCATACACATATATAAGTATAAAAAGTGCAGTCACACTTCATTTAAGTAAACATAGCTTTGCCTGCATAAAGAAAAGAAAAAGATGGAATACTACCAATTCTGGAGTAAAATCTCTTTCTCCAAACCAATTACTCAGATATTCCAAGACACTAGTAACTGTTGCCTAAAAGAGAGAGAGAGAGAAGAAACAATGACATTAGAGATAAAAGACTAACAAGTTCAACAAGAGTTCTACTAATTGTGGTTAAAAGCAGCTCTGAGGGCTAAAATGACTGTGCTTAATGAGTAATTTCATTAGATGGCTCACACCTAGCAACTGGCTTTTTGTTTTGTTTCTTTTTTCTTTTTTTGGTTTTTGTAGACAGGGTGTCTCTGTGTAGCCTTGGCTATTCTGGACTCACTTTGTAGACCAGGCTGGCCTCCAACTCACAATGATCTGCCTGCCTCTGCCTTCATTTCTTGACACAGGGTTTCACTCTGTAGCTCTGGCCAGCCTGGATTCACAATGTGGATAGGCTGGCCTTGAACTTGTGGCCATCCTCCTGCCTCTGCCCTGTGTTCTATCACTCATAAGCATGAGATCATATGCCTGGCTAGAAAGTCTTTTAAGAGAAATATTTTTATACTTTCAAGTATCAACTTAGGCTTTAAATCTCAGGCTTAAAAACGAGTTTGTAACTAAAGAAAAATTTCAAATACTCCCACAAAAAGAACCTTCAGTTTACTTACCAACTCAAATTAAGTTGAAAACCAAATCTAAAGAGAAACAAACTTAGCTAGAAAAGGATGTTTTAAAGCTATACAGATGAAATTATCAATACTTGAGAATATTTCTTACTTAAATGTTAACTGGGTACTATAACGAACTAGCTATAATGACCAGCTTCTTTCCTTCCTGAGACAGGCTCTCTCTTCAAATCCCTGCTGTCCTGGAGCTTGATACGTAGAAGGATGACTCCAAACTCACAGAGACCCACCTGCCTCTGCTGCTTGAGCGCTGGAATTAAAGACATGTGCTGACTGGCTTCATTTGCTTGACAATAAAAAGTCTCTATTCCTAAAAGACTGAAGAATGAAATCCCATTTGTTTTTCCCTTTTGGTCCAATAAATTATTTCAATCTTCATGGACTATGCTGAGGCAGGCCCTTTACAGTTAGTGTCTTGCCTTAAGTACTAGATTTTGGACGCGGACTTAATACTTGTAACTGAAATGAACGCAATGAGTATGTTGGCACCATGTCAGGACACAAGCTCCACTTTCTACTTGATGGCATTCCTCAGCTTAAAACACAGTCGTTAACATTAATTTCCCTCACGGAGAAGTAATCATAGGCCCTGCATGCTGGACATACTGAGTAAATAGATGCAAACCCTGTCATATACACTACAAGCAAAAGACTATGTATTATATGATGACATTTACCTGATTCATTCTGCTTACAATACTAAGCAAGGGAGGAAAACCAATCTGAAAGAAAAGAAGAGAGACTGAGACTGACTAAATGATAACACAAGTACGGCTTGTTGTCATTTACTTCTGGTACTTCAAACTGGTACATTTCTTGCTCAACAAGAGGAATTCCAAGGGCTGGGGTCTAACTCTGTGATAGAGACTTGGTGAGTGTGTGAAAGACACTGGGCTTAAATCTCAGGACTGTAGGGGAAAGGAAAAACAAACACACGAGAAAAGAAAAAGTGGCTGGAGAGATGGCTCAGTGGTTAAGAGCACTGGCTGCTCTTCCAGAGGTCCTGAGTTCAGTTTCCAGCAACCACATGGTGGCTCACAACCATCTATAATGTGACATGATGGCCTTGTCTGCATGCATGTATACATGCAGATAAAAGGATTTGTATACATAAAATAAATAAACTTTAAAAAAATTCCTGGGAGCTGAAGAGATGGCTCAGCAGATAAGACATTGACTGTTCTTCCAGAGGTCCTGAGTTGAATTTCCAGCCACCTCATGGTGGCTCACAATCATCTATACTGGAATTTGATGCCGTCTTCTGGCATGCTGGTACATAAAAATAAATAAATAGAAAAGAAAAAAAAAATCCTAATTGGTCCAGGTACGCTGGTATACACCTTTACTCCCGCATTCAGGAGACAGAGGCAGGAGGATCTCTGTGGGTTTGAGGACATCCTGGCTCCAGGCCAGCCAGGGATACACAGCGAGTTCCCCCATCCCCCATCTGAAAAAAACAATAAGCCAACAAAACACAAAACAAAACCAAGAGTTTTCTAACTATTGTTTCCCTTTGTTTCTTACTATTTTCAACTTAATATTTAATCTATACCCAACCATTAAAAACAAACAAAACCACCAAAACCCCAGCAACTCTTGAGCCGATCACATCTACACTTTAGGGTGTGTATTTCTGAGTGCTTCTTTCTCCACTAGCTTTTGTGCTTTGAATTCATATTAAACTATCTGTGTTAATTCCTAACTCTGCTTCACAAAAACCCAAATCAAATAAAAAACACAGCAAGCCCTGAACCCCAGGTAGACAGAACAACATGTACCCGCAGTCCTAGCTACACAAATGATTCAGGCATGAAGAAGGCGATATCAAGGCCAGCCTAGGCAATCAGGCCCTGTCCCAAAATAAAACAAACAAACACAAACCCAATAATAGAATATTTTTTAACTCATAAAATTATTATATCACTAACGCACACAAGAGAAACAAGCCCAGTAAATTATTTTAGAAATTGGACTGACACTTTCTAAGTTTAAACAGCCCATGAACTAAGACAGAGGTTGGTAAGTAAGCAAGCATTTTCTACATACAATCAGATAGTATTAATCTTTGCCAGCTACATACTGTCTTAGGTCATACTGGAGGGTTTGTTTTTTCTTTTTATTTTCCCTTTTTCTTTTTTTGAGACAAGTTTTTCTGCTTAGACCATATTGTCTTAAAACTCAGAGATCTACCTGCCCCCACCTCCCAAGAGCTGGGATTCAACTTTGTTTTTAACAACCAATGAAAAAAGAGCAAGTGACTCTTAGATACGAGGTGTAAAAAAACAAGTTTGAAGAATTTGGTCTGGATGTGGCGGAAACTGTGAAGGATAAACCGAATATACTAATCAATGCGACACTTCTGCGTTCATCTCTATCATCACCTACTTGTACATAATCAATCCCAGGACTTTCATTTGCAGATGGTCCAATAGTCCCTTCAGTGCACAACCTTTCACCCAGACAAAATTTTTTCCAGCCTTCTTCATCTTCAGATTTTGGCTGAAAGAAAGAAAATTAACGTATTTCTATTTATTTATGTTTAAAGATGTCACTGAAGGGTACTTCAAATCCAAGAAGTAAACAAGTGTAAATTTTGGCTTTTGCCCCTCTTTTCTTTCTTTTTGTTTTTTGAGACAGGGTTTCTCTTATAGTCCTGGACTTGCTTTGTATACTAGGCTGGCCTCAACTCAGAGATCTGCCTGCCTCTGCTTCCCTGACTGCTAAGATTAAAGGCATGTTGCCACCACACCCGGCTTTGGATTATTTTCTTTTTAAAAAGTGTAGGTTCCCTACATCCCGACTACCTCAACACAAAGACATGGTAGTTAAGAACATAATTGTGTATGCACTCCAAATTCCTACACTGGGGCCCTAACTGTCAGAACTGTAGGCTGTGACTGCCTTTGGAGACATGACCTCTAAAACTGTAAGAGTGGACCCTAATCCAACTTCATGGCCTCTTTTCCAAAATCAGAAACCATTTCCATTATTCAGCTGCATGTGTACACATCAGAGAACGGAAGTAGTCAGAAGCGGAAGTAGTCAGCTCTCTCCTTCCACTATGTGGGTCAGGAACGTCAAACTCAGGCCACCAGGCTTGCAGGCAATGACCTGTGAAGCAGGAAGTATGTTCCCTGCGTGACATGGTTATCTCATCAAGAAATCTCAATAAGCCCTTTTTTAGTGTTTTTAGATACTGAAAATGTACTTATATTCTAAAAACAGCAATAATCTAGAAGAATCCTTAAAAGCCTGTGGAAGGTACACAATTATAGAGGAATGTTAACTCAGAACAAGGCTGTTCTGGCAAGAGATCACATCCAAAGTCCTTTTAGGTATGTGTGATCCACCTGGAATACAATCATCCAGGAGAGAGGCAAACAGATCTGAGTTCAAGACCAGCCTGCAATAGAGCAAGTATCAACAAAGAAAAGCATAGGTCCAGGCGTGATGATACATGCCTTTAATCCCAAACAAAGGTAAAGTTAGTTTGTGGAAGCACCCATGTTTGAAAGTGATGTCTAATTGAGTGTTGGAAAAAGGTGACAAATTAGAGAAGATATGACAGACTAGGATATGCCCAACTCTCACAAATAGAGAGGAAAGGGAAGCTACTTAAGAGGCAGTTTATACCAGGACAGGAACAGAGAGACGTGTTGCAGAGAGAGAACTCAGGTGAGACTGAAACAAGCCAGAAACTGAGAAGAAGCTAGAAGATTAGAGCAGACTGCTGAATTAGTCTGAGGCCAAGCAGAGCAGTTCCAGGCCAAGAGAGCAGACAGACTAAATAAATCAGCTGGGAGAAGAGTTTGAGCCAGAACAGCTGTGTTGAACCATGCAGCCCAGAGCTCAGAAAGAACAAGGGTGATCTTAGTAAGGAGTAAATCTCAGAGGCTGAAAGCATTCTAGGCCTTGGTTAGATTGTATGAAGGCTAGAGGCTTCCATGACTAGGCCTAGGTTAGCAGAAGGAGGCAGTAAGCCTCCCAGACAACAACTGAGCTAAGAGAATAAAAGTTGCTTTTATACATAATAGCTTTTTGTCAACCTAAATGAAAAACACAGAGAGATGCTCACATGGCTAAATTCAAAGCTTTCAATACCAGCAGAAGCTTGAGAATTTCAAATTTAAGGCTAGGATGAGCTACATAGTGTATCTTGTTCTAAGAAACCAAGGGCCAAGCTGGGCGTGGTGGTGCATGCCTATAATCCCAGCACTTGGGAGGCAGAGGCAGGTGGATTACTGTCCAGCCTGGTCTACAAAGTGAGTCCAGGACAGTCAAAGCCACACAGAGAAACCCTGTCTCAAAAAACCATAAGTAACCAAGGGCCACCAGGTGTGGTGAAGAACACCTTTAATCCTTTAATCCCAGGACTCGGGAGCCAGAGGCAGGTGGATATCTTGTGAGTTCGAGGCTAGCCAGGGCTTATTACACAAAAAAAACCAAAACCAAGCTAAACCAAAAGTCTCAAGGACCAGGAGTAAGAACTACATAGCATGTGAGGCCCTGAGTCCAATCTCTAGCACTGCAAGGACAACCAAACCACACCAAACCACACCAAACCAAACCACCCCACAGAGATTACACAAAATACACACACTCTAGGAAACTATAAGAGTACTTAAAGACACTGACCAGAGCAAACATTTTGCAAAGGTCAGTCTGGGGTGAACAGATAGCAGCTGGGCAGATGTCCTTGTAGAAGTATTTTTGTTGGGTGAGGTCTTAATTGCCTGTGTTTAATCCCAGAACTAGGGAAGCAGAGGCAGCTGAATCTCTGAATTCAAGGCCAGCATGGTCTATAGAACAAGTTCCAGGTTAGCCAGGGCTACAAGAGGAAAAAAAGTAAGCTATCAGCGCCCCCTGCCCCACTTCTGTGGCTTTGCCTGTCTTTTAGAGACAAGATTAACCTATAGCCTAGACTGTCCTTTTTTTTTTTAAAGATTTATTTATTATTATGTATACAGTGTTCTATCTGCATGCACACCTGCAGGCCAGAAGAGAGCATCAGATCACATTAGAGATGGTTGTGTGTCACCATGTGGTTGCTGAGGATTGAACTCAGGACCTCTAAAGAGTAGTCAGTGCTCTTAACAGTTGAGCCATCTCTCTAGCCCCTAGGCTAGGCTTTAATTTACCATGTGGCTCATGCTGGCCTCAAATTCATGATCCTCCTGCTTCAGCCTCCAGAGTGCTAGGATTAGGAGAGTCCACCACTCCTGACTTAGAAGTGCTGCTGTGTAACGTAGTGGTCTTACTGTAAGATTGTAGTTTAACAGTCTTTTATGGCTATTATTAGGCAATAATCCATGGCACCAGCCAAGGACAATACGTGCAGTAAACTTCAAACCCCTACCCTGATCTAGCCAATGGACAGGACATTCTCTACTGGTGAGTGGAGAGTGGGGTCTGACTTTCACACATACTCTGGTGCCCCATATTTGACGATGTCCCCTGGAGGGGGAGGCCTGGTGGCACTCAGGAAGGATAGCAGGTTACCAAGAAGAGACTTGATACCCTATGAGCATATACAGGGGGAGGAAGTCCCCTCAGTCACAGTCATAGGGGAGAGGAGTAAGGGGAAAATGGGAGGGAGGGAGGAATGGGAGGAATGGGAGGAAACAAGGGATGAACTAACAACTGAGATATAATATGAATAAAGTAATAAAATATGAAAAAAAAAGTCCTAACTTCTCAGCCTTAAATATTTTGTTAGAATTGATACAACATTAATACTCTATTTTGATCCTGACAACTTTCTCATACCCTAAATCTCTCAAGAAAAGGTGAATTAAAACAGTCACAGGCCAGGCTTGGTGGTGCATGCCTTTAATCCCAGCACTCCAGAGTTAGAAGCAGGCAGATCCCTGTGTCTGAGGCTAGCCTGGTTTGCATAATGAGTTTCATAGCAGCTGCGCTACTATAGCGATGCCCTGAAAATAAAACCACGCAAAACCCCAAGAGGACATGAACTGCTTCAGGCTACTACTTATAACAAACTGATATACTTACATGAAGGATGTATTTGAAGGAAAATAAAAATAATATGAACTAAGCAATTAATTCTTTAAAGACTAGAATATGGATTATTTTGCACAGGCGTATATAATGGACAAGAAACTCACATACCATTGTCACATTACTATCCAACTGCTGTGATTTCCAGTGATTTCTATGCTTGTTCACACTCTAAAGGAAGAAAAATTAATAATCTTCAGATGAAAAATTAAAGAGCTGATTTTATACAAAATTGTAAACATGCCCAAATTCAGAAAATACATACTAATATGTCTAATGATTAGAATAATTTGGTAGCTGATTCATAAATACTTGTGTATTTATAATTTTTCCAATTACAGTCGAAGAACAGAAACACATCTGAAGGAGGTTAATTTGATTAAAAGGGACACTTGCCTGTCGAACAGTTGAAAAATGTGCCACTTGCTGCTGCTGCCACTGAAGTGTTGGGGAATAACCTTCAGGGGCAGGCTGGCATCCTGAAAGCTGGAAATCAGTTCACAAATGTTAGCCAGTGTTAGTGTTGTGACTAGAATCCTATGCCCCTGCAGAATAAGAGTAAACTGAAGATGAGGAGTAAACACATTTCCGTGAATAAAATTTTAATTTATATCTAACTACATATATCTATATATCTCCTTTGTTAGAGCAGAAAGGCAGGCAGTTCTCTTTACAATCTATGGAATAGTTAATAAAAGAAACCCTTTGTCATTTTAGTAAGGAAAGTATGGACTTAACGGTCATGGGTGACGCTTTCTATGAAATCTAAATGCTATGAACCTGAAGGATACCTTTTTTTTCCCTTTCAGACAAGGTGTCTCTGTTTAGCCTTGGCTGTCTGGAACTTAATCAGTAAAGCAGGCTGGCATCAAACTCAAGAGATATAGCTGCTGCTGCTTCCCCAGTGCTGGCTGAGATTAAAGGTGTGTGCCACCACCACCCGGCTGAAGGATATAACTTAATTTTCTTTTCCTTTTCTTAAAAAAAAAAAAAAAATTATTTATTATTTATAGAGTATTCAGCCTGTATGTGAGGCAGAAGGCCAGAAGAGAGCACCAAATCACATTATAGATGGTTGTGAGCCACTATGTGGTTACTGGGAATTGAACTCAGGTCCTCTGCAAGAGCAGCCAGTACTCTTAGCCTCTGAGCCATCTCTCTAGCCCAATTTTATTTTCTATAATAGTGAAGAGAAACAAAAAAGATATAACCTAAATAGAGACTTTTGGGACAGTCAAAATGTACCCAATAACTTAAAGACACTTGACTTGAAACGGTTTACTTGTTTTATTTTACCGTTTTGGGGGGTGGGGATAGGCATGGTGATGGCACTGTAACCCTAGGGTTCTCAAACAATGTGGTCAAATACTCTACATGCCTAGCCTTACTTTTATTTTCCAAAACAGCCACAGTTAACAAATGATCAGTACTTCCTTCTAATAAAACTCAGTGGGGTAGATTTAAAAACAAACAAACAAAAAACAAGTATACATGAACTATGTGCCACCAAGTAAACACTTGTGAAGTCATATAAAACTGTATAGTACCTCAATTAAAGTGTCTGAATTATAAACATTAAAGAAATTACTTCAAACATAAAATTATTAAGGGCTCGCTTTGGCAGCACATACACTAAAATTGGAACGATACAGAGAAGATTAGCATGGCTCCTGCACAAGGATGACACACAAATTTGTGAAGTGTTCTATATTTTTATTTGAATGACACATATTCTTTTTTTTTTTTTTTTTGGTTTTTTTTTCGAGACAGGGTCTCTCTGTGTAGCTTTGGCTGTCCTGGACTCACTCTGTAGACCAGGCTGGCCTCGAACTCACAGCGATCCGCCTGCCTCTGCCTCCCGAGTGCTGGGATTAAAGGCGTGCACCACCACCGCCTGGCTGAATAATACATATTCTTAACACACTCAAAAAATATTACTAAAAACCTTCAAAAACTAAACAAAAACTAGACCTCAGGTTAAATACGACTTTCCTTAGGTGATTCCCACGCCCTCTTTTCTGAGATAGAGTTTCCTAGTGTGGCCTTGGCTGTCTTATAAATCACTATGTAGACTTTGCTAGCTTAAATCTTAAATCTGCCAGCCTCTGCCTCACTGGTGTTGATATTAAAGCCATGTACTACCACAACTGGATAACTGAAAAGTTTTGTTTATTGTATGTGTATGAGTGTTTTGTCTGCATGTCTATCTATGTATCATGTGCATGCCTGGTACCTGAGGAGGTGAAAAGAGGGCATCAATCCACTGGAACTAGAGCTAGAGATGGCTATGAGCTGCTGTGTGGGTGCTGGGCATTGAACCTAAATACTGTGGAGGAACAGCTAGTGCCGAGCCATCTCTCCAGCTCTGTAGTTTTTATTTATTGGCTGATGGTGTGATTATTTGCTTATCTTTTGTGTCCTTCAGGAGACTGATACTGTACAAGCACAGTGAGCTTTCTCTTCTCTCTTCTTTTTGAGTTTTATATATTCCAGGGTAGCCTAGAACCTTTTCTGTAGTTGAGAAATGACCTGGACTCCTGACTATTGTCTCTACCTGTAAGCACTAGGATTACAAGAGCGCTTACCAACACGTCTGGTCTGTAGGGACCTTTCCTCTAGAACCTTCTGTTGTATTTTTCGTGCCCAGCACAACCTAAC
This sequence comes from Acomys percivali, assembly GCA_907169655.1. Lineage (NCBI taxonomy): Eukaryota > Metazoa > Chordata > Mammalia > Rodentia > Muridae > Acomys > Acomys percivali. Next base: position 154,024,856 of record OU015742.1, on the reverse strand, counting down.
TGCTTAATAAAAAGTGTGCCGGATAAGCAAATGAATGAAGACCAGAGTGTGCACAGGAGGGATGGAGAGGTGCTAAGACATTTGTGTTTCCATTCTGAGAAGATGTAATCAGGTCAAATTGAGGAAGTGCACCATGTACCAGTTTGATATTAACTATAAAAGTACAACTAGAAAAATTTTCTTTAGGTATTTATAAAGGTCAGCATTAGTAAGGAATTGAAGTACTTTTTTTTGGGTGGGGGGGAGGGATCTTTTAAATGACACACACACATTTTTCAGAGGGTCTCTCGTTGCAGGCAGTCACTGTTTCCAGGCTGGCCTCCAAATCAAAATGCTCCTGAGTTAGCCTCCAACTGGTTACCGTTTATACCATAACTGATATTCCCTCTTGAGAGGGAAAGCTTTACGTGTGTGTGTGTGTGTGTGTGTGTGTTTAGAATAGTCCAGGTTGGTTAGTAAAACTCACAGAAACATTCACACTTTGCTTCCTTTTCAACTTCTTTGGGTCAATTTGGGCTACCACAACATCTGGACACTGCGCCGCTTCGATCCTACAAGTAATACATGCATGAAAGTTATTTTTGCGCTTTGCCCGCGTGTTGTACATTAGACCCACTTTACTTCATTATAAAATGGGAAACAAAATCCAGACTCCCAATTAAAGAACTAAACACTTGGTATCTGGATGAATAACAAGAAATTTAAGAGCACACGTCTTGACGTGCAATCCAATTCAAAGATACTTGCCAACGGTACAGTGTAATGAAATAAAGGGATCTTAAACTTCCCGGATCGCCCGATAGGAACCCAAACTCTAGCACACAGAGGGTCAAGCGGTCCCCAGGGGCACCACAGACAAGCAGACCACCCGCACAGGCCAAAGTCACTCACTGCACCCTCCTCAGGTATTCCTGAGGCGTCCTGGGGGGAACCGAGGGGTCGAACCCTTCCGTCAAGTCACAGGGCTCCACAGGTAACAACCGTGGCATCAACTCTTCTACCGCAGACTCGGCGGGAACCCACGCCATGGTGTAAAACCCCGCCAATCCCTACGAGCGCCGGCGTCCACGGAAGGCACAGCGCAGGCGCCTAAGTGACCTCCGGCGGCGCGGACTGGCCACCGGCTTTAAGGGGGTGGAGCCGCACCGCAGCAAACCTGCTGGTTGCATCAGGTTTATGGCTCCGGTGGTGGAATGTAGAGCGCGAGTATAATTCCTGGCAAAAGTGGTTCCTAAAGCATTTCTAGTCTTTTTTTTTTTTTTTAAATTTATTTTTATTACCTAATTCCATTTAATCTTCTAAAGCTTGGGTAGGGGCAGGGACTGAGGGTGAACGTTATAATCTTTGATAATGTTTTCTAAATTAATGAACAATATTGCTGTAATGACCGTTTTTAGAGTCCTAAAGTCTTCAACCACTGGCAAATACATTCCATTCATCTAAATCTTACAACACTTTGAAGAGGGTGGTCTCTTTCGGGTTGCGCGCGGAACAAAAATGACAGGAAGAGTGGATGGATGGAAAAATTATTTTAACCTTTTCGGATAGCATTATAGTATGTAGTTGAGGCTATTCTGGAACTCTTTTGGTTGCTCAAGTTGCCCTCAAATCCTCCGGCTTTAGCTTCTGAGTATTGGGATTATTGCGTAAACCAGATATCACACCTGGATAATTTCTAGGTTTTTGAGCGGTTTCTTCTGTAGCCCATAAGGGTCTACGGTTTGCAATGTAACTTAAGCTGGGCTGCCTTATTTTTTAAACGTTGACCATTGGGATTGCAGGCATGAGCCGCCACCAGCAGTTTAGCGAGATACTTAAACGATTTAAGATTACTATTTTGCGTTCGCTTGTGTTTGGTTGCGTGCTCGTCATAGCAGGTGCGGAGGAGGTCAGAGTACGGCTTCTGGGAGTCGGTTCCCCCCTTTCACCTTTGTGAGTTCGACCGCAAGCTGAGCCTTTTCCTCGGCTCTTGACACACTGACGAAAACTCAAAATTAGAAGAACCCGAGCAGCCGGGCGTGGTG
>OU015742.1:153963770-154016347 GCA_907169655.1 Acomys percivali | reverse complement strand
TTTCTTTCTTTCTTTCTTTCTTTCTTTCTTTCTTTCTTTCTTTCTTTTCTGTTTAGAGTTTAGGCAAAGAAATCCAAAGAACTTAAATTTTAGTACTCTAGTTATAGTGAACTGGTAATGTGAAGAGACCAGATATAAATATCATTGTAAAAACTAGTATGTCTATGGAAGGTACTGACCAATGGTACTGGCTATGTATGAACTACCTTATGATTTGGAAAAGTCATAATTGAGTTGGTGTAATATTCAAAGGTGCATATATATCTATGTATACATAGACATACACATACATACATATATACATACATACATACATACATATATTTTTTGAGACAGGATTTCTCTATGTAGCCCTTGGCTGGCATGGAACTCACTCTGTAGACCTAGTTGGCCTCAAACTCAGAGATTCACCTGCCTTTGCCTTCTGAGTGCTGGGATTAAAGGTGTGTGCCACCACTGCTCAGTCAAAAGGTGCTATGAATTCTTTTTTTTTCCTCCCCGAGACGTGTTTCTCTGTGTAGTATTGGCTGTCCTGGACTTGCTTTGTAGACCAGGTTGGCCTCGAATTTATAGCAATCCTCTTGCCTCTGCCTCCGTGAGTGCTGGGATTAAAGGTATATGCCACCACGCCCAGCTGGTGCTATTATTTCTAAGGCAAAATCTCAGAAAACATTTTTAAAACTTGCCTTTTTTCTGCCTCTTCTCCAGTCTAATCTGCTAGCAGATGTAGTCAGTTCTACGGCCAGAGCATTATGGATTCTTTGTCTTTTACTTGGTGCTTGCTAGTGCCTGGCTTACTCTGTCCTTCTGATAGATGTAACACCTACCATCTCTTCTCATTCTGAGCCTTGAGCATAGCAACTTTACTTCCAGCCTGGAACTTTGCTAATATTGTTCATTCTCCATGCATCCCTCTGCCTCCAGTTGTCACCGGCGGCTTCTCCTTCAGGCTGCTCTTTAAGTTTTGCATGCTCTCCTTTGTTTTTATTTGCCATTATCTTTGTTGTTGAGATTCATGTTTTTTGAAGCAATCTCTCTGTGTAGCCCTGGCTGGCCTGGAACATGCTGTGTGGACAGACTAGCCTTGAATTTGCTGAAGTTCCCCTGCTTAGTTCTCTTAAGTATTGGGATTGCCAATGTGTATCACTGTGCCTAGCCAAGAAGGCTCTGCTCTAAAGGAGCTGTTCCAAACACACCCTCCAGAAATATCTCTTTGTTTTCTTTATCTGTTTAATTAAAAAAAAAGTTATATGTGTGCGTTGATGTGTGGTGCTGTGTGTGTGGAGGTCAGAGAACAAGCTTGGGAGTTGCCTGTCTCGTATTGATCCTGGGTTGGTAGGCTTTCTTGGAAAGCACTTTGACCCAGGGAGCCATCTTGCTGGGCCTTTAATCTTTATTATTGCCACTTAAATAGTATTTGCAGCTGGGTGTGGTAGTAAAGACCTGTAATTCTAAGGATGTGAGGGGCTGTGAGCCTAGACATTTTAGCAAGCTCTTGTACCCCTCAAAAAACCCAACCCATTCTCAGGGTACAATTTAGTTAGTGGTAAATGTTTGCCTAGTGTATGAGGCTCTGGGTTCAACCTCTCATGCCCCCAATAAAACCCAAATCACTTTGATCATCTATTTTAATCCATCCATGCTTTTGAATGAAATTAGTTTTATTTGGGCTGTAGAGATGGCTCAGAGGTTAAGAGCACTGTCTGTTCTTCCAAAGGTCCTCAGTTCAATTCCCAGCAACCACATGGTGGCTCGCAATCATCTATATACTGTATACACTATATACATAATAAATAAATATTTAAAAAAAGAAATTAATTTTATTTAAATTAAGACCCTTGTAAAATTGAACTGAAACATTGCCTAACTAACTGTCTTTTCTTATAACAGTCAAGTGGATTATCGAGCAAAACTATGGGCTTGCAACTTTTGTTACCAAAGGAATCAGGTAAGAACCACTCTTACAGATGTTAATGTAGTAGTGCTTGTCATACAGGGAGATGCTTATTGAAAAAGGGATAGAATAATTATATCAAAACATTTTTCTTTTCATTACATTTGTTGGTTGCATGTGGGTGGGTGTGCATATGCTGTGGTGAGCATATGGAAGTCAGGGACAACGTGAGGGATTTGCTTCTCTCCTTATAATCTATGGGCCACAGGGATCCACCGAGGAAGTCAGGGTTAGAAGCAAGTGCCCTTATCCACTGAGTCATCTCACCAGCCTGAAGATACGTTCTTAAGGAAATGAGACTAGACTGGTCTACATAGTGAGTTCCAGGACAGCCACGGCTGCATAGAAAGACCGTGTCTCAAAAAACAAAAACCAAAACTAAACCAAACCAACTTCCTCACTCCCACCCCCCACCAGTCAAAAATTTTAAATGATAAGGAAATAATTTTGAGTTTAAGGCTGTATTTCTGTTTCTGGCAAATAATTTGGTAATGTATTTTGTTTTTCTGTTTGTAGTTTCCACCTACGTATGCTGGGATATCTGAATTGAACCAGCCGGCCGAGCTTTTACCCCAGTTTTCAAGCATTGAATATGTAGTTCTGGTAAGAGCGGAAGAGTAGGTAGTTAAGGAAGCTATAAGTAGACAAGGGCTTTTGTCACAATAATTATGGAAGTTAAAATGACTTTAAGGGCATGACTGCAAATTGAACTGAGCATTTCAAAGGTAAGAACTAAGTCAGCTTGATGAAGGAAATTTCTGACTGGAATTATTTGATGACTGGTCAGATCCTGGGTAGGATGGTGTGACTTGATCAGTAAGCAACAGAGTACAAGCTTTATTGTATAATTGGGAGTTCTCTTGTCATATACTTAGTCAATAAAGTGCTAAAGTCGACTGATGTGTCCCTGATTTATGAACGAACATGTCGTTGCACTAGGAAAATAATTTATCTTCCTTGTGTGAACAGCTTTACATAGGTGCTTTTAGATTTAATTGTGGAGACTGAGCATGTTAGGTTGTGGGAGGAGAGGAGCAGGAGAGCAAGGTCACCTTGGTCTGTAAGTTCAAGGCTCGCCTGGGCCCTGTGAGACTTTGTTTCAAAACAACAAACATTTAAGAGATGTTGAAATTTTAAAAATATGAATATATATTTGAGACAGTGTCTGTCTCTGAAGCCTTGCAGTTTCCTGTGTAGAGCAGGCTGCCTCTGTCTCCTGAGTGCTGGGATTAAAGGCGTGTGCCATTATGCCTGGCCAATATAAAATAACTGAGTGTGGTATAGGTGCAGAATTATGATTCACTTGAATTAGTCACTACATTTGTCAAACCTGGCTAGTTTTTAATTTTCAGAAAAGTCTTCCCAGTCTTAGATAATTATTTTATAAACACCTCATTATTATTTTTTATTAAAGATTATTTAAGTATAACTGTGCTAAGCTGGCTCAGTGATTAAGAGTACTTGCTGCTTTTGTAGAGGACCTGGGTTCAGTTCCCAGTGCTTGTGTCATCTTGTTCAAAACTGTCTGTATTTGCAGCTCCAGTGCATCGGATGCTATTTCAGGACTTGAGGGCATCTGCATTTATACTTCCACACACCCACACACATATACATACACATGCATACATAGTTAAAAGTGGAAAAACCCAAACAAACCAAAGAATAATAAAAAAATTACTATTCCTACAGAAATAGTATGTTAATAGAATGCTAGTTAACTTATTTTATACAGTTTTGACCCAAAACTCAGTACATGGTTTATGATTTTAAAATAATATATTATCTGGATTACTTTTTATCTAGTACCCCACTTTGTTATTAAACCAGGCATATCTTGAAATTATCATTCTAAGTGTTCCCACCCTGAGTAACGGAGACTAAAGGCATACCCATACTTGGCCTGAAACTTTGTAATTGCTAAATATTATTTGAAAAATACTTAAAAATAGTAATAACATTATTATTGTTGTTGTTGTTGTGAGACTCATGTGTGTCAGGCTGGCCTCAAGTTTCCTATGTAGATGAAAATGACCTTCAACCCTTCTTGGTCTTCCTGCCTTTGTCTCCCCAGTGCTGGGGTCATAGGTGTGCGTTAGCACACTCAGTTTGAAACGTAATAAAGAAGTTAAACCACATGTAACTAAATGGAAAATCAAAGTCTATTCTTTCTCTCTTTCTTTCTGTGCGTGTGTGCGTGCGTGCGTGCGTGCGTGCGTGTGTGTGTGTATGTTTCGAGACAGGATCTTGCTGGATAGCCCTGGCTGGCCTGGAACTTACAGAGATCTGCCTGACTCTGACCTCTCAAGTGCTAGGATTTAAGGTGTGTGTTATCACACCTAGCTGAATATATACACATAAATGCATATTATATACACACACACATACATATGTATGTATATATTTTGGTTTTTGAGGCAGGGTCTTGCTGTGAATCCATGCTGGCCTTGGAATTTATGTTGATCTTCCTGATTGCCTTTCAAGTTTTGGCGTCAAAAGTGTGCATCACCATGCCCAGCTATATATGTGTTTCTAATTTTAATTTTCCTTCACAATTCCCCCCCCCCCCATACAGGGTTTCTCTGTGAAGCTTTGGCTGTCCTGGATTTGTTTTGTACACTAGGCTGGCCTTGGACTCACAGTGATCCACCTGTTTCTGCCTCCTAGAGTGCTGGGAATACAGGCGTGCACCACTATGCCTGGCTGTTCTTTACAACATTTTAAATTTAAATGTTATTATTTGTGGGCTGGAAAGATGGCTCAGCGGTTAAGGGCACTGACTACTCCTCCAGAGGTCATGAGTTCAATTCCCAGCAACCACATGGTATCTCCCAACCATCCACAATAAGATTGGTGCCCTCTTCTGGCATGCAGGTGTACGTGCAGGCATAATACTGTATACATAATAAATAAATAAATATTTTAAAAAAATGTTATTATGTGTGTATGTGTGTATGTGTGTGTATGTATGTATGTGGGTGTTTGGATGCCATAGTGTGTGTTTGCAGTTTTCAGAAGTGTGGGTCCTGGGGATGAGCTCAGGTCAGAGGCTTGTGCCACAGTGCTTTTACTGCTGAGATGCCTCGTAAGCCCTTTAAACTTAAAATTTCACTCAGTGCTGTGTGTTGGATCTCTTTCCAGGATCACACATGTAATGTGTTTCATTTCTATATGGCTTTATTAGAATTCCATTGTATGGTCTGGAGAGATGGCTCAGAGGTTAAGTGTTGTTCTTCCAGAGGTCCTGAGTTCAATTCCCAGCAACCACATGGTGGCACATAACCATCTATAATGAGATCTGGTGCCCTCTTCTAGTGGGCAGGTACACATGCAGGCAACACATTGTATGCATAATAAATCTTTAAAAAATTTTATTGTATATACACATTGATATTTCAGTTTGCATTTTTAATTAGTTCCTGATTGAGTGTCTTGAATATTGTGCTAAAATGTTATTACCTTTTTAAATGCTTTCCTTTCTGCATTTTCTTTTTAAAGCGTGGCCCCCAGATGCCTTTGATCTTTCTCTATGTGGTTGACACGTGCATAGAAGATGAAGATTTACAAGCTCTGAAGGAATCCATGCAGATGTCACTGAGTCTTTTGCCACCTACAGCTTTGGTTGGACTGATTACTTTTGGGAGAATGGTGCAGGTCCATGAGCTTGGATGTGAAGGTATTTCAAAAAGCTATGTCTTCAGAGGAACAAAGGATCTGTCTGCCAAACAGCTGCAGGTGAGGAAGAGCAGGAGTGTTCTGTACTATATATATTAGTACTTTCTAGATGCATGTATTTAAAAAAAATATGATGAATCAATTTTATTATAATTGCATTATGGCAAGGCTCTAACTTTAGTGTTGGCATCAGTTTTGTTTCTTGTACAATTTATCTGTTGTACAAATTGAAGACTTTCTACTTTTCATAATGTGCCTTGGATATCTCTCCATGACCACACATATAACCTGTTTCATTTCTGTGGTGGCTTTATTAGAGTTTCATTCTTACTTACTTGGTTTCACTGTGTATGTTGTTTAGATAGTGACTGTGTGTGCAGGTGCATGTGGAGGCCTTAGGACAACTGAGACATTGTTACTCTTTAGGTACCCTCTAGTTTTTTCCTTTTGTTTATTTTTTGAGACAGATTCTCTTATTGACCTTCAGTCTGATGATTAGGCTAGGCTTCAAGCCTCAGGCATCCACCCACCAGCCTAGTACCACTCGAGTAGTAGATTAGAGCTTTGCACCACTACACCAAGATTTTGTTTGTTTGTTTGTTTTTGAGACAAGGGTTTCTCTTGTAGTCCTGGTTGTCCTGGACTCACTTTGTAGATCAAACTGGCCTCAAACTCACAGCGATCTGCCTGCCTCTGCCTCCACAGTGCTGGGATTAAAGGGATGCGCCACCACACCCAGCCTATACCCAGACTTAAAAAAACATTTAAATTTATTATAATTTATTCAGATTAAATTTGGAATGTTATCCCCCTTGCTTGTATCTTCCTGTTCCCAGCCTCCTTCCCTCTTCTGCCCTAGTCCCCTCCCCTAGACCTCTGACAGAAGAGGACCCCCTCCCTCACCATATGACCACAGTCTGTCAGGTCTCATCCAGATAGCCTGCTTCCTTTTCCTCTGTGTGCTGCCAGGCCTCCCCATGAAGGGGAAGTGGTCAAATCCAAGGCACCAAAGTTTATGTCAGAGGTGGTCTCTGCTCTCCCACAACCACGGAGAATGTGCTGTTCCTTGGCTAGATCTGAACAGGGCGTCTAGGTGTACTGCATGCATTGTCTTTGGTTGGTGCATCAGTTTGTGCAGAGTCCTCTGGGTCCAGAGCCACCAGCCTTGATGGTCTCTTGTGGGGCTCCTGAACTCTCTGGGTCCTTCTATCCCCTCATTCTTCTATACCACACTCAGTGCTCCACTCAGTGTCCAGCAGTGAGTCCCAGCATCTGCCCTGATCCCCCGCTGGGTGGAGTCTCTCAGAGGACATCTATGTTGGGCTAATATCCACTTATAAGTGAGAGTATATACCAGGTGTGTCTTTCAGGGTCTGGGTTACCTCACTCAGGATGGTCATTTCTAGTTCTATCCATTTGCCTGCAAATTTCAATATTTCCTTGTTTTTAGTAGCTGAGTAGTATTCCATTGGTGTAAATGTACCTCCCTACATCCGACAAAAGGCTAATATCCAAAATATATAAAGAACTCAAGAAATTAAACACTACCAAACCAAATAATTCATTTGGAAAATGGGGTACAGATCTAAACAGAGATTTCTCAACAGAAGAATATTGAATGGCTGAGAAACACTTAATGCTCAACATCCTTAGTCATCAGGAAAATGCAAATCAAAACGACTCTGAGATTCCATCTTACACTCATCAGAGGGGCTAAGATAAAAAACTCAAGTGATAGCACATGCTAGTGAGGATGTGGAGAAAGGGGAACACTTCTCCAATCCTGGTTGGAGTGCAAACTTGTGCAACCACTTTGGAAGTCCATCTGGCGCTTTCTTAGAAAATTGGGAATAGGGCTAACTCAAGACCCAGCTATTCCACTCCTTGGCATATATCCTAAAGGTGCTCTACCATACAACAAGGACATTTGCTCAACTATGTTCATAGCAGCTTTATTTGTAATAGCCAGAATCTGGAAATAACCCAGATGTCCCTCAACAGAAGAATGGATAAAGAAACTGTGGTATATTTACACCCAGACTTTTAAAATGCATTGTGGGATTGAACCCAGTTCTTCGTGCTTTTGAGGCAAGCACTCTACTAACTACAGCCCAAGACTATCTACTTTTAATTGTATCTTTAAAATTTGAAGTGACAGCCTGGTGGTGGTGGTACATGCCTTTAATCCCAGAACTTGGAAGGCAGAGGCAGGTGAATCACTGTGAGTTCGAGGCCAGGCTGATCTATAAAGTGAGTCCAGGACAGCCAAGGCTACACAGAGAAACCCTGCCTCGAAACACCAGCAAAACAAAACAGAACAAAACAAAACAAAAAAAATTTGAAGTGACAAGCTGGGCATGGTGGTGTACACCTGTAATCTCAGCACTTGGAGATGCAGAGGCAGGTGGATCTCTGTGAGTTCAAGGCCAGCCTGGTCTAGAAAACAAGTCCAGGACTGCCAGGGCTACACACAGAAACCCTGTCTCGAAAAGAAACTAAAAAAAAATTTTTTTTTCTGAAATGACTGAAGGTATTTTACTGGTCTCTACCTCAGCCTGCTGTGTGCAGGGCACAGGTTTGTGTCACCATGCCTGCCTCTGAAGTTTGTACTTTTTATTTACTTATTTTTTGAAGTTTGTCCTTTTTATAGGCTTGTCGAAGATAAGGAAAGAGACAGTTTGGGAATTTGCTAAAGATACCTTGAGAAACGATTGAGTGTCTATGCATAGAAGGGAAGGAGGCTAAAGAGGATAAGTGAAAGGAAGAGATAAGCAAAGTGATGCCTCAGAAGACGTGGTGGGATTCTGTTTGGAGGGCAGGAGGCAGAGACTCTGGAAAGGAAGATTGTTTGTTTTCATGAAGCAGGAGATGTAGGTACAGGTTGAATATTCCTTATCCAAAATACTTAGAAACAGAAGTGTTGGGGGTTTTGGAACTCCTTGTAGACCAGGTTTGTCTTCAGTTCACAGAGATCCATCTGCTTCTGCCGCATGAGTACTAGTTTTGATCCGTGTATGGGAAGATGGTACACATTCTGCGAAATGTGTCATTAGGCAGTTGCAGCGTGCTGCGAACATAGAGCACGTGTATCAGCTAAGAAGCTATGCCATGATAGATGATGTAATCTCAGGGGTCCACCACTGTGGGGCCATTAGTGACTGAGATGCCATTATGTGGCATGGCACTGTACATAAAGAGATATTTTGAGAGTGACACCAAGTATAAGCTAAAATAATTTATGTTTAATGTATATATGCTTATAGACATAAGCCGAATGTAGCTTCATGGGATGTGTTTAGTACACCTGTGCTTTGTCTGTAGTGCGTCATGTGAAGTCATGTAAAGGATTTTCCATGTGACATTCTGATGATACTTAGGAACTTGGAGGTTTTCGAACATTTCAGGGTTTGAAGTTTTGGATTAAGCATATATCTTGTGATGTCAGGATGGTCATGAGAATAAGCATGCCTTTAAATGTTTGCTTAAAAACACATTTATTTATTTTGCATGTGCATGTGTGGAGGTCAGAGGCCAATTTGCAAATGTCTGTCTTCCATCATGTGGGTCCTGGGGATTGAACTCAGGTCTTCATGCTTTGTAGCAAGAACCTTTTCCCACTGAGCCATCTCCCTGGCCCTAAATAATTGGCTTTCCTTAATAGCAAACTATACTTTTTTTAGTGTGGTTTAATTCTCAATGTGGAGGACCTTTCACTTAAGTTATATAATACAAATGTGGTGTCAAGAACAGGCAAATGGGCTGGGCATGGTGGCACACGCCTTTAATTCCAGCCCTTGGGAGGCAGAGGCAGGCGGATTGCTGTGAGTTCGAGGCCAGCCTGGTCTACAAAGTGAGTCCAGGACAGTCAAGGCTACACAGAGAAACCCTGTCTCGAAAAACCAAAAAAAAAAAAAAAAAAAAAAAAAAGAACAGGCAAATGATTGTCAATACAAGAAAAGTGTTCTTTTCATAAAACATTTTTATCTTCTTTCTGTGTGCAGCTGGCTAAAAAGAATCTGGCCTTTCTGCACAAATAGTCTGTGAATCAAATTTTAAATTCTTCTGGCTGGTTAATCGAGGATTTTTCTTTATGATCATATTCAATATAGTATAAACCCTTAGAAGGTTTTGGAGTAAAGTCTGGATTAAAATCCTATGTTATTTACCAGTTATGTAACCTCGGACAAATTTTATTATTGTCTTTGTGTTTTTTCTCCCACCTTTAAAAAAATTACATTTAAAAATTTTTTGTCTGTCTGTCCAACTCCTGTGTGTACATGCCACGATGCACAAGTTGAGATCAAAGGACAGCTTGTGGAACTTGGTTCTCTCCTCCATGTGGCATCCAGGTCCTGGGAATTAAACTTAGGTTGTCATATTTGACAGCAAGCACCTTTACCTGCCCAGTCATCTCTTTCCCCTTTTTGAAATAGTGTCTTTTTATATATATCCCAGACTGGCTTTGAACCTTTACTTCTCTTGTCTCAGCCTCCTGAGTAGTCCATGCACCAGTGTGCCTAGTAATTTTCATTATTATGTTTTGTGGGAATAGTGTTTCTAAAGAGTTTAGCTCAGGAATTGGTGCATAGTGAGAAGTTGTTGCCTCTAATGACAGTACAGGAATGCTACAGGACCAGGTCAGTCAGATATGTAGACTTCCTGGTTGTTAAATACTTTGGCTATCATACTTTGTGACTAAGCATTTCTAGATTAAGAAAATTGGAGTAAAGTAACATTTTTATGTCTACAGAAGGATTATGTACATGTATGAAACTAAAAACAAAATTGGTAGTGTGGTAAGGCATTTAGTTTGAAAATCATGAATTACTTTATATTTCCAATATGATTCTATGTACTGTTTTTTGTTTTTGTTTGTTGTTATTATTATTATTATTTATTATTTTTGTTTTTGTTTTTCGAGACAGGGTTTTACTGTGTAGCCTTGGCTGTCCTGGATTGACTTTGTAGATTAGGCTGGCCACAAACTCACAGCAATCCTTCTGCCTCTGCCTTCCAAGTGCTGGGATTCAAGGCATGGGCCACCATGCCCAGCTATGCACTGTTTTTTTTTTTTTAAATGATTTTTTATTTAAAAAAGTGTGTGTGTGTCCGTGAGTGTTCGTGTGCGTATGAGCACAGGTGTCTGCAGAGGTGGAAGAGAGCATTGCATTCCCTAGAACTGGGGTTGTAAGTGGTTGGGTGGCTGGATTAAACCCTGTTCTTCTGCAAAAGCTGCAAGGCTCTTAACTGCTGAGCCATCTCTGGTCCTGTGTGTGCCTCGTTATGCTGCAGTTACAAGTTTATGCTACTTTGTTATATAACTTCATGCCTTTCTTCTTATGGTTTTACACTACTTTATTAGATAGCTTTATTTCTTTCTTCTGGATTTTAACTACCATAAGAGCAGAAAATATTTTTTAAACCACTATATTCTTGCTACAAAGTAGGTGTTTAAGATAACAGTTGCTGAAAGTGATGAATGCATTTAAGCTAAGAAGAAAGATATTTCAGTTGATCGTTAACATGTTTTGACTGCATTCAATAAGTTCTAAGTTAACATGCTTTTCACTCCATCATACCTAGTACGCTGCTCTCTTCTGGTGAATTGCTACTGAGGGAGTTCAGTCTCCACAGCTAGATTGTTTGCCTTCTGGGGAAAGAGACCTTATGTTTATTTTGTATTTCTAATTTGTAGCACCTTCAACATTAAGAAGTTGATAAATATTGTAGAAGTAAATAAACTGATGTCACTGACATCATCTCTTTACAGGAAATGCTGGGACTCGCTAAAGTACCCGTTACTCAAGCCACACGTGGTCCTCAGGTACAGCAGCCACCTCCTTCCAATAGGTAATTAATATAGCAAACAAATTCTATAATTCAAGCAGGCACTTGAAAGAGATCATGCCCTCTTCTTGAACAAAGGCATTAGGCGATACTGTAATATTTAATGTTGTTAGGGATATAAATAGATCACAGTAGTATATGGTTCTTAAAACCAAGCTATAGCTTTTTGAGGCGGTTTCTTTTTTTTCTGAAATGATTCACCTTTTATTATGATGTTAGGAGTTTAGTTTTGATATGTTTTCATTTCTAAGTTCATAAAATCTTTATGTGGTTTGAGGGCAACTATGCAAAAATCAGGCTTCATCGTTTTTACTGGTAGCTTTTTCTTTAACCTTTTAACCAGAGGTGCTATTATTAAAATTAAATTGATTGATGTATCTTCTAATTATTTTGGTAATATTAGAACTTTAAAATAAATTGATAGCTGGTAGCAGCACAGCAATATTATTGAGAGTGATAAACAGACTGTGACATGGGGCCTAATAATAGCAACCCCCTTTTTTCTGGGGACATAGTCTTATGTAGCCAGGTTGGACTTATACAGCTGGTGATGACTTGGGTCTCTTGCTCCTCCTTTTTAGTGCTGTGATTACAGGCATGTACCACCATGCCTGACTCATTCCTGTCTCCCTCCTCCTCTTGTCTCCTCTCTTCTCCGTGCCCCCATAGAGCATATTTGTGTGTGTTGCTGGGGATCCAGCCTAGGGTCTCATACCTGCTAGCTTAGACCTCTACTGACTGAACTACATCGCCAGTAGTGATCTGTTTTCAGACGCACTCAGTGCATTCTGTTGCACATAGAAAACTGGGAGCTGTTGGTTTGCTGTGTATCAGATATTTTTCTTTTTTTTTTAACTTTTAAAATATCACAGTTGTAAATGGCTTTTTGCTTACTGTTGTTTTGCAGATTCTTACAGCCAGTACAGAAAATAGACATGAATCTCACAGATCTTCTGGGAGAACTTCAGCGAGACCCATGGCCGGTACCACAAGGAAAGAGACCCTTGCGCTCCTCAGGAGTGGCACTCTCTATAGCTGTAGGACTACTTGAGGTAGTAATGATGACAATTTAATTTTTAAATGTAAGAGTCTGGGTGTTTGTATGCGGAATAGGAAAGATGTGCGCAAATCACCATGGTGATAGTTGCTGTGAGTGTTCTTTTATTTTTCTGTCTTCCTTTCTTTTTATCTTTTTCTGTCTCCAAACCCCTTGAACACTCATTCCACTCCTTCCTTCTGCCTTGCCCAGGCTTTGGCATTTTTTATTAACCAATCAACTTTAAGTGGGTAGAGCAAGATTTACCCAACAGAGACAGGTATACGTGAGAATATGCTCATTTGGGCAGCACCCAGATCTTTTTTTTTTGTTCATTTTTTATTTAATTTATTCATATTATATCTCAGTAGTTATCCCATCCCATATATCCTCCCATTCCTCCCTCCCTCCCATTTTCCCCATACTCCCCTCCCCTATGACTGTGACTGAAGGGGACCTCCTCCCCCTGTGTATGCTCATAGGATATCAAGTCTTCTTGGTAACACCCAGATCTTGAAGGCTAGTAATTAGCATCAGACCAAACCCCAACACTGACTAGACTTCTAGACCTTACACACCCTCATGTTTCTCATAATTTCCTTTTTTGTTCCTGTTTCTGGACTATTGTTTCCTCAGTTGAATGTTTTTTCCTTTAACTCACTTCTCAGACATATTTTTTCAGCCTCTCCATTCTTTTAAAGTTTTTTTTTAATTATTTGAATCCCAGGTATTTGGACTGTTCCTGTGTTTACTGTGATACCGACCATAACACGCTCATCTATATTTCTCAGCCCATAGTTACCATGCCAACGCCCTCTGGGAGCTGACATGGTTTCTGTTTCTGAATGCTGTCTTCTTTCCCCTTTGCTGCTATTTGTATAGTTTGACTCCAAATACAGAGGCACATACATAGACAAACACATGTATCATGTATTAATACACACATGTACATGGATTTGTAATTTTAAGGTTTTCCTTTAAATTTTGTTTTCATTTCAGTGCAGTCCAGTCCAGTCCAGTCTGAATTCCCCAGCATTTCTTGTGTGCCAGTAGCACTCTTTTTTTTAAAAAAAGACTTATTATTATATATACAGTGTTCTGCCTGCTTGGACACCTGCACTCTAGAAGAGGGCATCAGATCTTATTATAGATGGTTGTGAGCCACCATGTGGTTGCTGGGAATTGAACTCATGACCTCTGGAAGAGCAGTCAGTTCTCTTAACCTCTGAGCCATCTCTCCAGCCTGTAATAGCACTCCTTTTTATGTTTCCGTTTTATTTACTTATTTGTAGTTGTGTGTGGTACTGGGGTTCACCCTGGGCCTTGAGATTGCTGGAAGAGTGCTTCCCTTTGAACTTTCCTTATAGCTTTGTTTCCCTCTTTTTAAAGGGATACCCTTTTCCTGTTTCACAGGCATCATGTGATGAATGGAAGGTAGATTGGAGTACTCAACCCATCAGCTTCAACTAGAAATAAAAATAATGCTTATTATATTTTATACTTACTTTATTTTTTAAAATATTTTTTATTTTATATATATATTTATATTATTACACATATATACAATAAATTACAGCAAGAAGAACCAGAAACAATTGGGAATTATATTAATATTCCATTCATAGTGTTTTGGCTATTTGTATTTGGCAGTCTTGAAGAAAACATCTTTCCTATCTTGATTCGTCTAAAATTCTGAATATAAATCAATATCTATCATATCTTTTCATTATCAACTTAATCCCTAAACAACTAAGCTTAATTGTAAAACTAAACTATCTGGTCTTCAACTCCATCAGAGACTTGAGAAGGAATAAAATTAATTACCTGAGTATACAGGGAGTACAGGTTAGCAGTTTCTCAAATGAGAAGATGACAGAGACTGTTTGCTGACTGAGCAGTCACCCAAAACTTTCTATAACATTGGAGCATCATCTTCAGGCTTCTGGCCCAATATATCTACCTGACAGACATATTTGTGAGGGAGGAACTGTTGAGGACTTGTTTACATAGTAAAGATGGCCATCTTACCAAAAGCAATCTACAGATTCAATGCAGTTCCCATCAAAATACCTACACAATTCTTTACCAACCCTGAGAGATCAATTCTCAACTTCATATGGAGAAACAAAAAAACTAGATTAGCTAAAACAACCTTAAAACAATAAAAGATCTTCTGGAGGAGTCTCCATCCCAGATCTCATGCTGTACTACTTATTTTATTCTTACACACAGGTTCTCATAGCCAAGGCTGTGCTCAAACTTGCCATGAAGCCAAAGTTGACTTTGAACTTCTGCCACTTCCCAAGTACTGGGATTACAGGCATGAAGAACAGGTCTGGCTTTATGTGATCCTGAGGCTCCAACCTAGGGCTTTGTGAATATGAGACAAGCATTCTAGCAACTGTGATGCTCCCTAATTCCCTGCCATATTAAAAAATTTAAATACAGAAAACTAGGATAAAACTCAGACGACTTTTCCGTTACCTGCTCTTCCACTATAAAGCAGGAAATGTAACCTTGGTTACAGAGTGTAAGTTTAGAGATTGCTTTGAAGTTAAGAATGCAGTACTGTTTAGAATTTAAAAAGGAATCTGCCCAAATGTCTTGGTTTTAGCATTTAATTCCTTCTTATTAAGTACATGTTGCTTTCTAGGAACAGCACATTAAAATGCAATATCAGAAATGTGCATACCGGCTTCTTGTTATCCTTTACACTTTTGAATGAGTTCCTTTTCTCCAATAGTGTACTTTCCCCAACACTGGTGCTCGGATCATGATGTTCATTGGTGGCCCTGCTACCCAGGGGCCTGGCATGGTGGTTGGAGATGAGTTAAAGACACCTATAAGATCCTGGCATGACATTGAAAAGGACAATGCCAAATATGTTAAAAAGGGAACTAAGGTAATTTTTTAAGTTCATGTTTTCTTGTGAGTTGTTTTCTGTTTTTTTGTTTTTTCAAGACAGAGTTTCTCTGTTGTAGCCCTGGCTATCTGTTCTGGACTAGCATTGTAGACCAGGCTGGCCTTGAACTGGGATTAAAGGTGTGCACTACCACTGCCCAGCTATGAATTGTTTTCTATTTGTGTAACTTCACATTTTTGGGGGTGTTTTGCAAAAGTATCTGATGGTAATTCTTGAATCTTGGTATTGTTTTTGCTTCTTGGTGCCCTTGCTGTTATTAGTATTTTTCAGCTCAGGATTTTAGTTTAACTTTGCTGTACTGGTAGTTTTTGGTAGTCATTGTTAATATTTTTAGGAGTAATTCATGTCATAATTTTTGACACTGAGTGCTTTTTGTCTACTAATTAGTTTCTTTTTGAGCTTGGAAATTTTATTTTATTGTTAAAGCTGCAAAAAAATTATTTTTATCTTTGGTTTTATTTTATTTTTTCTTTTCAGATGGGTTTGTTACTTGACTGTGGATTTAGTTAGGACAAGGAGTTCTGTTTTGTTCCCTTATGTTTATATTGAAGAAGAGAATGTTTTGTATACAACTAGTTTTACTTCACTTAGGACACGTCTTAAAGTGATGGCTTTTAAATCAAAGAATGTTACAGTATCAGACTTTATTTACTTATTTACCTATTTAATTTATAGACAGTCTTTCTTTATAGTGCAAGCCATTGTCCTCCTGCTGGGACTCTAGATGCTGGTCATGTCTGCTGGAAGTCAGATTTCTAGAAGTCATTTTTTCAGTTTTATAACACTATCGGAAATTAAATGAGACCAGCTCATATGTAAATTTGATCAATTTTTTTTTACATTATTTTGATTTGTTAATGGTAAAAAGATTTATAGGATGGTTAGGTTATATATTTGATTTAATTAAAATCTTTTGTAGCATTTTGAAGCGTTGGCTAATCGAGCTGCTACGACTGGGCATGTTATTGATATCTACGCATGTGCATTAGACCAGACAGGTCTGCTGGAGATGAAGTGCTGCCCTAACCTCACTGGGTATGTATGTGCATGTCTAACAATGACTGCTTCCAAATACGAGGCAACACCAACAGCTTAGGAGACGTAAAACTCTGTCTTACAGCTTTATGGCAACATTTGCTGACAGCTTTGCTGTGTCTTCTTTGGAGAGCTTGTTACATTTTTTTTCTGAAAAGCAGGATTATAAAGGCACAAGTTATTTTGAAAAGTTTATTTGAAAAAGTTATTTAATTTATAACTATTGAGATATAATATGAATGAATTAATAAAAAAATTTAAAAAAGGAAAACCTTACTTAATTGTTTTAGTAGTGTATTGAGATAGCATACCATGAAATTTATCCAATTAAAATATGTGATAGGGTCTTAATATGTTCACAAGTTATATGACCATTATTGTGATTGAATTTAGAACATTTGCCTGACTGTGGAGAGACTCTGCCTGTTTCCTGCCAATCTCCATTCTTCTCTCTTTTCACACCCCATCCTCCTGCCCAGCAATACTACTTGCCACTTCTGGATGTTTCAAATAAGTGGAGAAATAGTTTTGCCATTGATTTCTTTTAAAAAATGTTTATATGTATGAATGATTTGCCTACATGCATGTAGTGCTTACATACACTATGCGCATGCCTGGTATCCAAGGAGGTTAGAGCAGTGAGTTGGATCCCCTGGAACTGGAAATACAGATGTCTTTGAGCCACTTTGTGGGTGCTTGGAACTGAACTGGGGTCCTCTGCCAGAGAAACAAATGCTCTTGACCACTGAGCCATCTTTCTAGCCCCCATGGACTTCTTTTATTCAGCTTGCTTTTAAGTTCATGTACATTTAGGATGCTGCGTGAGTATTTCTTTCTTCTTTTTTTTCTTTTTTTGGGTTTTTGAGACAGGGTTTCTCTGTGTAGCCTTGGCTGTCCTGTACTCACTTTGTAGACCAGGCTGGCCTCGAACTCACAGAGTATTTCTTTTAATTGCTGAATACAAGTGAAGTGGAGGTTCAGCTTCATTCACTAGATATAAGCTATGGAAATGTAAACAACTGGGAGCTCAGTAGGGAAGGTAGAATAGCAGGTAGAGGCCATGGTCAGTTGTGCCAAACACTGCAGGTACAAAATAATGCAGGGTAGAGATTAAGCAATTCAGCATTGCAAAAGTCATTGAAAACCTTGCTAAAAACAATGAAAGGTGACCTAGAGTGAGTTAGAAGACAACAGAAAGCGAGACTTGGAAGCAGCTGACATGGACAAGAGTTTCTTAGGTCTTAACTTGTACAAATAACTTGGGTTTCTTGTTAGGACCACACTTTGAGAAGTAGTACAGACAACTGTGGCAGGTACTTACTTTGGAAAGGAGCAGTCTGTAATGAATTATCAAGTATATTATAGCATGAATAAACTTAGAGGATGTGTATGAAAGGAGAAAATGTGGGCTGGGTAGACAGCTCAGTGGGTAACGGCTCTGATGGCATGCCCCAAGGTGGATGTGTGGCCCACATGGTGGAAGGAGATAGCTGATATCTGAAGGTTATTCTTACACCTTCATATGAACAGTGTGCCGTGTGCACACACATACACACAAAGTGAATATGTATACAAAATTATTAACAGAAATAACATTAAGAACATTTGATTTGTGGAATGTCTTTACTATTTGTTCATAGTCTAAGTAATTTATTTTTTTCTAGTAACACACTAGCCCAGTTAATTGTGCTGCATATGTTGTGTTTGCCTTTTTCTGTGCAGAGGGTACATGGTGATGGGTGATTCTTTCAACACTTCCTTATTCAAGCAAACTTTTCAAAGAGTCTTCACCAAAGATGTACATGGACAGTTTAAAATGGGCTTTGGTGGCACATTAGAAATAAAGGTAAGAATCCAGATGTGACATGTGTGATATGTTTATCAAGTGAGTACCTTAGCCAAATTTAGATGTGATTTAAAAATTATGCTTATTTTGGAACCTTGAGTTAGAGATTTTGTTTCCTAGAAAGAGGTGCTGTCATTAAATGTACATGGGTCTAAGAATAAAGGCATGCATTAGCATGCCCATCATATGTTAGATTTATATATGGTGGAAATTATCTAAACTGAGAGGAAATTATTTTTTAGTTTTGTGGTTAGTTTTGGTTTTACAATTACATCATAGATTTCAGATTTTGACTCAAAGTACTTCGAAGGCTTTGTGCGAATTACATGTATATTCTAAAACCATTGATTGTGAATTTTCATTAAATATTTCTTTCTGACATTTTATTGAATGCTTACTGTGTAGCCAGCATGATGGTAGGAAATTGTAGAGATGTGAGTAGATCTCTAAGGTCTTGTTATAGGGAAACTTTGCTTTGAGAGCGAGATTACACTAATGTATATGGTTGAGTGAAGTACCAGTAGAAAACAAAGATAAGCCAGGCAGTGATGGCACACGACTTTAATCCCAGCACTCGGAGGCAGATCTTTGTGAGTTTGAGGCCAGCCTGGTCTACAAAGAGAGTCTAGGACAGCCAAGGTTGTTACACGGAGAAACCCTGTCTTGAAAAACCAAAAAAGAAAAGAAAACAATGCTGTAGTAACTGTAGAAGGGAATGGAGAGCTGGCATGGTGGCTCACGCTTTTATTCCTAGTGCTCAGGTGGCAGAGGAGGGTGGTTCTCTGAGTTCTGGGCCTGCTTGGTCTACAAGGTGAGTTCCAGGACAGCCAGGGCACACAGAGAAATCCTGTCTTGAAACAAAACTAAACAAAAAGAAAGAAAAAAAAAAAAAAAAGAGAGAGAGAAATGAGTATATCCAGGACCCCTTTTATGCCACAGGACTCTGCTTATAGTTTTTTTTCCCCCAGAAAGATGAAAGGAAAATGAATTTTATTCAGGAGCCCAGTGTGAGGAGAGTAGGGAGGTGAGCAGCGATATGAAATGCTTGAGAAAGAGGCCTTCTGAGAGTGGATGGCTTGTGTTGAAATAAAAGAATCATAGTATTAGTTATGTGAGATGCTTATAGATTGGAGATACATATATTTGTTATTTGTAGGTTAAGGAAGAACCACATTTCACTGTGTAATCTGGCTGGCTTGGAACTTGCTATGTATGCCAGGTTGGCCTCAAATTCATAGAGATGCACCTGACTCTGCCTCCTAATATTAGAATTCATGGCATATGCCACAATGTCTAGCAAAGTAGCTTTTTGATTTTTGATTTTTAGTGCTGTGAACTGAACCTAAGGGCCTTTTCAGTGCTAAGTTTGTGCTCTGTCACTGAACTACCAACCACCCTTTTCTAAATTTTCTACTTGCAAGACAATATGATAGCTTAAATTTGAGCTTAAATAGCTCCTAACTGCTTGAAATTTTAGTTTACAGTCATCTGATGCCCTGTTCATACCTCCATGGGCACTAGGTATGTATTTGGTGTATAGGTTATATATGCAGGCAAAACATTCCCCCACATAAAAAAATAACTTAAAAGAGAGAGAGATCAGTCTTGAAGACAGAATTCTGTGGAGAAACAATAGATTAAGCTTAGGGTTTTGATATATGCAGTTTTTGAATTTGGGCATGGCGTGACTTTGAAATCAGGGTCAGATTCTCAAACAGAGACCTATGCCTGGTGGAAATAGGAGATGAGAGTTAAGAAAGGGCTTAATGGTTAATTAGTTTTAATGTTAGTATTTTTTTTCTTTTTTTAAAGAATTATTTATTTATTTCATGTATATTGAGTGCTCTATTTGCATGTATACCTGCATGCCAGAAGAGGGCATCAGATCTCATGAATGGTTGTAAGCCACCATGTGCTTGCTGGGAATTGAACTCGATCTCTGGAAGAGCAGAGGCTCTTAACTGCCTAGCCAACGCCAATCTTAGCATATTTTCATTGCCTTGTTTTTGAGACAGGATTTTTTTATGTAGCCCTGGCTGTCCTGGAACTTGCTATGTAGACTAGTCTGGCCTCAACCTCACATAGATCTGCCTGCTTTTGGCTCAAGATGCTGGAACTAAAGGTGTCTCCCACTACAACTGGCACGTAATGGACTTTTGAATTTTAAATATGGACGAACGTCTTATATTTTAAAACACTAATTTAACACTTTAAACACTGAATTTAGCTAAAATTTTTATTATATTTGTGTGTGTGTGTGTGTGTGTGTGTGTGTGTGTGTGCGCGCGCGCGCATGCGCGCGCCCATATTATGTACTATAATGCTCATATGGAGGTCTGAGGACAGCTTAGAGGAGTAAGTTCTTTCCTCCTCCCATATAGTTCCTGGGACTCAAACTCAGGTGGTCAAACTTGGTGGCAAATACCTCTGTCCACTCAGCCATCTTGCCAGGTCTGATTTTATCTTTGAGGGAACCAAATGTATCATGTTCTTATTTGCAGACCTCAAGGGAAATAAAGATTTCAGGAGCTATTGGACCCTGTGTGTCTCTTAACTCTAAAGGACCTTGCGTGTCTGAAAATGTAAGTAATGTTTATTTTAAAATATATAGTTAATTTATAGGTTAGCACAAAGACAGACCCGTCACAGAAGCCTCTAAGTTTTCTTTTTAGTTGTGGTTGACTTTCCATTGGTACACTTCCATATGTACTTGTTTTTTTCACATACATCGCCACCAATGCTCTATTTTATACCGTGCTTTTAAAATCATAAATTATCATGATTTGGAAATCTTTAGGTTTCTGAAAGTCAAAATTAATTCCAAGTGGTTTTTGTCACCAGAATTAGCAACAGAACAACCAAGTCAAAGAGATTTAAGTTTCAATTCCTTTCTTTTCTCTGCCTGTGAGAAACTATAATGTGTTCCAAAATTACAGTCAGGCAAAAATGACAATGCTACAGAATCAATTTATATGCCATTTATATAGTAAAGACCTGTGTCTAAATTTTCTCTCATTTGGAATGCATATAGTTCTGATGTGGAGGGCCTATTCATATATGCATGTATATAGGGTCCCTTACACAGATAGCAGAGTTGGGTGGAAAGGTAATGCTACTGGTTGATCCTTTATTAAATAATGCTTCAAAGGACCTTGTATCCTTTTAGTTGACTTAGCAAACCTTTTGATAATCTTAATGTCTTACCATGTAAAATTGCTTAATTTTATTTAATTATGTGTTTGTGATACGGTGTTAAAAATTTTTAAGCTTTTAACATTTATTGAATATCTGAAAGCTGTGTATTTTTTCTTACTGGAGACTTATCTCTGCTTTTCTTCTTATACATTAATAAATAATGTTCTTTAGTTTTCAAGCACCCTGTTTTTTATTTCTCCAGGAGATTGGAACAGGTGGCACTTGTCAGTGGAAAATATGCGGACTCAGCCCCACTACAACCTTAGCCATATATTTTGAAGTTGTTAATCAGGTATGACTGTCTACATTTAAAACAAGATGTTTTTGTTTTTGTTTCTGTATTTTGAAACAGGGTATGTAGATCTGGTTGTCTGGAACTCACTATGTAGATGAGGCTGGCCTTGAACTCACAGAGATCTGCATGTCTCTGCCTTCCAAGTGCTAGGATTAAAGGTGTACACCACCATGCCTGGCTGACTGTTTGCATTTTAATATTGGAAGGTATACAAATACTTAGACACTGACTCTCTGGAATGAATTGCAGGATTTATTTTCTCGTTCTGTGAGCCATGTCTGTCCATTGGTTATTTTGATAGGTTGGCAGTGAATCTATAGATTGCATTAAATAGTGTGGACATTTTAACAATACTGATTTTTTTTTTTCCGGTCCATGAACAAAGATATCTTTCCATTTGTTTATATCTTTGTTTAATTTCTTTATCTTTGTTTGGAGTTTTCATAGTTTTTTTTTTTTTTTTTTTTTGGCTTTGCTTTGTTTTGTTTGTTGCCATTTATATAGTAAAGACTCATGTCTAAGTTTTCTCTCATTTGGAATGCATATAGTTCTGATGTGGAGGGCCTATTCATATATGCATGCATATAGGATCCCTTACACAGATAGGAGAGTTGGGTGGAAAGGTAATGCTACTGGTTGATCCTTCTTTGTGAACGGGATTGTGCCCCACTCCTTTTCTTTGTCAGCAGTCTTTGAACCCAAGTCTTTACTCTTGCTGGGCAGATGTTACACCACTGAGCTCTACATGCCTAGCCCTTGATTTCCATTTCAGAGAATTTGGTGTAGGTGTTAACAGTGCTATTGTTTTTCTTTCTCTTTTTTAACTAGACAGAGTCTTGCAGTAGCTAGGCTGCCTTGAATTCCTGTGCAGGTGGTGATGGCTCTGAACCTCTCAAATGCTAGGTTACAGGTGTGTGCCATCATGCCTGTTTTTTTTTTTTTAATAATTATTTTAAAATTTGTGTATTTTGGAGCTGAAGTTACAGGTGGTTGTAAGCCATCTAGTGTGGGTTCTGGGAGTTAAGCTTGAGTCTCTGAAGGAGCAGTACTCAGTTTTAATTGTTGTCTTCTCTCCAGCTCCTCCCTCCCTGACTTTAAAATAAGTTTAGAGGTTGAGTGTGTAGAGACTGCTATATGAGAGAGAGGCATTGCTGTTCTGCAGTAACAGTTTGACTTCCTCTGTTTCAATTTTGACGCTTCTTTTCCTCTCTCTTTTTCCTTTAGTTCAGGGTTTCTCTGTGTAGCCCTGGCTGTCCTGAACTCTCTTTGTAGTCCAGGCTGGCCTTGAATTTACAGAGACCCACCTGCCTCTGTCTTCTGAATGTGGGGATTAAAGGCTACCATGCCTTTCATTTACCATGCCTGGCCTGCTTCTTTTTCTCTTGCCTGAATTTGTGGCTACGACTTTTGGTAGTGTAATAGTTAGTGAAAATGGTTAAAATGGGAATTCTTATTTGGTTCTAGATGTTAAAAGTTTTCAGTTTTTCCCACTTGGTGTGATGCATGCCTTTGTTAGATTGAGGTAGATTCCTTCTATTCCTAATACGTTTAGCATTCTTATCATTAAGGGGTGCTGAATTTATCAAATGCCTTTTCTGTATTTAGGTGACATCATATGCCTTTGGTTTTCATTTTAGTGTTTTGGTATTATCTCATCATTTATTCACTTGCACACGTTGAGTCAACCATAAGAAGATCCCAGAATGAAAAGATTAGTAGTAGTGCTTGGTTGTCGCCCTCCTTGGCAGGAGGAGCCAAGGGGAGCAGGGCCTAAAATGGAGGCAACAGCCAGTTGTATTCAGAACGTCAGATAGGTCAGTCTGAGCTGAAGAAGAGTCGCCCAAGTAAAGTGTCAGCCACAAGGACAAGCTGCTTATAGCAAAACATGTTTCTCCATAGAGGCATATAAATAACAGCCAGCTGTAATAATAATCTAAAGTGAACTCACTCCTATCTGCTTACCTGGGAGGGGCATGAACACACATCCTAAGAATAGTTCATGGGGAAGAAGAACAGATTACAGCACTCTTGTTTACTTGGAGTTTTCTCATAAGGTTTCAGAAATTTCCTGACACAGCTTCGTTCATGGACTGTGTTCTGATGGTTCTTTAAATATTTACTGGGCTCTGTAGTGAAGGCATCTGACACTGGGCTTTTCTTTATTTTATTTTCATATTTGTTTTATGTGTATGAATGTTTTGCCTGCATGTGTGCATATGCACCACACGTGTGCCTCGTGCCTGCAGAGGTCAGAAGAGAGCATTAGATGGTTGAAGGTTGTGAGCTACTGTGTAGGTGCCGGAAACTGAACCTGAGTCCTCTGGAAGAGCAGCCAGTGCTCTTAACTGCTGAGCCATCTCTATCCCCTGAGATTTTCCCTTGCTCTAGAATGATTTTCTTAGTGCTAGAGAATATGTAATTTTTGATACTGTGACATTACCATAGTAGATTTTGCTTAGTTCTTACTTGTTTGTTTTTATGCAGCATAATGCTCCAATTCCTCAAGGAGGACGAGGTGCAGTCCAGTTTGTGACCCAGTATCAGCACTCAAGTGGGCAGAGACGCATCCGAGTGACCACAATTGCTAGGAAGTAAGTTTTTTTTGTTTTTTATTAGAGATGTAGTTTATATATCAAATCTATTTTAGGTCATACTTTCAAGCTGGGTTTCTGTTTTGAGTAACATGACTAGAAAATAAACATTTGTTATTAAGGGCATTTCTTTCAAACTTAGCTTATTTTATAGGATAGTCAGTAATAATTATAATTGCTGTTTTAAAAAAGTACTCCTAAGAGTTGGGGAGATAACCCAGTTGGTAAAATGCTTGCCTTGCAAGCATGGGGCTGAGATTGATCCCCAGAACTCATGGGGGCAGAAAGCTGGATGTGGTGGAACCCATGTGTAATCCCAGCTCTAGGGGGGTGGAGACAGAAGAATCCTGCGTTCACTCTCTAGCTAGCCTAGCCTATTTGGTGAGCTCCAAACCAGTGAGAAATCCTGTCACAAAAACCATGGTGCCTGGCATCTGAAGAAGACACCTGAGGTTGTTTCTGGCCTCCATATTCATATGTGCAAATGTGTAACGATGAATGCACATAAAAGTACTCCTGAGTCACACACTTAAAAACGTATTTATTATGACGAGGTAAGAGGGCACATACTTGTAGTCCCAGCACTTGGGAGGTGGGGTAGGAAGATCAGGCAATCTAGTTCATTCTCAGGGAGTTTGAGGTCAGCCTGGCATACATGAAACTGTCTCAAGAAAACAAACAAAAGGCTGGAGGGATGGATCAGTAGGTAAGAGCTCTTGCTGTTACAGAAGACCTGAATTCAGCTTCCAGCACTCATGTAGCCAACAATTGTCTGTAACTCTGCCTCAGAGAATCTATTGCCCTTTTCTGACCTCTGCAGGCACCCACCCACACGTATACTACACAGACATATTCACATATATGCACTGCTAAATAAAAATTAATAACAACAGCAAAAATAAATAAATAAACAAGTTTTATTTACCTTATCCCCATTGGGAGACTCAAACATCATATTTAGTAGTCACTAGTATATACACATATGTATGTATACATACATTTTTACACATGTATACGCATATATTAAATATGTGATATATACTTAATAACAGTGCTATGATTAATGACATTTCTTTTCAGTCCATAACTATAATTTTCCATGTGTTATTAATGCTTTAATTCATTTATCATATCATCATGCAGCTTCTGCTTGTGTACTGGGTGCTGTTAGGGGCTTGGTCCACTGTGATGGTGTGCTGTAGACTATTCTGCAAACTGTGTTGAAGGGTCAGTTGTGGTTTTTCTTCCAATCCTTTGGAGTGAATGCTGAGTTGCTATGAAAACAAAAATTTTAAAAGGCCACTTAAAGCACAAGTTCTTATTTTTAAAAATAATTTATTTTTATTTTATGTACATTGGTATTTTGACTGCATGTATGTCTGTGTTAGAGTGTTGGATCCTCTGGAACAGGAGTTACATACAGTTGTGAGCTGCCATGTGGGCGCTGGGAATTGAACCTTGGTCCTCTCGAAGAACAGTCAGTACTCTTAACTACTGAGCCATTTCTCCAGCACCAAGTTCTTATTAGTTATTACTTTTATTTTATCTTATTATTTTTTATTATATTTGTCAGACATAAAATTATCCAGCATACACAGAAATACACATGAGGTTACTTGCTAACATTGTTCCATTATTGAACTATTTTATTTTCAAGAGAATGATACTTTTGTAGTTCAACTTAAAGCAGCTAACTCGCATACTTCTCTAAGGTGGAAAGTCCTGATTTAAACAGCTTTATTATTCTTGGAGTTTATTTTAGAAATTAAAATTTAAATATTAAGCTATAAACACTATTATAAATACTAAATGTTAAAATTAAAATAACTTCTACAGTTAGTGCCCTCCTTTGCCATTTTTTTTTCTGTTTCTTAACTAATATTTCAGTAGACTGAGATGATTTATTCTCATTTACTATTTGAGAAAGAGTTTTAAATTATTGAATGAAAGAAAATTAAAAGTAGAGGAAGGGGCTTGTCTTAGTGTTCTATTGCTGTGACAAAACACCGTGACAATGGCAACTCTTGTAAAGGAAGACATTTAATTGGAACTGACTTAGAGTTTCAGAGTCAGTCTACTGTCAGCATGGCAGGGCGTAGGCAGACATGCTGAGAACATGGCAGCAAGTAGACAGCCATGCTGCTGGAAAAGTAGCTGAGAGTTCTACATCCAGATCCACAGGCAACAGAAAGTGAAAGCCACTGGGATTCTCTTGGGCTTTTGAAATCCCAGAGCCCACCCCCAGTAACATACTTTTTCCAACAAAGTCCCATCTCCTTCACCAAGGCCACACTTCCTAATCCCTCTCTAGTAGTAAACCTCCCTGATGACCAAGCATTCAAATATATGAGCCTATGGGGGTTCTACTTATTCATACCACCACAGGGCTGGAGTCATGACTCAGCATTTAAGAGTTCCTGCTGCTTTTGCAGAGGGCTAGTGTTTGGTTACTAGTACTCAGGTTGGATGGCTCACAGCAACATAGAACTCCAGCTCCAGGGGACCTAACACCTGGTTCTGGCCACTGTAGACCTCTGTACTCATGTATGCATACATAATACATATATATACATATAAACATGCACTCATGCAGATATACACAAATAAAATAAAAATTTTAAATGCAGAAAATTAAATATATCACAATAAAATAAATTACTTGTAAAGTAACATGTAATGTATAGACTAGGGGATAGGTCAGTGGATACAATCCTTGCCCATGTATGAGTTTGATCACCAGAACCCATGTAAAAATGCTAGTAGTGGTCCTGTATTTGTAATCCCAGGATGGGGGAAGTACAGACAGGAGTATCCCTATGGCTTGCTAGCTAGACAGTCTAGCCTAGTTTGTGAACAAACAGCTACTGTCTCAAAGAAGATGCATGGGTTCTTGAGGATGGCATCTGGGGCTGTCTTCTGGCCTACATGGGCATGTACTCCATCCACATGATCATGCACAGGCATATAACTCACACACAAGAAGTACACATCTTGCAAGTAGGATCAGCAGAAGTATTAAAACAAAAACAAAAACAAAAATGATATCTTTGAAACATTGCAAATAAAAACTAATACTGGTTGTACCCAGAAAAAGTTTTACTGGATTAAGTTTATAAAACATGTGACCTTCTAGATGAGAGAACCATGTGAGAATAGCAATGTAGAAGGATCCAGAGGGTCCTAGAAACCTACAAGTAGAACATTATGATAGGCAGATTTGGGCCAAGGGGTCCCGCTCAAACTAAGGCACTAGCCAAGGACAATACAGGCAGTAAAATTTAAACCCCTACCCAGATCTAGCCCATGGACAGGACAGTCTCCACACTTGAGTGAAGAGAGGGATATGACTTTCTCATGTACTCTGGTGCCTCACATTTGACCATGTCCCCTGGAGGGGGAGACCTAGTGGCACTCAGAGGAAGGACAGCAGGTTACCGAGAAGAGACTTGATACCCTATGAGCATATACAGGGGGAGGTAATCCCTCTCAGGAACAGTCATAGGGGAGGGGAATAAGGGGAAAATGGGAGGGAGGGAAGAATGGGAGGATACAAGGGATGGGATAACCATAGAGATGTAACAAGAATAAATTAAAAAAAAAATTAGTCAAAAAAACCCCCAAAAACAAAAACACGTGACCTTACTTTGGAAGCAGAGGCAGGTGGATCTGTTTCTGTGAGTTCCAGGCCAGCTAGGTCTACACAGTTCTGTATTATTCATAATAATAATCACTCTCCCCAGACTGAAACTCTCATTTTAACTCTTTTTTTTTTTTTTTTAACTTTTCCCCCTGTATGTACATATGTGTGTGTCATGGGTACACTCATCCATGTGTAGTCATGTGGAAGCTTGGGATCAGCATCAAGTTTCATTTTCTCTCACCGTCATCATCCTTAAGACAGAAAGTTTCTTACTGAACCTGGAGCTCACTCTTCGCTCTAAGGCTGGTGGCCATCAGGCTCCTGTCATCTGTCTGCCTGTCTGCGTTCCCAGCTCTAGGTTACAGGCACGCCCCTGCAACATTGCTGGGTGCTGGGCACTGGGACCCAGCTCCTTCTTTTTCTCTTTCTTTCTTTCTTTCTTTCTTTCTTTCTTTCTTTCTTTCTTTCTTTCTTTCTTTCTTTCTTTCTTTCTTTCTTTCTTGTTTTTCAAGGCAAGGTTTCTCTGTGTAGACCAGGCTGGCCTTGAATGCAGATCTGTCTGCCTCTGTATTCTGAGTGCTGGGATTAAAGGCGTGTACCACCACTGCCTGGGCCTGGTGGGACTCAGATTCTTATGATTACATAGAAACACTTTATCCACTGAGCTTTAGCCGGTTCATTAGCATATGTTCTTTGTTTCCATAACTATGACCTAAAATGGACTTTGGCCATGTCCTCCTTCCTGTTTCCTTTCTTGTCCTCCCTTTCCCCACCCCATTCACATCTGTGATAGCCCTGCTTTCACTGTGTCATTCCTCACCCCTCTAAATTCCATGTATGGAAGGAAATATGATGCTTGTCTTTATGAGATTGACTTATTTTGGTTATCATTTTGGCTCTCCAGTTCAATCTATTTCCTGATGTATCTAAGATCACACTTTCTCTCCCTCCTTTTTCCCCATTTCCTATGTAGCTCAGGCTGGTCTGGAATTTGCGTGATTCTCCCTCTTCGAGGTTTTTTTTTTTCTTTCCTCTATGTGGCTCTGACTTTACTGGAATTCACTATGTAAGATAAGTTAAAGATTAATGGCATAAGCCGGGTATGGTGGCACACTCCTTTAATCCCAGCACTTGGGAGGCAGAGGCAGGCACATCGCTGAGTTCAAGGCCAGCCTGGTCTACAAAGTGAGTCAAGGACAGCCAACGCTACATAGAGAAACCCTGTCTAGAAAAGCCAAAAAATAAATAAAATAAAATAAAGGCATGTGTCATTAAGCTGGCTTTGTCCTGGGCTTGTAGACCTTCACCAGAATACTCAGCATGGCATTTTCTTTGTCCGTCCATTCATTAATGGATGCTTAAGTTGATTATGTAACTTGAGTATTGAGAACACATAATAACCATAGATGTGTAGGTATCTCTCCTCAGAAGCTGGCTTTGACTCTTTGAGAGTGGTATAGGTAGATCATATGAAAGGTTTTTAAAAATACTTTTATTTTTGAATTATGTGTGCTTGTGTGTCTGTGGGGATGTGTGCCTGTGAGTACAGGTACCTGTGGAGGTAGGAAGAGGGCATCACACAGGAGCTGGAATTATAGGCAACTGTGAGCCTCTCCATGTCAGTACTGGGGACTGAGCGCAGGTCCTTCAGAAGAGCAGCCAGTGCTCTTAACTGTGGAACCATCTCTCCAGCCCTACAAGTTCTAGTTTAATTTTTTTTTGAGGAACTTAGAACCTTAAACCTACTGCTTTCCACTATTCTGCTTGCTTGTTTCTTAGAGAAAGGACCTCATATATTCTAGGCTGGCCTTAAATTTTCTGTATAGCTGAGTCTAGCTTTGAATTCCTGATCTTTCCGTCTCCAACTCCCAAGTATTGAGCTTATAGGCTTATGAGCCTATGTTGAAGTCTCTCACTTAACTGTTGATCTGTCTAGGTCAGTGTATTAACAGGGAGAAAAATACAGTTTTATTTATGTAGTTTTTATCATTGATGGTTGATCTAAAGACTAACAATAAAATTTCGATGTTTTGTTTTTCAGTATAACAGATGATACCATGGTGGAGAATAAAAACCTTTATTTTTGTATTTTTATTTTTTGTTTTTAAAAATTTGAATACATTAAAATTCAGCATAGAATTATATAGTAAGATAAAGGCTGGTAGAAATTAGTATATCTATGTTACTACACATGAGTATGTTTTTTTTTTTTATTTATCTGTAGTGTGTATGTGTGAACTCCTGGGTTCTTGGGAATGATGTCACCATAAAGATTTCTCTATTATACACACATTCACATTTTGTTTCTGTATCATTTACACTTTCTATTTTATTAAATAGAGTTATTAAATGTGTTATCTCTGTGTGCACATGTGGAGGTCAGTGCATGCACATGGAGGTCTGAGGACAGCTCTTAGGAGTCTGTTTTCTCCTGCCACATTGTGGGATCTGGTACTTGAACTCATGTTATAGGTCATTGT
The DNA here is from genome assembly GCA_907169655.1 of Acomys percivali. Classification (NCBI taxonomy): domain Eukaryota; kingdom Metazoa; phylum Chordata; class Mammalia; order Rodentia; family Muridae; genus Acomys; species Acomys percivali. Next base: position 153,985,833 of record OU015742.1, on the reverse strand, counting down.
GTTAGTGTGTCTACCTGCTGAGCCATCCTGTTGACCTATACACTATTACTTTTACTCATAAAGATCTTGTTTTCTTAAAGAATGTTTGGAGATTTTCCTTTAGAGTTATTTTAGAAAATATTTGGTTTGGTTTTGATTTTAGGAAAATCAATGTAATAAACAGCTATTTTGTGATATTTTACTAATGCTAATTAATCTGTGTAGTATTAGACTTTTGAAATACTGAGATGTATTCTGTATTCTCTAAGTATAGGTCTGTGTGGTAGCCAACTGTGGTATTATATAATTCAGCTGTATTTCTGTGCTTTCTTATTTCTTTAGCTGGGCAGATGCTCAAACTCAAATCCAAAACATTGCTGCATCTTTTGACCAGGAGGCAGCTGCCATTCTCATGGCCCGGCTGGCAATCTACAGAGCAGAAACAGAGGAAGGGCCAGATGTGCTTAGATGGTTGGACAGACAACTCATTCGACTGGTAAGAAGCAGACGTTGTGTACCTTGTTAGCTGTGGCTTGTAGTAAATATCCTTTAAAGACCTTACAGTAGGCGGGGAGAGCTCTATGAAGAACTCATTCCGAGTTCCAAGCTAGCAATAAATAGCAGCATTCCACTCACTTCCAGTAAATTAGATGCCCCTTTCCTTGAAAGTGAATGGCAAATATGCAACCTAATATTTTGGCTAGTATGAAGTTAGTGTGGAAATTAATTTTATATAATAATTCTAGGAGTTTAGCTTTTGTTTTGGGACAGGGTCTCTAGGTAGCGTTGGCTGGTCTGGAACTTAATATTAGTGCTTTGTGTGTCTGTATGTTTAGTTTTCACTCTGGCACTTATTTTCTGTTTTAATTTCAGTGGACTGTAACAGTGTAGCTTAAGCTGGCCTTATATGTATTCTCAAATCCTAGGATTATAGTCAGTCTTAGTTTTTTTTTAAAAATTATTTTTATTTATAGACACTTGCTTATTCATTTCAGTTTTCCTTTGTATTTATTTTTCACCTTTTTGATACTTAGTTTTTTAAAAATTTTCTTTTAAAAAAATGTTTATTTTTATTATGTATACAGTACTCTGGCTGCATGTACACCTGCAGGCCAGAAGAGGACATCAGATCACATTATAGATGGTTGTGAGACACCAAGTGGTTGCTGGGAATTGAATCCAGGACCTCTGGAGGAGCAGTCAGTGCTCTTAACCTTTGAGCTGTCTCTCTAGCCCTAAAAATTTTCTTTTGATTGATTTCACTGCATAAAAACTCCTGTGGAAAGGGCTTTGTTTTTCTTTCAATTTCAGTGTTAGTAAGTTACCAATGATTCATCATTCATTTCAACATTTTCTGTCATCTTTCTTTGATGAGAGACAATTGCTATCACATCAGGAGAACATCAAATGCCCTGTAAATGGAGTTACAGAGTGTTGGGAGCCACCATGTAGGTGCCAGGAATTGGACTCTGGGTCCTATGGAACAGCAGCCAGTGCTCTTAACCACTGAACCATCTCTCCAGCCCCTACTCTTAAACAGTTTGTAACATTTTATTTTTACTTTGTAAACTCTGTCTTGTACTTTTTCATTCACTCTTCAATTTAAATACCTTGTTGAGAATTCTCTGTTAAGCTACCAAATACTAGAGAGGTGTCTCTAACTTATCTATCAGGGGTCATCAGTAAACTAACTTGTTTATTTAGAGTTAGCTACTTTTGTAGTACTGTCTAGATTTCTCCCTTTTTAGAGCACCCCCTTTCTCCCATGTTGAAGAAAGCAGAGTTGTGATATTAAATCTTTTTTTTTTTTTTCTCCCTGAGACAAGGTTTCTATGTTATCTTGGCTGTCTTGGACTCACTTTGTAGACCATGCTGGCCACGAACTCACAGCGATCTGCCTTCCTCTGCCTCTAGAGTGCTGAGATTAAATGTGTGTGCCACCACGCCTGGCTAAATCTGTCTTTTAAAATGAGCTTTAACCTCATTATAGGCCACCACTGATGTACACTGTCAGTACAAATGCTGGCACAGCTCCTAGATTTGATTCTAGAGTGGGATAAATATTTGAGTATCTTACCTGAGCTACCTTAAAACAACAGAGTAATCTTTTTGTAGCCAAAAGTTTTCTTGACTATCGCTATCAATAGAAGATTGATATACAATCCTGAACTTCTGACCCAGATAAAGAAATTATTTTCAGTTTATTGGACAGACCTCTTAGTATCATGTGGCATGTAGTAAATGCTTTGACTCAATGCTCTATTTTATTTTATTTTGATTTTTGGTTTTTTGAGACACAGAGGGTTTCTCTGTGTAGCCTTGGCTGTTCTGGACTTACTTTATAGACCAGGCTGGCCTCAAGCTCACAGAGATCTGTCTGCTTCTGCCTCCCTGAAGTGCTGGGATTACAGGCGTGTGCCACCACGCGCATTTCAGTGCTCTATTTTAAAGGGAACTTTCTGAAATCCTTTCTTGTGTTGGTGGTCATACTGAAGGCCTTATTCAGGTAGCATGCTGACTCTAGCTGTGCTCTAAAATAGGAATATTTCTGTTTCCTAGGTTGTATTTTTGCTCTAGATTTTACTAACTGTAATTTTACATGTTGGTGTAAAATTCTGGGATATTGTCAACCATGTGAGCTTTCCTTTTGTGGATAATAAGTTGTGCTATGAAATAGCTTGCTTCCTGAGCCTTTCATAAAAAATGACAGTCTTAATAGTGCTCTATTGTTGAGAGGTTCTAATGCTCAAGTGTGCAGTGACTGTGAGTTGAGGTAAAGTGCTTGTTCTGTCTTGCTGGAGCCTTGGCATTCATAGACTGTCACATATGACACTAAAATTTTATAGTATGCTTAGACTATCAACATGCATAAAACACCCTGAGCACCTTCTATTGAAAACAGAAAGATGTTTTTCTTTGTCCTTTGCTGCACAAAAGATTCATGATTGTAATTTTTTAGACTTCTTAGCAGGGTTAGACTTCTCTTCTATCGCACATATCAACTTCACAAAGTGCCCTAGTTGTCTGATATATTTTTAAAAAGAGAAATGCTAATAAAATTCAGAAGGGCCTGGTGAATAATGAAATGAGACAATTGCAGTAGGCACAACATTACAGTTTCCTCACCATGTATAGCCAGCTGTTAGCCACACACTGAACAGCTCACAACATGCACACAGCAGCTGAGCCAGAGGATAGGTTATTGGTGGAGTCACATTAAGAGGCGACTAGTGGAGGCAATTTGGGAGAAAAGCTGATAACAATCAAAACACTATTCTACTTTTTGTGAAACATCTGTTGCCTGTTTTTTGGGCCTTAGTATGATTTCCAAAACTGAGACTTGCATTATGTAAATATTAGTCACATTTCCTTCATTACAACAAAGGGTTTATTTTGGATCATTGTTTTATTAGAGTTTTTGGTTTATGATCCTTGGCTTGTTGCTTTAGGCCTGTGGTGATGCTGCAGTGAGAAAGAGAGGCTGATTCTACAGTTTTTCTTTTTTCAAGGCATGCCCCAGGGATCAAAATACCATTGGTGATTTGAGCTGGTGACCAAGCCTCCAACACATGGGTCTGTGGGGCAGAGACTTTTTGTTTAACAAAGTGAGGATGGTGGCTAAGGTTCTGGACCATTGTAGTAAGAGCTTGTAATTGTGCAAGGCAGCTGGATGCTTCTTGCCATGTTCTTAGACATGGCTTGCTTCTCTGTTGTCTGTGCACATGATTGCATCTTATTCTAATTTCTGCTTCTGTAAATCTTTTTCTTTGCTAGACATTTTGTTTTGTTTTTGTTTTTTGGTTTTTTTTTTTGCATTTTCAGTATAGCAAACTTTGTGCCAGCAGCTTATTTTTATAGCTGCTATGGTGTGTTGATGGTGCATCTTTCTGTCCTTGGCTAGATACTATAGTATCTTTTCAAATAATTAAAAAAAATTTTTATTGTAATCACTCTTGCTAAGTCAATTCACAGTATTTCAACTTTACCTTATGTTGAAAGTCTGTCTCCTAAAAAGTAGCAACTTTTTATAAATAAATTATTTATGGGCAGAATTATTATAACAGAAACAAATTGATAATGTTTTATTTTATTTAGTGTCAGAAATTTGGAGAGTATCACAAAGATGATCCAAATTCCTTCCGATTTTCAGAAACATTTTCCCTTTATCCACAGGTAAGTAGGTCAAAGAACGTGTTCTTTTCTCTTTTTACCAACAGCACTGAGTTTCATCTTTTTTGTTGTTTGTCTTTTGGTTTTTCTTTTCTTTGGTTTTTAAAGGTAGGGTCTCTCTATATAGCCTTTGCTGTCCTGGACTGCTTTGTAGACTAGGCTGGCCTTGAACTCACAGTGATCTGCCTGCCTCTGCCTCCCGAGTGCTAGGAGGGATTAAAGGTATGCACCATGATGCCTGGGTTGTTGTTTGTCTTTTAATAATCACATATGAACATATTTTATTGGATTATTCTCTTAGTTGGGTAAATTTTGGGATAACTCAGAAGTGAATTTTATGCTTGTGGTCAATGAAAAAATATATTATCCCTGTATGGGCCTTACAAATAGTTATTATTTATGGTGCTTGAAGACTTGACTGTGGGTGCAAGCAAGGCTAACCCCCAATAGCTTGCCATCTGAGGTAAGAGACTCTAATTACAATGATAATAAACTGCGTGAAGCATTTTTCCCAATGAGATAATGGCATGTTATCATCACCTATGGACAATTTTATGCCCTACTAGGTAAGATATGTGAGCTTAACTTGCCTCACAGCACCTTTACCATCTCTGTGTTTGCCTGTCTGTCAGTCTGCTGTTTTTCTTTTTTGTTTGTTTTGTTTTGTTTTTCTCCAGTCTTTGAGACAGGGTCTTGTTATGTAGCCAGGGTTAGTTTTGAACTTGTCATTCTCTTGCCTTAGTCTTCCCAAGTGCGGGGATTATTCACTTGTACCTTCAGTACTTCAGTCAAATTCGTTTTTGCCTCTAAAAGCTTTGTCCTGAAACTTCAATTTCTTTCTCCTTTTTAATTTTTTTCTATTTTTTTTAAAGAGGAAGCACAGAACAAGCAGCTTTTTTTAAAATTAAGATTTATTTATTATATTTATTGCATATGAGTGCTTTATCTGTAGAAGAGGGCACCAGATCTCATTATAGACAGTTGTGAGTCACCATGTGGGTGCTGGGAATTGAACTCAGGACCTCTGGAAGAGCAGGCAGCGCTCTTAACCACTGAGCCATCTCTCCAGCCCATCTATTTTAATTCTTTTAAATATAGGGTTTCTCTGTGAAACAGAGCCCTGGCTGTCCTGAAACTCACTCTGTTGACCATGCTGGCCTCAAACTCACAGAGATCCCCCTGCCTCTGCCTCCTGAGAGCTGGGTTAAAGGTGTGCGGCACCACTGCCTGGCCTGTTGCCCGTTTTTGTTTTCTTTTGAGCCCAGGTCTGCAGGCTCCCTGCGCAGCTTGTTATTGGAGCAGCCAGGCCTCACGCTTGCCTGGCAAGCTCGTGTAACTGCAGAGCAGCCTCGCCAGCCCAGACGGAGCTCATGAAAACATGGCGGACTTTCTTGCGGTATAAAAATACTTTAGAATATTCTGTTAAAGAATGACTACTTATTTATTTTTTTATTTTATATGTCTGTGTGTATGCCTGTATAAGTTTATGTGCACCATGTGTGTGCAAGTACAGGGCTTCTGATATCCTGAAATTAAGTTACAGGGAGTTGTGAACCCCAAGGCGGGTTCTGGTAACTGAAAACCCCTTAACTCTGGGTCCATAAGTAAATTCCCTTAACTGCTGAGTCATCTCTGTAGTCCTACTTTAGTGTACTTTTAACAGAACCTATGTTTTCATGTTGCTAGCGTGACAGAATAATGTCAGCAAATGTTTTGTTGTTAGAGAACTGCTCTTGCCATATTAAAATCAGTAAAAGCTATCTCACCTGTTTTATCTTGTAGTTTATGTTTCATTTAAGAAGATCTCCCTTCTTGCAAGTTTTTAACAACAGTCCTGATGAGAGTTCATATTATCGTCACCATTTCATGCGTCAGGATCTGACTCAGTCTCTCATCATGATTCAGCCCATTCTGTATGCCTATTCTTTCAGCGGGCCCCCGGAGGTAAGTGGGCAAGGACGAAGAGCTGATTGCCTGATTACTGTGATATGTGGCATTGGGAAAGGGAAAGCAACTGTTGTTTTGAAACCGTTGGAATTTGTTAAATTACTCTCTCAAATACTCATTTAAAAACACTTATGCATTCCCTTCAAAGTAGGTGGTGTGGTAGGTTATATCATTAAATTATACAAAACCATTAGAATGATACAGAAATTCATAGAAGATAGTCTTGGGTGATTGTGTTTAGTACTTGCTTGATAAAGCTACCAAGGTTTATGTTTTGTCTTTGTCTTTAGCAGGGCTTGGAAATGATCATGGTTCTGGGGGGAGATGGCTAACTTTATAGCTTAGTGTCTGATAGGACAGTCTTGTCAAAAATAAGTCTCTTGTTTTTACATATCTCATTTTCCTTTGGTTCTTTGCAGAGATACAATTGATAAACCCACCCTCTGGGCTATTTTGGAAAACTGCTTAACACACTTTGACCTGTTATCAAATAAAGTTGTCCATTTTACCATTTAAAACCATATAATGGCTGTATTTGGAAATAGTACTTTAGAAAAGATCTGTTTAACTGGATGTTTATGAGAGAGAGCTATTGATCAGTTTTACCTCATGTCTTTTAAAATAGTAGATGAAATGATGCTGCCGTTTGATACTTTTGGTTGTTGTTGTCTTTTTGAGATGAGATTTCTCTGTGTAGCCCTGGCTGTCTTGGAACTCACTATGTAGATCAGGCTGGCCTCAGACTCACAGAGATCCTCCTGTTGCTGCCTCCTCAGTACTGAGATTAAAAGCATTTGCCCCCATGCCTGGCCTGCTACTATATTCTTTTCAGGAAGTAATTTGTTGGACGTTTAGCTCCTTCGATCTGGAAAGTAAATTTTATAATAGCTTTGTGACTTCTGAGTAGCATATATAAGTTGTAGACACCTGAGAATTGTAGACTAGCTTAGAAAAGAACGGGAGTCCTTCATTTTGAGCACCTGTCTTTGTCCAGTCCCAGCCATTCTGTGACTCCATCTGCCTAAGGCTTTGCTTTTAGAGTTGGTTCTCGTTCTCTCCAATTTTTTCCTCCTATTTGTGCCATTCTCATCAACATAGTAACTTTTAATAGTGCTCATCTTTAAAAGAAAATCATTAAAAACACGGTTTCCTTTATTTTCTCTGATTATCACTTAATTTCTCTGTTTCCTGACACAATTGAACTCAAACTTATTTGTTGTCCATACTTAAGTTTTTAAAAAATTTGAAGTTTTTGTGTGCCTGCATTTATTTCTGTGCACCATGTGCATGCTTGGTGTCTGGTGTCTGAGGGGCTAGAAGAGGATTCTAGAGCTCCTGGAACTAGAGTCAGACACAGTCACCATGTAGCTGCTGTGCCATTTCTTCAGCCTCATACTTAAAAAAATATTTTTATTTTTATATATTGTGTATGTATGTGTGTCAGTATATGCACATGCGTGTGGCTGGTCATGGAGGATCGGAGGCTGTTTTGTCCCCTGTAGCCAGAATTACCTGGAGTTGTGAGCTGCTTGGTGTGAATTCTGGGAACTGAACTTGGCCTTTGGAGGAACAGCGAGTACTGTTACCCACCATGTTACCTCTCTTCCCACCATTGTCTATACGTTTGACCTCACAGTCTCTTTTCAACTTACACGAGGCAGTTTTTTTCCTTGACATTATGTTATAATATACTTATCAACATCACCCATGTTGGACAGCATCCTTCAGCAAACTCTCAACAGCATTTCTCTGGAGAGGGCTTTTCCCTTCAAAACCTTTTGCTCTGGGCTTCTGGTACCTATGATTCCTTCCCAGTTTTCTTTCTGCCCACAAAGAACTTTTTAGTCTTATTTTCCTGGTTTCCTCTTTTAGACTTCTAAGTCTTAGGTCCGTAAAAAAAGATTAACAGGTTAGTCTTTTGTTTGTTTGTTTGTTTGTTTTGGGTTTTCGAGACAGGGCTTCTCTATGATAGCCTTGGCTGTCCTGGACTCACATTGTAGACCAGGCTGGTCTCGAACTCACATTTGTTTGTTTGAGACAGGATCTTACTCTGTAGCCCAGGCTGGTCTGAAACTCAATGAATTTCCTGCCTCAGCCTCCCAAGTGTTGAGATTACAGGCATAAGCCTCTCCATTGGCAAGTGCTCAGGCTTGGCTTTCCTTCTCTTCAGTTTTTCTAAATGATGGAGCTAACCCCATAGCTTTGGTTGCCATCTTCATGCATGTGTTACTCAAACTGATAATCAATTCAAGGCGCTTCATTTCATATTCAGAGCTGTTTTCTCAAATACCTCAAATTTCTTATATCCCAGGCTTTTTATTTATCTCTCCCTCAGTATGACTGTCATCAGGCTTAGGAGCCATCTTTGATTTCTCCTTAAATCTTTAAAACTTTTTTTTGAGATAGTCTCTGTAGATAGCCTTGGCCATCCTGGAACGTGCTGTGTAACCCAGGCTGGCCTGGAACTCACAGACTCACCTGTGTCTGCCTCCCCAATGCTGGGATTACAGTTGTGTACTGTCATGCCTGGTACATTGACTTTTTAAAATTACATCAGTGTTACAGAGTCCTTAGAAAATTAAAATACATTGAGAGTTTGCAATGTCAAGAAATATTTTGTAAATTTAAAATTTAAGAAATAAGATGAAGGGAAGTAGGAGATACAGAAGCATGCTTTGTTAGGTAATGTTTTAATATATAATACCTCCTAGCAAATTTAAAACAAAAATTTAAAAAATGTAGATGATAACCATATCCCTATTATTGCTTCATTTCAGCCAGTTCTTCTAGATAGCAGCAGCATTCTTGCAGACCGTATTCTTCTCATGGACACATTTTTCCAGATTTTGATATATCACGGTGAGGTAAGATGATAGATTTAAAGCTATGTATGTGAAATATTTTCATTCTGGGTAAAAAGTTTTCCCTGTGTAATAGGTGGCTCATATTTAGTCTATGAAAAGTTCTGATTTATATTTTTATAAAATGTAGTTTTCGTACAATTTTATAAAATATATTTTATAAAATACTTGATTGTCTAGTCCAAAAACTAAAAATTCAACATACTTCAAAATCCAAACATTTTTGAGTACTAAAATATTACAAATAGAAAATCCTATTTTCCATGTTCAAAGTTATTAAGTTTTTGAATAAAATTGCTTTTGTTTGTTTGTTTATTTATTTATTTTTTAAAGATTTGTTTATTTAGGTATGCAGTGTTTTGCCTACATTATATGTACACTTGCATGCCAGAAGAAGGCACCAAATCTCTTTATAGATGGTTGTGAGCCACCATGTGGTTGCTGGGAATTGAAGTCAGGACCTTTGGAAGTGCAGCCAATGTGTTTAACCTCTGAGCCATGTTCTTTTGTTTTAGTTTTTGAAGCAGGGTCATACTTTGTAGCCCTGGTTGGTCTGGGACTTGGCAAGTTGGCCAGGCTGACCTCAGGCTTGTGTGATCCTCTTGCCTCAGCTTCTTCAGTGCTGTGATCACAGGCATGACCATCACACTCAGCCTGTCTTTGCTTTCTTTAAACTTGTTTTTATATTGGACTTCTTCTTCCCTCCTCCTTCCTTCCTTCTCTCATTCATTCTTTAATCGATTGGGGCTTACTTGTAGTATACATTGGCTTTTAAGTCACTCCAACCTCAGCTTTCTGAGTAGCTGAGATTACAGGTGCATTTAATGCACCTAGTTTTATTTTTACTTATTTATTTATTTTGTTTTTTTTGAGACAGGGTTTCTCTGTGTAGCTTTGGCTGTCCTGGACTCGCTTTGTAGACCAGACTGGCCTTGAACTCACGGCGATCTGCCTGCCTCTGCCTCCCAAGTGCTGGGATTAAAGGCATGCTCCACCCTGCCTGGCTTGCTTTTACTTTTAAATTGGAGAAGAAATATGCTTATTTTGTATTTAATAATATATCTTTTTACTTATATTTTCTCTATGGAAATAAATACTTGTTATGTTAAAAGTTGACTAAGTGGGAATATTTTCTTATTTTGTCTTCTTTTCTGAAGATAATGTCATTTGAAGAAAAGTCTACTCAAGAATTTTAGATCACAAAGAAATTTAACATAAATTCCTTGAATTCTTTTTAAAATTAGACTATAGCACAGTGGCGGAAGTCTGGATACCAAGACATGCCAGAATATGAAAATTTCCGGCACCTTCTGCAAGCCCCAGTAGATGATGCGCAAGAGATTCTTCATTCCAGATTTCCAATGCCAAGATACATTGACACTGAGCATGGTGGCAGCCAGGTGAGGAGCATCCCTGTGCTGTGTGGGGGCTACAGTGAGGCCCCTGCTTGTGTCTGATTATAACATGGGCAGTTTGCCACCAAAGCCAAGGGCAAGGGCAGGAGGCAGGAGGGGAAGGCAATGGTACTTGCTTTTTGCAATGCTTTGAGAACAAAGCATTACAGCTATTGCCTAGTTGCCTAAACAACCAGCCTTTTCTAGTTCTGCTTCCATCATAGCTCTTGTAACCTCCATGATGCCGCCCGCCCAGACAATGTGCCAGCTCTAGGTTAGCAAAAATATAAGAACGGCTTGGAAAATAATTTAGTGTGCTTTTCTTAAAGCTGTTTACTGATAAGGCCTACGAATATGAAGTTTTTAAAATTTGTTTCAGTTTTGTAGAAAGTAACTTGTCAGGTTAAAGAAAGCATTATAGAATTAAAAAGAGCTTTATGGTTGTTAGAACTCAGAGGAGTGACTAGATCTGTATATGCACATACATGGTCAGGTTAGAGTTGCTTAGTACATATTCTTGCTCTAGTCAGAGCTATAACAGTTTTCTATGAGTTGTTACATATTTTTCTTACTCCATAAATAAAGCTGGGTGTAGTTTGTTTACTGTTGTGTTCCTAGTATCTAGTACAATGATATATCAGTACCAATTCTATATACAGTGGCAATTTATTAGTTTTATTGTATTTATAATAAGAGCTATCATGTATTGAGATTTTGTAAGCATTTTCTATGCCTCTTTCATTTGAGCTGCATGCTAATTCTATTCTTTATATGTAATAGAATTAAGACTTAAGTTATTTGTGTCAAGGAAGCACATTAAATGATGGAAATAGGGTTTATTTTCTTTTTCTGTTCTTGTTCTTCTTTTAAGAAATAGTATCTTACTGTATAGCTGAGGCTGACCTTGAACATTCCTTCTGCCTCAGCCTCTTGCATACTGAGATTACATTTGTAAGCCTGCTGACCTAACTGGGGGTTAGTGATTGAATCCTGGCCTTCTTATTCTAGGACTAGTGCAGAAAAAGATTTTTGTATGATTCTAAATTTCAAAAGATCAGATTACTTATGTTCTTCTAGAATGAATTAAATTTTTGGATGAATTCACTCATCAATATCTTTTTTTAAAAAAAAAATTGTTTATTTTATGTATATGAGTATACTGTCTTCATGCACACCAGAAGAATGCATCAGATCTCATTATAGATGATTGTGAGCCACCATGTGGTTGCTGGGAATTGAACTCAGGACCTCTGGAAGAGGTCTTAACCTCAGTGCTCTTAACCTCTGAGCCATCTCTCCAGCCCTGTCAGTGTCTTAATGTGTGTAATTATTTTCCTTATTTAATTGCTTACTGATTGATTGATTGATTAGCTGTAGTAGAGGATGGATAAAAGGTTGCCTAAGTCATCACCTGTGGCTTAAGAAGTTTGAGGTTTATTAAAGTAAAATAATGTAGATTTTCATTTTGTTTTGTTTGTATCATTTTATGAGGCTTTAGACTTCTGTTGTTTCAGACTAGTTGGTAAAAACTATTTTCATACTCATTTTAAAGTAAGTTTTATGTTTATAATTTTAAAAATTTGTAAACATTTTATTTCACGTGTTTGAGTGTTTTGCCTGCATTTATGTCTGTATACCACATTCATGCTGTGCTGAAAAAAGTCAGGAGAGGGAGTGTGAGCCACCCCATGTGTGCTGGGATCCAACCCAGATACTCTGCAAGAGCAGCTGGAGCCATCTGTCTAGTCCTATACACACAACTTTTATATACTGAGTTTGGGATTCAGTAGTTTTTTTATGAATGTTACAAATATGTAATGTTGAAAGAGTACATTATTTATACTATGGCATTTTAAAATGTAATCTTTGTGTTACATTTTAACTAGTTTACCAATATATTCACTTAAGTTGGTCTTAGATGGTATAGTGTATGTAGCCTATCTTGCTAAGTCTTTTTTTGATCAGTACAATTATTTATCTATACATTTATTTATTTATTTATTTGTTTTTGCTTTTAAGGCACGCTTCCTCCTTTCGAAAGTCAACCCTTCACAGACTCATAATAACATGTATGCCTGGGGGCAGGTAAGTGTGAATAGCAGTATTGGAAGTCATTTCTTTTTTTGTTCTTAGTTTAGTAAAAGCTACATTTTCCCTGTATATTTAATGGTGATTTCTGTGGGAAAGTATAAGGGAAGAGTAGAAAATATAATTCGTAATTGGTACTACCTTGGAAAATAAAAACATGATTCTGTCACATAGAATCTCTTCAGATTCCCAGGTTAGCACTAATACACTTGAGGTAAGGAGCAATAAAGTGTTTGAGAGGCATATGAGGATTCAAGTGTTACGTCAGGAGCAATAAAGTGTTTGAGAGGCATATGAGGATTCAAGTGTTACGTCAGGAGCAATAAAGTGTTTGAGAGGCATATGAGGATTCAAGTGTCATGTCAGGAGCAATAAAGTGTTTGAGAGGCATATGAGGATTCAAGTGTCATGTCAGGAGCAATAAAGTGTTTGAGAGGCATATGAGGATTCAAGTGTTACGTCAGGCTGTACGTATGAAAGGTCACAGGAGTGCAGGAGAGCCCAGGGATTGCAGCTAAGGAAAGTCACTATCACTATATTCAAATTGGTTTAAGTCCTACCTCTTGATGGTTGTAAGTTGTCAACATTTATGGAATATTCAGTCTGCAATGGCCTCTGTGCTGGCACTTCAGGGTGTGATGTCAGTCTCCCACACCTTTGGAGAACTTGTGGTCTAATGCTAGAGATAAGCTACATCAGTGATGTACAAGCAGAATAGGCCGAGGGTGACTGCAGAGAACTGTAAAGGATTGGAGGGGTGGAAGAGGAAGTGGTGCATGGTGGGGACAGGAGAGAGAGTATGAGGAGGAAGAAGCTCAGTGAAAGGCCTGCTCAGCTTAAGGAAGGCTTTTATTTCTCTAGGTGGGGATGGCATGAGCAGGGAATTCCAGGTAGAAAGTACAGGCTGAGATGACAGGGTGTGTACGTAGAGATGAGCTGCAGGACTGAAAACTGGAATGCCTGGGTAAAGACTGAGCAGTTGTCTTTACTTGGGGGTTGCTGAATACTGTTGGACAGAGGAGCAAATTTGAATCTTAGACATGTGCAGGTTCAAGCTCTGTTAACTGAGGTAAGGCAAGTGAAGGGAGTGAAGGCAAGATGACATAGAGAATAGAGTCAGGAGGTACTTCAAAAGTATACTTTATGGACTTCAGTGGAAGTTGCAGGAAATGACTTTACTCCAGGCCAGGCCAGCAGCGGGCACAGATGAATCCTGACTGCGTCCTGGATTAGATGGGATAGCTATAACCAACATGAGTGGGGTGTCTTGTGAAATTTGAGCATAGACAGTCAGATAGCTAGTACAGTACCTTGAGTGGGAGTTTAGTGTTGGGGTTATGTGGAGTTTGCCATTAATTTTAGAAGATACACCTGGATACACATACTGGCAAAATGTCTTGGCATCTTCACACTTGCAGAAATGATTCAGCAGAAAGAAGAAAAAGGAAAAACAAGAAACATAAAGCTAGCACGGCTCAGTGTTAGCCAGTGAATGTGTGTGCCATGTGTGGCTGCTTATTGTATTTCCTTCCCAACTGTTTTAAAAATAGTTGATTGGGGAGCAAGATAAGTTGGGGTTTGAGCCAAGCCAACATCACCGAGAGAACTTTTGCCAGTAAGTGGAAAAATGGAAGGAAAGTACTACTTTTGATATTGATGTTGTAGAGTGGTGCCCATTGATTAGCTTTGGGCATAGGGTAGGACGATCAATAAGCAATAACTATTCAGAGAAGAACTCAGGGCCGTAGCTTTGCCTGGTGCTGAGAACCTCTCACTGCAGCAACTGCTCTAGTAAGCCCTCTCCTGTAAGCCCTACCAAACACGGTCTCCCTTCCTTCCGAAACTTTAAAAATCACACAAGCACATCTCTTTCTTCTTTGATCTTTAGCACATCTTTATAGAACTGTGCTAAAACTTGTCCATGGCTTCTTTGGGTGACTGCATCCATTCTATGGCTTCAGATGTCACCTTTAGTTTGGCTTCAAAGTGAGCTATAGACTTGAATTTCCTGTAGACATTTCACAGACAGAACTCGTCTGTTCATTTCCAAGACTCAAAGCTAGTCATTTACAGTTTCTCCTTCCCATCTCTGATTACTCACATCTGTTTTGTCTATTTCATTTACCATTCCCTCTCGTCCACGCCATTGACCAAAGCCAGGCCCTCTTGCTACTGTCACAGACTGTTGGGATCCCTTGCTAACTGATCTTAACACTTCAGCTATCCCCATTTTCAGACCCAGATTAGTCTCCTAACTTAGTGACCTGAATGTCAGCTCCAAAATCAACACTCTTGGTTCAATTACATATAGTATCAATTAGTCTCCATATTGTTACTGAGGGTCCTTACTGCTCTATTCAAATATCTCCTTTGTGGTTAGCTAGCATTTGGACCGTTTAGCTAAATTAGGTTTCTCATTCTGCTTTGACCACACTGAGCATGTTTCCCTCTCTGTGGTTTTGTTTCATTCACTTTGGGAACACCCTTATCACCCCCACAAAGTTGCTGCCATTTCACTGAATCCGTGAAATGGATGTGTGACAGGATTGTTGTATTATCCTTGAGTATGGTAGATCTGTGGAGGTGGTGTGCAATTAGGGAGGTTTTTGTTGTTGTTTTAGGCTTTCTGATATAGACATATCAAATCCAAGGTTGAAAAGTCATGAAAGGTGGGGAGATATTTATAGTAAGGAAAGGAGCTTAATCTTAGGAATGTGGAAAAGACATGGCTGTATATGACAGAACTCATGACTAAGCATGCAATACACCATCAGTATCATCCTTCACCCTTGTCCATTTTGCTGGGGAACCAGAAACCAAGTGTAATGTTAAGAAAAGCAGTTTTAGACGCAGAATATATCACCAACCTGCCGTTCTACCATACTTAGTTTTGATAACTGAGTTTTGGTTTTAGCTTTGGATCCCAAAGGAAGAGGAACTTAGATATAGTTAAGCAAAACAAACAAACAACCCAACAACAACAACAAAACAAAATAAAACTAGGAGGTTAGGAAAATAACATCAATAACTAGTTCAAAGAAGTGAGTAATAAGTAGCATGGAGAAAGGGAGGTGAAAAGAGACTTGAAAATAATAGTACTTTGGGGCTGGAGAAATGGCTAAGCCAGTAAGAATGGCTAAGCCTAGTCCTCTTGTAGAGGACTAGGGTGTGATTCCCAACAACCTACATGGCTTCACAATCATTTGCACCTCCAGTTCCAAGGGATTTAATGCCCCCTCTTATAGACTCTGTGGTCACTTCATGCATGTAATGCACATATATACATGCATACTCATTCATACACATAAAATTAAAATATACTTATAGAAATAGTATTTGTGATGGATTGAATATCAAGTGCCCCTAAGGGCCTCTTGGAATAGTCTGACAACCTGAGTTCAATCTCCAGATTCTGCCAAATGGCAGTAGAGAGCCAACTCACAAGAGTTGTGCTCTGTGGCCCTCACTCCTACCTGTGTCACACACTCCCTGCCCCAACTTTCCTCCTTCTGCTTCTTGTTTTTGTTTTTGTTTTTGTTTTTTTTTTTTGAGATAGGGTTTCTCTGTCTAGCCCTGGCTGTCCTGGACTCTTGTAGACCAGTCTGGCCTTGAACTCACAGAGATCCACTTGCCTCTGCCTTCCTGAGTGCTGGGATTAAAAGCGTGTGCCACCACACCTGTATTTTTTTTTTTTTTTTTAAGTAGATCTTACTTTGTGGCCCAGCTAGGACTTGAAATTATGATAATTTTACTTCATCCTCCTGAGTGCTGGGACTACAGTTGTGTGCCGCCACATCTGTCCCTACGGTCTTTCTTGACATGTGAATTTTTTTAAAAAGTATTTATTTAATGTGGTCTTGTACCACTGTGCAAAGTGAATGTGAAGTCAGAGGACAGCTTGCCAGAGTTGATTCTCTCCTTCCAGTTATGAGTCCCAGGAACGGAATTCAGCCTTGGGGAAAATACCTTTACCCACTGTGGTGGTTTGAAGAGGAATGGCCCCACAGACTCAGGTGTTTGAATGTTTGACTCATATGGAATGACCCTATTAGGAGCTGTGACCTTGTTGGAGTAGGTGTGGACTTGTTGGAGGAAGCGTGTCACTGTGGCGGTGGCTTTGAGGTCTCATATATGCTCAAGTCAGGCTTGTGTGATACAATCTCTTGCTTGGAGATCAAGATGTAAAACTCTCAGCTCCTCCAGCACCGTGTCTGCCTGCATGCTGCCATGCTTCCCGCCATGGTGATAATGGACTAAGTCTCTGAAATTATATGCCAGCCCCAGTTAAATATTTTCCTTTATAAGACTTGCCTTGATTCATTGCAATAAAATCATAACGAAGACACCCACTGAGCTATTTTGCCTGTCCTTCTTACAGTGATACTATTTTTGTGCACTTTTACTTAATTGCTAATATTTATATGAGGCCTGTATTATTAACCATCCTTTTTAGAAGAGAAAATTGAGGCTAGATAGGTTAGCCTATGAAAGATAAAACTACATTTTACTTACTTATTTTGTGGGCAGGCATGAGTGTGTGTGGAGGTCAGAGGACAACTTGGGAGTCTGTTGTCGCCTTCCACCATGTGGGTCCTAGGGACTGAACTCAGAGCATAAAGCTTGATGGAGGCACTTTTGTTCAGTGAGTCTTCTTGCTCGCCCAGAGCCCTGTGTTTAACGCAGGCCAGTCTAACTCTAGATTCAGACCTTAGGTTAATGTAATGATTCTAATTTGGGAATTAACTAGCTGAATATTTTGCTAAAAATTAATGGAATCTGATCTCTTAGATTGCTAGAAATGAAGAACCCAGTGATAGCTGTGCATAGTAGCACAGCCCTGTAACTCCAGCCATTGGAAAGTTGAGACAGGAGTATAAGGAATTCAAGATCAACCTTAATGTTGGTGGGTAGCCTGAGGTACATGTTCCTGCCTCAAAAACAACAACAACAATAAAGCGCGCACGCATACACACACACACACACACACACACACACACACACACACGAGGAAAAAAGGAAAAATCTTTTGTGCCTTGTGGTATGATGATGAAGGCCACTCTCAGCATTTAGATATCGGCATTCTGGTAAACATCAACATCACTGTGAAGGGGTGCATTGTGAAGGGCTCCCAAGGAAGTCTCTGGAGGAACCTTAGTCACATCCATGCTGAACTCAAGTATGTGAATAGGTTGTGGCGCTGGGACGATGAGTGGTGAGGGATGGAAAGGAACTGGCTGCTGTTTGTACTGTCTGTAGTCAGTGAGCACATGACGAAGGATATCACACGGGCTTCCAGCACAGGATGAGCTCTTCATGTGCTCACTTTTTCATCAGTGTCAGTACCCAGGAGAATGGGACCCTTACTGAAATTAGAAATGTCATAGGTGAATAATGTATTCACAGTTCACAGGAGGACATGTGTTATTTGTCCAATATCTCAATTACAGAAAGATGGATTAATCCTTGATGGGAATGAGGTGCATTTATTTCAAATTCAGCTGCTTTGATTTAGCCAATAGCAAGTTAGAAGTAAGGATATGAGAAATATTTTGGATGATGTCTATGCTTCTGAAAAAAGGGAAAGACTGATGAATAATCGAAGTATAGAAACAAGGTTCTGGCTTGTAAGGCAAACGTGTGGGAAGAAAAAAAACTTAGAACGATGACTTGTAATAATGAAAAAAAGGAACACACACATATACACATGCATGCACCCATATATAAACACACACAAACATACTCACACAAGTACTCACAGAAGCACAATTCCTGTGATAAGTATTATCCATGGAATGGCCTGAAGAGGGCATCACTGCAGCACATTTATGCAGTGCTTTATATCCTAAGTGATGTAAAGCTTGAGCCTAGCTGTGTAATTCTGGGTGTATTTTGTTTTAGTTTTTAAATTTTATTTATTATTATTGGAGTGTATGCAATGTATGTATGCGTATGTGCACACATGCCACAGTACACATTTAGAGATCAGAGGACAACATTGAAGTTAGCTCCCTAGTTTCACCTTTGTGTGTATGCAAGGGGTTGAACTCAGGTCTCCAGGCTTGCATGGCAAGCACCTTTATCTGTTGAGCTCCTGGATATATTTTATTTTTGTTTCTCTTATTGAAAGTAGATTTTTTTTCTCACACAATATATCCTGTTTGTGGTTTTCCCTCCCTCTGCTCCTCCCAGTTCTTTCCCATCTAGGTTCATTCCTTTTCTGTTTCTCATTAGAAGAAAACAAACAGGCTTCTGTTGTTTTTAAACAAAATCCCAAACATTCAATTTTGCCAATAAAGACTCAGCAGCCTGATGCTGGGGTGAAAACCTGCTTGCTCAGAGAAGCAGAGAAAGCACCCAGCTGACTTTCCTACTCAGCCAACATCCCAGAAGGAAAAAGCCCTTTCTCTTCCATACATAACAGATACAGGCCTGGGATTGGATGTGTTGAGGTGGAAACTAAGTAAAATGGGAAAAAAAAAAAAAAAGTCTTGTTACAGGAAAGACTACAAGCAAGAGACACTAGGTTGTTGGTGGTGTTATTTGTACTCGCCTGAGAAAATGATGAGTGTAGAATGAGAAAAAATGTTTGAGTGTTCACAATAATGCAATAATGATATCCCAAACATGTAATAGTGAAATGTGCTTGACACTCCATCTGCTTTATGCTACTTACATCATCCTTGCAGCACTGGTGGGCAGAGGGAGGCCTTGTTACTGTGTGGGTGCAGAAACAGACACAGATTTGGTGGTCTCTGAGGGACACAGTAAAATTTCATTGCCAATTGATTGGCTTATCAAAGAGTTTTCTGAATGTAGCTTTTATTAAAATTGATATTAGAGATTTTCCTTCACTCCTGTTAATTAAAACCTACAAAAATCAATTAAAATAACTAGAAAATTTGATAAGCATATGCTATTTTAAAATAACATAAGCTGGGCACTGTATGTACACCTTTAATTCCAGCACTTAAGAGACAGAAGTAAGAAAATCTCTGTGAGTTGGAGACCAGCCTGATCTATATGGAGAGAGGTGGGGAGGGGTAGAACCAGACAGAGAGGGAGGGAGGGAAAAGAAGGAAAGATGAAAGGAAGTGAAAAAGGAAAGGGAAAAAGAAGGAAAGGAAGGAAGAAGAGATAGGGGTTTGCTTCCTTCTAGCTAGCATTTCTGTTAAAAATGCCAGAGTGAAGGGAGTCTGGAGAATAAGCTATTGTAACAAAAAGAGATGATGATGATGATGATGATGATTGTGTGTGTGTGTGTGTGTGTGTGTGTGTGTGTGTGAGAGTTTATATGCAGCAGGAGGACAATGAGGGAAGACGAGGGTGTTGGATCCCCTGGAACTGGCACTGGACTTGTGTGATTGTCCCCTGCCATGTGGGTGCTGAAAACCAAACCTGATCTTCTGCTACAGCAACAAGTGCCCTTGATTGCTGACCCGTCTGTGCAAACCCCAGCTGTTTTCTTTTCTTCTCTTTTCTTTCTTTCTTTCTTTCTTTCTTTCTTTCTTTCTTTCTTTCTTTCTTCTTTTTCTTTTTTTAGTTTTTTTTTTTCAAGACAGGGTTTCTGTGTAGCCTTGGCTGTCCTGGATGCACTTTGTAGACCAGGCTGGCCTCGAACTCACAGCGATCCACCTGCTTCTGCCTTTGAGTGCTGGGACTACAGACATGCTCTACTTCGCCTGGCTGCTATTTTTCTTTTTAATTATTATCAGTTGTTTAAGTTAGCATACACGGTGATAAGTTTCTTTATGGTGTCTTCTTATTTGCCACTTAGTTTTTATTTTTTTTAATTTAATCTTACTTATATCCTTTTTTGGAGACAGAGTCTCTGTGTAACTCTGGCTGTCTTAGAATTTTCTATATAGACCACACTGTCCTTGAACTCACAGAGATTGACCTACCTTTGCCTCTTGAGAACTGGAATTAAAGATATGTGCCACTACACCTTATCAGGATTTGATTTTTAATTACCTATGTAGGCACGTGTCTGTATGTATCTGTGTAGTGCTTGTGAAGGCCAGAAGGTGGCAACAGATTCAATGGGGTGAAGTTATAGGCAAATGTGTGCTACCTGGTAAGGGTCCTTCCTGGTGTCTAAGTCGGGTCCTCTGCAAAAGTTGTAAGCTGCCTGAACAGTTGGTGCCATCCCTCCAGCCTTCATTATACTTTATTCTAATTTGTCTCCCTGTTCTTCTGCCTTTTTCAGTCTCTCATGTCCCATTCCCTTTTATTGCCCTAAGTACTCTGTAGAAAAATATTATTAATATTTATATTGATTAATATGATTACTAATATAGCAATTATTATTTAACATGCTATTATAAAAATAAAAGACTCAGACACCTGTCAGATTTTTAATAACCTTAAAGCACTGTGACTGGGCAGATAGATCTTTTTTTAAAGAATATTTCTTTTTTATTTTTTAATAGTATTTTTTACATGTACATTTATATTATTACACATAAACTACATACAGCAAGAACTATGAAACAATCAAGAGTTATATTAATATTACATTCATAGTATTTTGGCTATTTGTATTTGGCAAGCTTGAAGAAAACATTTTCCTATCTTGGTGAGTCTAAAATTCAGAATGTTAATCAATATCTATCATATCTCATTTCTGTCAATTTAAAACATCTATCTAGACCTAAAAACATCTTAACCCCTAAACAACTAAGCTTAATTGTGAAACTAAACTAAGTAAACAGAAAGTGCAGGTTAGCAGCTTCTAAAGTGAAAAAAAATAACAGTTTGTTGCCTGAACAGTCACCCAACACTCTCTATAACACTGGAGCATCTTCTTCAGCTTTCTGGCCCAGTACATCTGACAGACATATTTGTGAGGTAGGAACTATTGAGGACTTAATTGCTTACTTACCCTGTCTTGGCAGAATTTGGCCGTCGACTCTGCCTGCATCAGATTTTTAGGCAGAATTCTGTCATGGTTGAAACAAGGACATTTTCACTGGGCAGATCTTAACCCCCTAAGCTACTTTGTTATCTTCCAGCCACACATCCCATCCAAAATCCCCACAAACACCTGCACATGTTTCCATTTGGGCTGCTTTTCTCCATCGTGGCAGACCTCAGAGCATGCTCTTCCTGGCCATATGCTTCTAGTTCACGCTAACCCATGGTGACCAGCTCCTTCTTCTTCCTTCCTCTTACTTCTCCTCCTGGTCCTTCTGCGACACCCTCAGAAGCCCACGTCCTAGCTCCACTACCTCTCTTTTGCCAAGCCCAGGTGTAGGCTCTTTATTTGCCAGTCAGGGACAATTTGGGACGCAAACTTTACACCACGCCATTATGTATACATGAAGATGTGCTTGGAAGGAACTTGGGGAATAAGCAGTTAACCTTTGAATATGTAGAGGCCCCAGATCAAGCCCAGCAGTACCCCCTTCTGCTTTTATGTCAGATGTATCCCATTGCAGTACTCTCACTCACTGAAATTACTTCTTCCTCTCTCATAGTCTCTTTCCTAGACTTACCTCACACATTCTTATGTGTGAACCAGTGAAGACGTACATACATCTTCTTTGAAAATGGAAATACACACACACACACACACACACTCTCTCTCTCTCTCTCTCTCTCTCTCTCTCTCTCTCTCTCTCTCTC
>OU015742.1:153927239-153958237 GCA_907169655.1 Acomys percivali | reverse complement strand
GTGTGTGTGTGTGTGTGTGTGTGTGTGTGTGTGTGTGTGTGTGTGTGGTGTGCTCTCACGTGCTCGATTGTGCTGATAAAATAATGTCATTTGTGCTGTTGGAGAGTTTGCAGTTTTAGCAGCACCAAGGAGGTATCAGTGACCACCCTGAGGGGGTCTAATGTGGTGTGGCTGTGTCAGGACTGTCATGGGAAGACAGACAGTGGGGTAAAATGCATTTTGGAATCCTTAGACTCAGATTTGGGGACCACACACATGGAACTGGTAGCTTCAGTTATGGAACTAGATGAGATGGCCCTTCTTTATTTATTTATTGGGGACTCACAAGGTGTGTGGGGAGCAAAGCGTCAGGCACAGTCTTCCTCCTTTAGGCACGGATTATGGTGTCGCACATGGTCTCTTATGATGTTTAATTCTAAAACTATTTTTAATGAGAACATTAAGCCTACTGATTTATCAAATATGTATTATTCGGCAAGGAAGTATTTCTATTAAAAAAAGCTATCAAGTTGCTGAAATATTAATGGTAGTACTATATCATTTAACTGAAGAGAATGTTTTCATTGAATCCTGGGTTATAATACCCAGAATTATGTTCTGTATTTTAATAGGGCTGTAGAGAGAATAAGATCTTGAGTAATACATTGGGAAATGGCTCAATTAATAGTTGTTCTTAATTGAGAAAGAGCTCACTTTATAGGGAGGTGTAGAAGAATGCCAATGCACAGTATGAAATGCTCCTACTTAGGTATGCTTAGAATTGGCTGGTTAACTGTTACATGGTGTGTAGACATGACTGTACCTGGAACTGAAAGATAAACTTCTCTGTGAACTGACCAGAGCCTTTTGCTTTACGTTCTCCATGCAGTGCTTTTCTCATTTAGAAGGGGCCAGCGAGAAGAGACTTGATACCCTATGAGCATATACAGGGGGAGGTAATCCCTTTCAGGAACAGTCATAGGGGAGGGGAATAAAGGGAAAATGGGAGGGAGGGAAGAATGGGAGGATACAAGGGACGGGATAACCATTGAGATGTAACAAGAATAAATTAATAAAATAAAAAAAAATCCAAATGGCAAAAAAGGGGGGGCATTTCAATTACGCTTAGCTACTGAGTGCCATGCACATGCCTGACATGCTCACTGTAAAGGACTCTGGGATTAGTTCCCGTTTGGAGTCTATAGTCCAGCATGGCTTCAGGGAGCTACTGTTTTATTAGGGCGGGGTTTTTGGGCAAGAAAGGCAAGCACAGTTGCGGTGCTTACTCAGCTTGTATGGTGACGGCTACACTTGCTTCTCCATTGGAACCCTTTGGATCTCCATCTCCATCATTAGCTGTCTGCAACACTGAAGAATCTCCTGGATCTGTGGAAGGAGACTGAGTACCGGACTGGAAAATCTTCACCCTTCTGCAAGCTCTTCCACAAAGTAGCAGCTTTGGGGAATGATGCACTCCCTCCCTCCCTCCCTCCCTCCCTCCCTCCCTCCCTCCCTCCCTTCTTTCCTTTCTTCCTTCGCTCCTTCCTTTCTTCCTTCCCTTTCTTTTTTTCTTTTATTTAATTTATTCAGATTACAACTCAGTTGTTATCCCATCACTTGTATCCTCCCGTTCCTCCCTCTCTTTCCCTCCCTTCCTCCCTCCCTCACTTCCTCCCACTTTCCCCCTACAGGGTCTCGTTATATAGCCTTGGCTGGTTTGGAGCTCACCATGTGGACCAGGCTGGCTTCAAATGTATAAAGCTTCTGCCTCCCGAGTGCTGGGACTGAATGAGGTGTGCCACCATGGCCAAGCTGATGCATTTCTTATTGTTAAATTTAATAAATTGGTGACTGTCAAATAGGGATATGTTAAAAAATATATATAATAAAAATTGTTAATAGATAATTATCTATCCAGAGTAAAATATCCAAATCCTCAGCAGAGAAATGAGACCCGTCAGTGACTGTGTTCACTTCCTCTCATTTGCTGCTCCGCTGAGCTAAGCAAACAGTATCAGTCTCATCTTTAAGCCAACAGATATGACCCAGTTTTCTATATTGCTCAATCCTTAGACTGGCTGCTGTTCTATGAAATGGTTTGGTGGTGTGGGAATGTCTTCACCTGAGGATACTGGTGGCTAATGAGCAGTTAGTTATATTGTAGGAAGCGTGAGTAGGAAAACCCAGGTGGCACCAGGCATGCTGTAGCGAGAGGAAAGGAAGGCAGACAGAGGAGAAACACCATCTAGAAGCAGTGACCTGGTGGTGGGACATTGAGGTGAAGGTCCACCAGTGGCAGCTGCAGCAAAGTGGTTCCCAGACTGTGCTACATCTTGAAGCTGTGGCCTCCTTCTACCATTGCTCCTAAGTGTGCTCAGCTGTTGAAATAACTACTCCTTATTTGAGATAAACTTACCTGTGGAACAAAGGTCCTGGTGACTAATGACTTATCCTCTGGCCTGACTGCACTGGAGTGAATAGAAATTCAATATTCCCCCAACAAAGTCACAAGTGAAATAATGTGGCAATATTGGGACAGAGTTCCAGGAGAGGCCATCCTGAATCTCATCTGTTTGCTTAGAAAAGATACATTTCACCCAGTTGTGGTGTCTTATTTAATGATATCCAGCAGAATTAATATTTACAATTCTGAATACAGCAGGGCTTTAAAGTTTTAAAAGTTACTTTTCTTTACTTACTTGTTTGCACATCTAGGTGCGGAGCTCAGAGGACACCTTGTGGAGTCAGCTCTTTCCTTCTACCGTGTGGGTTCCGGGACTGAGCGTAGGTCACCAACCAGGCTTGTGGCAAGCGCCTTTACAGCTGCATCATCTCCCTTCCAACAACAGGCCTTCATCAGTGGTGGAAAACACAAGGTGCAGATAATTATGGAAGGTGGACTTTTTTTTGAGACAGGGTCTCACTGTGTAGCCTTGGTTGGCCTGCAACTTGCTGTATACTACTAAGCTTGATGTGAATTTAAAGAGATTCACCTGCCTCTGCCTTCCGAGTGCTGAGGATTAAAGGCGAGCGCCATCATACCTGACCCTGAAAGGTGTGTGTGGTAGACTGAGACTTGAACCCAGGTCTTTATTAATGCTAAGCACACACTACCACTGAACTATATACTATCAGGTCCTATCAAAACAATCTACTTTGTTTTTGTCTCCAACTGCCCCTATAAGATTGCTTAGTATGGGAGGCATCTCACCTACAATCATGCCGTGAAGGATTTCAAGCTGGTGATTTTTGCATCACTTCAAAGTTACTCAGTTGCAAATCTCCCCAGGTAACAATGGCTTCACCTCATCCTGTGCTGGGTTAAGAAATCATTTCATAGCCAGGCGTGGTGGCACATGCTTTAATCCCAGCACTCAGAGAGTCAGAGGCAAGTAGATCACTGTGAGTTGGAGGCCAGCCTTGTCCACAAAGTGAGTCCAGGACAGCCAAGTCTACACAGAGAAATTCTATCTCTGACTTGCACCCCCCCTTGCCCCCCCAAAAAAAAGAAAAAAGAAAAAAATTTTATCCATGTTTCCATGTGATAGTTTAGTTCACACCTCATATAGGATATATTATCTTGATGTGAGTTCAAGCCATTTGCTATATATTTATGCACCAAAAGAATATAAATAATATGCAGAAAATTCTCATCATTCTGAACCCTAAGGAGTTCTTAAACAGCTTGTCTTGGTAGTGGCTCTATTCTGTACATTCTCTATTTAGCTCATGGAAATTTTTATTGAGACACATCCACTCAACCCTTGCCCCATAATGATTTCTTTTGAACCTATGACTTTTTAAGACTATTTTTATTCTTAGACACAGATTTTGCTTGCAAACTGCACACCCTGAAATCTTGTGAGCTGATTTTTTCTAAAGATAGACACATAATAATTGTGTGTGTGTGTGTGTGTGTGTGTGTGTGTGTGTGTGTGTATGTATTTCCTCATTCAGGTGTACAATGGCAAGAATTGAGTATCAACCAATTCTAATGAAAATCTGAGCTTTGGCCATGATAAGAGCACTTGTCACATGAGTACAAGGACCCAGCGCTTTCAACACTCAGGAGGCAGAGGCAGGGAATCCACTGAACAAGCTAGTTAGACTAGGAGGATTGGCAGCCTACACGTTCAGCAGGAGCTGCTGCCTCCGTATACAAGGTGGAGAGTGACCAACTAAGACACCTGTTATCAAGCTTGAGCTTCCACACACAGGGAGACCTGTACACACATGTGCAGACCCACATATGCAAAAATGCGCACAAGACACTTGTAACAAATAAATAGAAAACTTATGTTTCTCTCCGAGCTGCTGGGTAAGAGCCCCCATCTGCTCCTAGTGAAAATGATGACTTGAGGTTAAACCTCCCGTGGCCTGTCATGTTTTGAGGGTTTCTGCCCACTGGCTTTGTTTGGTGGTGGGGTACCATTTGTAGACCGGGGCTGTGGGAAAGAAAGCTATTTAGTGAGGAGAGTCCCTCCTTGCTTGGGGTTTACATTATCATATGACACTGTTCTGCCTTGTATAACACCGGTAAATGTCAGCCCAGAGATGCTACCATTCAGTCACCTTCTGTGCAGTGTATGTAGGTGACACGAGTGTTGATAAACTAGAGGTGACAGGACTTACAGAGCAGTGCCCTGTGCTAAAAATGTCAGCTGCTGATGAGTCGAGAAAGTTAGAAATAGCAATAACCTACCAGCCATATATCTGCAGGGAGAGAGGTATGCAGTCTTTAATCATTTGTCCTCCCCAAAACTCTCTGGGAAGAAAATCATGATCTCATTTCAAATAATCAGTGGAAGATTTTTTTTTCCCCTGTGCGCTAGGTGACTAGGTGACAAAATTAAAGTTTTGTCCTATATTTCCGAATCTTGTGATTTCACAAAATTAGTGATGCAGTTTTATTTCCAGCCAAGTATTCTTCATTGCTAGATTTTAGAGGGGTCAGGAAGCAAGCTCATCAAGAGATGCAGATTATTCCGTGCTTTTTGTTTTCTTGGGAGCTGTGTCAGTATAATTTTGTGTTGTGTCATCCACTGACTTGGAGAATTGCTCCCATAGCTCTTTTTTCTTTCAAACAAACAAAATTTTCTTATGTATTTAAAATACTTTGCTTTAATGCTAGGGTGACCCCCTCTCCCAGGTCTCTTGACAAATCCCAGAGGTGCCCTCCTCCTCTGATTTCTGTTCTCTCAGCAGGCCCTCTCTCCCCCACTCTTGCTCCCATAGCTCTTGGGCTGAATAAACATTTAAATTCACCATTGCTTTTTATGAATAATTCAGCAAGCAGGAGATGCAATTGCTAAATAAATGAAATAAGAAAAGATACACTGAAAATAAACCGGAAAACACTTCAGAATTGTATGTCCATTAACCGTCAAAGGCAGTTTGGCTGCAATAGCACCTTTGGCCCACCAGGCGGCAGTAGCTACCACACAACAGGAAATTCTGGACTTCTTTCTGTACTTTAAATTTTGCATTTTTTTTCTAATTTTTTTTTTTTTTTAGGGTTTCTCCCCCTACCAACATTCATGTTTTGCTAATCTTTGAAAGCTATTATCTTTTTCCATCTGAAATAATTGGACCCTAAAAGTAAAATACAGTTTGCTGAATGAGTACTAATGGGAAAACACTTTAGTTCCCCATTGTAAGTGAAAAGCTTTCAAAGTCTGTGTTCCCAAAGGAAAATACATGAAACCTTTAATTTTCTCTGTGACTCAATTTATTTAAAAGTGGTGATTGTGAGCCTACAGCAAATGGATGCCTGTGTGGCGGTGAAGGTCGTGTCGTCTTTGCATCTCCAGATGTGACCGTAAGTTTGACCTACAGTCTCATATAATGTTTAACACGTTGGCTACATTTCTATTTTCTTTACGACCTGAATATAGAGAAGGTATGAGGGTATGCCTAATTCAGCAATAGTCAGCCACAGGAGGGAGCTCAGGTCAGAAACTCACATTTAGTGGGCAATTTTTAAATTTTTATTTTTAAATATAGTTTATTAATTTATTCATATTACATCTAAATTGTTATCCCATCCCTTGTATCCTCCCATTCCTCCCTCCCTCCCATTTTCCTCTTACTCCCTCCCCTATGACTGTGACTGAGGGGGACCTCCTCCCCTTGTATATGCTCATAGGGTATCAAGTCTCTTCTTGGTAGCCTGTTATCCTTCCTCTGAGTGCCACCAGGCCTCCCCATCCAGGGGCTGTTTTTTTTTTTTTTTGTAGTTCAAAGCTCCTCCTGGTCAGTTCCCAGGCTCACAGCAGTCACTTAGCATGCGGGTGGAGGGCTTCTGGGCAGGTATGCAGCTTTGGTAAATGTTGGGAAGAGTGAGAAGCTCCACTCTGTCTAATCAGCAGTTTCTGAGTATTGGCTGGATCCAGTTTGGATAACAGTTTATATAGAGAATTAAAAAAAAAAAAAAGATTTGGTGTTCCCTTCGCTCCACTAGGAGTCTTGTCTAGTTAGAAGGTGCTTTCCTCAGTCTCCATGACCCCTGCTGCTAGTCTCACCCCCATATCCTCCCAGAAGCCTATGCTCTTGTAGGTCTCCAGTTTGTCACAGAGATGCCCCGCCCACGGTTTCTCTTCTCTCTGCAGGCCCTCTGTCCTCCTGCCCCTGCTTTCCTCTTGCCTATAAGGATAAAGATATCCCTCAGGGATAAAGATAGAGCAGAGACTGAAGTGATGTCCAGCCAATGCCTGGCTCAACCTTAGGACCCCAACCCCAATCCCCACCATGGGAGAGAGCCAACAATACTCTGCTGTGCTTGCAGACGGGAGCCTAGCATAGCTGTCCTATGAAACGCTCCACTCAGCAGTGGATCAAGACAGATGCTGAGACTCACAGCCAAACTTTGGGTGAAGCATAGGGAATCTGATGGAAAAGTGGAGGGGTGGGGGTGGGGGAGAAGGATAGAGGACCTGGAGGGGACAGGAACTCCTCAAGAAGACCAACAGAGCCAACTAGCCAGGGCCCAGAGGGGCTTGCAGAAATTGAAGCACCAATCGAGGACCATGCAAGGACTGCACCTAGGCCCCCTCCACAGATGTAGTTGAAGGGCAGTTTGGGCTTTATGTGGGTCTCTTAGTAAGGCAGCAGGGGCTGTTTCTGACAGGGACTCTGTTGCCAGTTTTTTAAATCACTTCCCCCTGGTGGGGCTGCCTTGCCAGGCCACAGGGGAAGAGAATGTGCTCAGTCCTCATGTGACTCAATGTGCTGGGGTGGATTGGTGGAGGGGGGAGTGCACTTTTCTGAGGAGTAGGAGAGGGGAGAGAGAGGGAAGAGGGAGGAAAGGTGGGGCCAGGAGGGGAGGAGGGGGGGGGGGCTACAATCAGGATGTCAAGTGAATAAAATAAATAAATATTAAGAAAAAAATAAAAAGGATTTATTTTATTAATTATATGCATGTGTGTGCATTATATATCTATGTATTTATACCTGAGTACCCATCCCCACAGAGGCTAGCAGCATCAGATCCACCAGAGTTGGCATCACAGGTGATTGTGAGCCATCCTATGCGCTGTAATATTAGAACACTGTCTGGCCTGTAATAAATGCCCTGTAAATGCTATCTGTCCTTACAGTCACACGAAGCCTTGTTCTGAGTGTTTATTGTGTGTGAGTTACACTACATTGTCACCTGCCTTTTAAAGAGAAGGAAATAAAGGCTTGAGAATCTTTAGAACAGTTTCATGACTGGTAAACAGTAGTGTCCACGGATTACACCGTGGAGAAGAGAGTCACACAGATGTACCACAAAGGGCAAACTGATAATGTCTTTAGCAGAGAGCGTGTGCTCTGTGTGCTAAGGACTGCCTAGAGATAGGCACCATACCACTCCGTGAGTGACCTGGGCTGTCAGCAGGGTGTTCGCCTGGGAACACAAGCCCTTCCCCTCCCTTTCCCCTGACAGTAACCAAAATTTCTCCTGCTTGTGTTGGTCTGCACTGACATTGGGGCCTCTGGAGCTTCTGCCCAGAAGGCACTTGCCCTTGGTCTCTGACTGGCTGCCTTTGCCTGACTGCCACCCTATTTTCTAGGGTCTTTCTCTTAATGACATTGCATGGGGCATCAGTACAGATGTCCTGGTGTCCAGGTCCCCTATGTCCTTTATGTAGCTGTGGGCCTTCATAACTTTCCTGATACATCCCTCTGGGTACTATCTGTATGCTGTGTTTCAATTTTCTGGTAGCGTCTGCATTTTTCTCTGTTATGTCTAGAGGGTGCAATCTATCCACAGGCAATCGGAGCCTCGGGCTCTTACAATCTTTCCTCCCTTTGTTCTGTGATTTTTCCGGAGCTTTAGGCGTAGGGGTTGAACTGTCGATGTAACAGTTGGAGTTGGACATCCCACCGTCACTTATTCTTTGTATTTTGATCAGTTGTGGCTCTCTGCAACAGTCTCTATGTGTTGCAAAAAGAAGCTTCTTTGATGTGGTACCCTTGACAGGTACCCTTATGTGGGCATCCTGATAGATATTTAGGAAACAGAAATTACGTAGTTTAGAAAACTGGCAGAAGTGTGTTCTCTTGAGCCTGTGTCTTCTCCAGCTGTGGGTTGCTGGCTAGGTTTACAGTAACAAGTATGAATTCCTTCCTGTCGAGTGGGCCTTAAGTCAAACTAGACAGCAGTTGGTTACCCCCAGGATAAAAGTACCACTTTTTTTTTTTTTTTTTTACCATTGACTCACTCATCCTTAGAAACATTTGTTGTTTTTACATTTGTTTAGTTTGTGTGCCTCTGTGTATAGGTGTATACACATGTAGAGATTAGGTGACAGCCTTTGGGAGTTGGTGCTTTCCTTACGTCATGCAGGTTTCAGGGTTCAAACTCAGGTGACACTCAGGTCAACAGGTTTGGTGGTAAATGCCTTTCCCTACTGAGCTGTCTTGCCAGCCCTACCTTCTCCGTGAGGTTTCCTGACCTCCATCCTTTCATAGCTCCCCACACAGAATCAATATTATGACCTATTTTTCTCCCATTGTGTCTGTCTTTCCTGTGAAAACACACTATTTCTATTAAGAGCAACCACTCCTGACCCTTGAAGTATTAGGCCTCTGTGTAGCCTTGGCTGCCCTGGACTAGCTTTGTAAACCAGGCTGGCTTCTAACTCACAGAGATCCGCCTGCCTTTGCCTCCCCCAGTGCTGGGATTATAGGCCCTTTGCCACCAGCCTGGCTGATGATTCATTTTTTGAATGAGTGGAGTTAATAAATTAAAAGTGAAGAGTGCTATAGGTATTGCTTTGGGAAAGATGGCAGCCATGCCTTTTCATGAAGCCCCGTGAGCAGGCACAAACAGGACTCCCAGGTCCTGAGTGTACATGAAAGCACAGCCCTAGAACTAACATAGTGATCCAAGTTGGTTTGTGGAGTTCCTGCTGGTTTCCAGCTTTCAGTGTGTTTGGTGATAAAAAGCCAGGAAGCCCTTCATTCTGTGCTCCCCTGACCCTGGTGGACAGAGTTGCCACAGTAAAATACAAGAGAAGTCATAGAGCACCACCTGCTCCCACATGGTGCCTCCTAGGCAGACACCTTTTGCACTTTATTTGCTGCTTTTGGAGAGAAACTTTGAATTTTTTTAATCTCTTGTCTTACCTCTCCTCAGATCTGAAGCAGTTTTCTGGGGGACAAGGTTTGTGCATTCAACCATACCCAGGCAGCGGTAGCTAGAGTTTTGTAGAGTAATTGGGAAGGTGTGTGTGATAATATATATTTTATATATTATATACATATGTATATGCATGTATATATTATAAAACATATACACATATGTATATATATTTGTAAAAATCTTCAAATGTTTCAATGTTTATTTATTTATTTACTTATTTGTTTTATTTTGAGAGAAAGGGTTTCTAGTAGATTGCCCTAAACCCATGGCATATAGGCAACATTAATTGTATTCAGTGGATTATTTAAAAAAGAAGACATGAAGTTGAAGTATGTGAGGGAAGCCAGAGGAGGTGGAGGAAGTGGTGGGGGTGGGCATGTCCTAAAAATGTTCTATGCATGCATGAAATTATTTAAAAAGCTGTCACTTCATTGGTTTCTTCAGAAAGCCATCCTTTGGGGATTATTTATCAGCTTTAACATCTCTAGCTTTTTTTACTGCCCTTTTTTCATTAGTTTCTCCCTCATGTTTACCCTTACCCTTACCCTTGCTCTGTTGCTTGTTTTTACAGGTGCTCAGTTAATTAATTTTGAAACTTTATGGTTACTATTTAGAGTGTGGATTTTTCTTTCAGTGCCTCATTGATAACATATTCTTTTATAAGTCATATTTTCATTTTGTTATCTCTAAATCATTTCTAATGCTAGTTTTATTTCTTTCTGAAATAAATGGCTGGGAGATTTTGAGAGATAATGCTTTGTTTGAAGGGTGCATCATGTGATTGGTGCCTGATCATTACCATTAGATTGGCCTTATTAGGCATTTTTTTAAAACAGCGTTGTCATGGCTTATATTTTGCATACTTGATTTGTCAAAATGGAGGCTGTTCCAGTCTCTTCCTGATGCTGGCTTCCTGAAAATGTATGCTGGCACTTGAAAACAATTCTAGTATGTATTTGAGAGCAACTCTGGCCAGCATTTACATTTATGACTACTAATATCGTCCCGAGGAACACCAATACTGTACAATGATCCTGTTTGCTCATGTAATTTCTCAGCATTACATGTCCTTCATTTGATGCTTGTAATTCCACTTCTTTGTCTCTGTCCTTCCTATATTTTCCTTTTGGTTTCCTTTCATCTTATTCATGTCACTTTGTATTCTATGGCTTTCTTTAAAACAGCAGTTTTGCGTTCAGTCTGAAGCCCTTTGACTTTTGCATGTTTAGTCTCTCTTGTTTCATGTTTTGTTTTCATATTTCTTTACATTTCCATTGTTTTGAAATACAGATCTTATTTTCTTTTGCTTTCATCTTTATTTAGTCTCCTTCTCCCTCCCTCCCTCTCTCTCCCTCCCTCTCTCTCTCCCTCTCTCCCTCTCTCTCTCTCTCCCTTCCCCCCTCTCTCTCACACACACACATACACACACGTCATTATACTTTGTTACCATATGTCTTCTTCTCTCTATGTTTTAGTTTTCCAGAGCATCCTTCACTTATATTTCTGTAATTGTTGAGACGTAAAAGGCACGTCATTGATTACCTTACTTGAGAGGATTGGTTTACTTTCCAATTTCTAATTTCTTACTGTTTTTTCCCCCCACCCAATTTTTGTTAACATAGTCTGGGTTTTAAGACACAGATCAATGTAAAAAAGAAAAGAAAAATATATCCATAACATTTGATATTGCTTTGTTAAACTGCTTTCCTCATATTAAGCTTGTCTTTATCACTCAGTTGTTTGTGGCCAGTTTGGTCTCATACACATAATTTACATTTATATTTATTTATTCATTTAGGCACATCCACACAGGCTTCATTGCACATGTGGAGGTCAACTTTCAGAAGTCAATTTTATCCTTCTACTGTGTGAATTTTGGGGATAAAGAGATTGAATTCAAGGCTGGGTGTGGTGGTACATGCCTTTAATCTCAGCACTATAGAGGCAGAGGCAGGTGGATCCCCATGAATGCAAGACCAACCTGGTCTACAAAGGAGTCCAGGACAGCCAAGGATACACAGAGAAATCCTGTCTCTAAAAAACTAGGAGGAGAGAGAGAGAGAGAGAGAGAGAGAGAGAGAGAGAGAGAGAGAGAGAGAGATCATCAGGCTTGGTGTCAAGTGCCCTTGACCAGTAAACCATCTCAATGGTCCCTTGTTACATTTTTTTCCATAGACACTTTTATACAAATATAGAAGGAGCTCTTTTGGGGGATTTTAACTTGAATAAGTTTGATTTGGCTGTTATAACATCTTCAGTTAGTAAAGAGAGAAACATGAAGGCAAGTGTGTATCTTAAAATATGTTTAAAGTAAATTTACTAAGCTACAGTAGTAAGTTGCTCGGTGATGGAGCAGTGTTCTAGAAAATACATTGTTATGTGACTCTGTAGTTGCAGAGACATTGAATTTTAATCCAGCAACATGGATTAAATCCAGCAACTCTGGTTGGAATACAAACACACCTTTAATCCAAATAGAGAGAGGCAAGCAGATCTCTGAGTTCAAGGACAGCCTGATATAGAGCACGTTTTAGGTAAAGAAAAGCTTAGGTCCAGGCATTGTGATACATGCCTTTAACCCCCCACTCAGGAGACAGACATATGCAGATCTCTTGAGTTTTAGTCAGTGCTGTTCAGGCAGTTCAATTGAGTCAAGGGAGTTGAGAGGCAGTGCAGCGGAGTTGAGTTTGTGGCAGTTCCGTTTGTGGAATTCAGAGTTAGTTTGTACTGGGAGAGTTTTACAGAGAGAGGTTGGAGAGAGAACAACCAGACACAGGTGAAGACAGAATGAGCAGAGAATGAGGAGGAGCCAGAAGATTATAACAGATTGCTAGAGTTAGTTTGAGGCCAAGCAAAGAAATTCAGTGAGAAACTGAGAAAAACCAGATCGAATCAGTCAGCTTGGAGAAGAGTTTGAGCCAGAATAGCTGAGTTGAAGCAGCCAGCCAGAGTTCAGGAAGAGCTAGAAAGGGTGAGCTCATTCAGCAGTAAGTTTCAGAGGCTGAAACAGTCTAGGCACAGATTTGATTGTACAGAGGCTAGAAGCTTCCAGGACTAGACCTAGGTTAGCAGATGGAAGCAGTGAGCCTCCAAGATGACAATTAAATCAATCTAATAACAGTTCCTTTATAAACAAACCTAGATCGTGTAGCTTGCTGTGCATCAAGGCTCAATAGTATTTACCAGTGTTTCTGTGGTATGGTGTTGACTGAAGTACCCTTATATGTTATATACATGACTTACAATAGCTGGAAACATTATAGTCAAGATACATTAGCATTTGTTCAAAGATCAAAACCTAACTTTTTTTTTTTTGTCATTTTCTGGAGTAATGTTTGCAGTTTTAGGATGATTACTGTGATTTTAAGAACCCATGCTTTCAGACATTACATTGTTAAACAAATCAGCATTGGAGAGCATGGTCGATGATATCTAATGAATTGAAGATGTCAAGGCAGACAATCTACACAATTAAACGACACACCATTGATGGCAAACCATCAGTGTAATATACGCTCTAAGAAGCAAATACTAACAGTTGTCCTGAATTGGGTATACTTTTAAATGGACTGGCATAGTGTTTTTCAAACTTGGCTGTGCATCAGAATTAATTGAGGATTTAATGAAAAGGGTACATATTTGTACTCACACCCAGAATTATTGGGCCAGTTGGATAAGTCAGGATGGGACTTTGCATTCTGTCAGTCTATCTTTCTTTTTAAAAGAGAGTATCCTATGTAGCCCAAGTTAGCAAACACTGTGTAGCTAAGGACAATCTGGAACTTAATCTTCAACTAACTTTCTTTCTCCACTTTCCAAGTCTGGAATTCTAGGTGTGTACAATCATTGCTTGGCTTGGAAATGCATTGAAAAGCAGTGCCATTGAACCTGGGGCATACACTGTGTGGTGAGGCTGGAGCAGGTGGTCTCACACAAGGTCTGTGAGGCTAGGCATTGCCAGCACAAAGATTTGTTTTAAAAACAAATTTTTAATATTTAAATTAAAAAATTATGTGCATTGGTGTTTTACCTACACTGCATGTATGTCTGGGTAAGGACGTCAGCTCTTGGAGTTACAGACAGTTGTCAGCTGCCATGTAGGTTCTGGGAATTGAACCTGGGTCCTCTGGAAGATCATTCCATGTTCTTAACCACTGAGCAATCTCACCAGCCCCTTAAAAAGAAGTTTTTATACCTTAACAGTGTTTGACTTTTATCAGGTCAATGTACTTGTTGGGGCTTGTTTTTTCTTTTTTTATGGTACACTAAACTCCAAATTTAGTGGCTTAAAGAAAAAAAAAGCTTTACTTTCTTAGAGTTTTTCAGTATGGACACAGCTGCATACTTGTGTAGACTCACCAGTGGCCACTGCTGTCACTCATTGGTTTTTGGGTGGTCTAGAGATTCAATTAC
The DNA here is from genome assembly GCA_907169655.1 of Acomys percivali. Taxonomy (NCBI): domain Eukaryota; kingdom Metazoa; phylum Chordata; class Mammalia; order Rodentia; family Muridae; genus Acomys; species Acomys percivali. The sequence goes on along the minus strand of OU015742.1, from coordinate 153,944,220 downwards.
ATTTGGACACCAGGATGGTTGGGGCTCCTCGGCAGTACTTCAATAGGCTCAAATGCAGACGTCCCAGATCTTCCCAAACCTGAAACTCCCACAGTATCATCTCTACTGCACTCTGTGACGGAAGCTGGTCCCATAGCAGAGTGACAAGTACATGGGACAAAAGCACAGTGTGCAAGTCCTGGGAGTCCTGGTTCACCGGGGCCATTGATAGCCTTCCACAGATACTCATAAAGGAGAGGGAGTACAGGGAGTGAAATTGATGTCTAATTGATACACCCTAGTTGGAGATAATGAGACTAGGCAGGGGCAATTGAGAAACAGTTCAGGCTGTGGGCTTTACTTAAGTGCCATAGCACAGCTAAGAGAAGACTGCTGTAGGCACTGCATTGCCGAGGGAAGGTCAAGGTTGTCTGTGAATGTTGTGTGACACTCTTTGTGAACAAGCATCCACTCACCTCAGATAGGGAGCCGGTGACAAAGCAAAGCAGGGATACTTCCAAAGTCCAACTTGGTGAACCACTGGATTCTGTTGGGTTTACTTAAAGGAGCAGATACAACTCAAAGACAACTTCATCACCAAAAGCCCTGCCCAGCATGAGCGATGGTCAGGAAAGCTGGGACCTGGAGCCCATGGTACAACTTGCAGCCAGTCTGACAATTTGAATAGCTCCCCCCCCCCACCTTCCAGGCAGTTTGGCTGGTCTCTGTCTCTTCCAGGCAGTTTAGCTTATTTGGGAGCATCTCTTAGAAGTCCTTACTGCTCATATATTCTTGGGAGGGAGAAGCCTAGTGAATCTGTTCAGTTTCAGGAACTTTCTAAAGCAGCTGAGTTGCTTAGTTCCCGAGTTTCAGCAAACTTCCCTGTAAGATGTGATGTTTTACTCTCATTTACAGGATCAGGCATCTTAAGGAGCCTCCCTCTAAGATGGGATGGTTTATCTCAGAGGAGAACTAATACATGGTGTGGAATGAGCTCAGCTCTTGTGAGTCTGTTAGATGCGGCTAAGAGGGAGGCAGTTAACTGCGGCCTCCAAGGTCACCCACTCTGCAATAGTTCATGCCCCACACCCCTGATGACTGATGTTCCCTCCGGAATAGCTGTGTTTCAGAGTTTTTCTGGGCCACCACTATTCCTCAGATGGTTTCTGATTTATTAGGCAAAGGTTAGGGCTGCAGGGAAAGAAATGTACAAGGCAAATGCAAGGAAGAAAAAGCTTGGCAAAGTCAAGACAAAAAACGATGCTGTTGGATGGTTCAGGCTTGTCTACTGTAAGGGGACACATCTTCATATATTCTGCAGGAATGGTGCCCCCCCTTTTCCTGGGGTCTTTAAGTGCTAGTTATAAGCCACTTTGGGGAAGCTCAAATGAGAAGGGAGCTGCAGAGACGAAAACAGAGTCGAGAAATGGTGGAAGGAGAGAGTCTGATGGTGGGGATGCAAGCTCTGGATACATCTGCCCCTTCACACGTCTCGTATCCTGCTGTATGAGCAAAGCAGTCCACTTGCTATATTTCTTGTCAATGAAAGATGAAGCAATGTGAGCTGAAGTGCCAGCATGATGCGGCAGGCGCGGGTGGAGATTTGGCCCAGATGAAGAACTTTAGCAAATATTTGGGATTATGGATGGGAGGTAGCTTGATAGAAAGTATTAGAAACAGATGGCATGGGATTGGGACAGGTATGGGATATCTGCCCCACTATGGGAAGTAGTCTAGAGGATTGATATCTGCCTTGCCCCAGGTTAACTAAGGCTATTTTAAAGTATAACAGGTGTCTGTGTCTTGACTGATTGTTAGCCGGGCATGCTGGTAATACAGGTAAGTTAAAAACAACAAGCATGGACAGTGTGCACAGGAATGTGCAGAACAGCAAGACAGGGGAGCTAAGGGAACCCAGGAGGTCGAGGCTTGAAGAAGTTATCGTCTCTGGCCTCCAAGGATGGAGGGAGAAAATAAGGTGGCCATAGAGGGGACAGAGGCTGAGGCCCAGGAGGGATAAGAAGATTCTCTCATTTTACTAAATGAAAGTTTAATGAGATGTGAGCAAGGGAAGGGTAGCTGTAAAAATGTTAAATTGTGTCTATTTATTTACTTATTTGTGTGCACATGCCTGCATGTCACATGCCATAGTCCATGTGGGGAGTCAGATGGCAGCTCGTGGGAGTTCCTTTTCATTATCCATCATGTGGATCCTGAGGGTTAAACTGAGGTCAGTAGGTTGGGAGTCAAGTGCCTTTCCCCACTGACCCATCTTGCAGTCCCAAGAAGGGGGCACCTTAAAGCAATCTCTAAAGCACAGCGAAGTCTTTCAAAAGTAGAAGTTAGCTAGACTTCTGCTTATCATAAATCTTCATGTCTGTAAACAAGTCCCTTTCTTAGAGAACTCAGAATGTATCTCTTAGAATAGTATATATATATTTATTTATTTATTCTTTTATTTTGTATTGGGCATGAAACCCAGAACTTCGCACATGCAACACAAACACTCTTTCACTGATCTACAATTCTCGGCCCTGGAACAGTATTTGAAAAGAGAAATGAGATGCAAAAAGCAGAAGGACAGCAGTTATCAGTTATTCTAAACAGCACTTTGGATGACAACAAAAGGGAAACAACAACAACAACAACAACAACAACAACAACAACAACAACAAGCTTTGCTGTGTCTGGCTAACCGGGGCACTTCTGGTTTTAGTCAACTCGGTCATCACAGACAATAAATATCAGCTCTGGCTCTTAGCATTTGCAAGGGGAATTTGACCTTTACATTTTAAAGGAAATGAGAAACAAAGAGATTACATAATTAAAAAATCTGTTTCTGTCTCTTAAAAGCAATTCAATTTAGGTCAGGAGCCAACCATCTCCCTTTCCCGCTAATTGTTTTACCTTGGCTCCTGGAACCCTGCTCTCGTTCCTCCCGTGAATAGCTCATTAGTGTTGGGCCAATGTTCCCATTGGGTGCACCGTGTTAAACGGTGGAAACAATAAAGGAAGCATTATGATCCAAGGCATGTTAATACTGAATCCAAAATAGAATAATGAACAAGACTGTGCGCCTCCCACATGCCTGTTAGCAGCAAACTCAACCAATGATGACTCATCTTCTATTTGACCTTCTTGCTTAACTACCAAGCATAAGGGTAAGACGAAAGTGCTCACGGTGAGGCACTGGGGCTGTGAGCCTGTCCCCTTCTATCTGACCCAGGTTACCTTTAGCATTTTTAGAAAGCCCAAGTAGAAGCTTATATAAAACTAGGCATGTGGACATTTAAATATCACCAGTGAAAATCGAGACAGAAAGCAAGGAATTCACAATCACAAATACAGGGAATTTTGGAGAAATATGACAAAAAATAAATTAGTGAGAAGCAAGCACAGAAAGGACTAATGAAAACATTTAGCTTTAGGCTAAGAAATGGATTTACAAATTTCAGTTATCAAAAATATAGAGAGGTTTATCATGAGGGTATTTTTGAGGTTGGCATGCATTTGCTTTTGTGGTTTAGCACTGACAAGTGGATTTGTGCCATCGCAAAAGCTTCCAAATGGCTGGCAGCGTGAGGAGACAGTCTGGAGAACGGGCGGATATTTTTGTCAGTTATTCATCAGACATTGGATCAATAGCCACATATATAAAGAACTAAAAGACTAGATGCCAAAAGAGCAGATACTCTAATGAACAAATGGGCAATTGAACTTTTCAAATACACGGAAAAAAATTCTACATCATTAGCAAATCAAAACAACCTTGAGATTACATTACTCTTTGCTTAGAATGGCTGTCATGAGGAAAACAAACACAACAAATGTTGGCAAGGATACTGGAAAAGGAAATCCTTTCATACTGTTGGTGGCATTGTGAGCTGGTGACACCACATGGAAATCAACATGGAGATTTCTTAAACTAAACACAGACCTACTGTATGAGCTAGCCTTACCAGTTCTGTGTATTTTCCCGAAGGAGTCTTTTTTTAAAAAAAAATTATTTATTTATTAATTCATTCATATTACATCTCAATTGTTATCCCATCCCTTCTATCCTCCCACTCCTCCCTCCCTCCCACTTTCACCCTATTCCCCTCTCCTATGACTGTGACTGAGGGGAACCTCCTCTCCCTGTATATGATCATAGGGTATAAAGTCTCTTTTTGGTAGCCTGCTATCCTTCCCCTGAGTGCCACTGGGCCTCCCCATCAAGGGGACGTGGTCAAATATGGGGCACCAGAGTCTCGAAGGAATCTTATGAAGTGTATTGCATAGGCAGCTGTATATCCATATTAACTGCAGCACTGCTCCTAATAGCCAGTTATGCAATGGCCTTGGATGTCCATCAGCAGATGCATGATTAAAGAAAATATGTATAGCAGCAGAATTTTATTCAGCTATAAAGAACAGAATTACATTATTTTCAGGAGAGTATGTAGAGCTGGAGATCATCGTGTTAAGAAAGACAAGCCAGGTCCAGAAAGACAGCTCATGCTTTCTCTCATATGCAGATCTAGATTAAAAAAATATGTGAGAGGCTGGAAAGATGGCTTAGGTCTTAAGAGCACTTGCTGTTTTTGCAAAGGACCAGGGTTCAGTTCCCAGCACCCACATAGAGGCTCACAACCACCTGTAACTCCAGAGCCAGGGGATCAGATGGCATCTTCTGACCTCCAGCACCAGGCATGCACATGGGACACATGCAGGCAAAACACTCATACAAATAAAATAAATAAATCTTAAAAAAACCACGGAAGCAGAAGGAGATTGTTAAGGGTGTAGAGGAAAATAAGGGGGTACAGAATGTTTTTATATTCTATATATTTTCACTTCCCCTCCAAGTTAATAATACATATTAGAATAACATTCTATTATTATTATTATTATTATTATTAATTTATTAATTATTATTATTATTATGTGTGTGAGGTATATGTGAGTGGTGCATGTGTATACATGTGTGCTGAGGTGCACACCCATACATGCACACAGGGAGCAGAAAAAGACATCAGGGTTCCTGTTCTATCATATTCTACCTTTTTCTCTTGAGACAGGGACATTCACTGAACCTGTGCCAGGCTGGCAGTCAGTAAACTCCAGTGACCGATCCTCCTGTCTTTGACCCCACGACTCTGAGTTTACAGGCACATGTAACCACTTGTGGATTTTCATGAGTCCCAGGGGATTTGAACTCAGGTCCTTATGCTCACACTACAAGTGCTCTTATCCAGTGAACATCACCGCACCACTCCCCACCGCCCCAGCCCAAGTCTAATTTCAGAGCTCTAGATGTGGAGTCCAGAGAGTTTTGCCTTCATCACAGTATCTTGGCGTGCTATTATATAATATATAATACTGGAATAATATAATAACTGCTAAAAGAAGATAGGAAATGCTGAGTAATTACCTGGTAACAAGCTTTAGTCACAGCTGCTCAGTTTTTTTTTTCTGACTACTTTTTAAAAACCCTTTGTACTAGTAAGGTTGTATTCTTTGTAGGAAAAATTAAGAAATATTAGAAGCGAACAGGGAAATGGACCCATAAATATTTAGCTCACAACAGTGCTCAGCTCTTGATGTCTAGTCACGGTTTTTCCTTTGTCATTTCTGCTTCTTTGTTGCTTTTTCCTTTCTATGTTTACATAATACACACACTTTAGCTATAGTTCTGAGATCTGCTTTTTTAACTTAACCAATTTCCAGTCCATAGCTATGGGTGTGTACCATAAACATCTCCCTTCCCTCTCTCTCCCTTCCTCCTTTCTGTCTTCTTTTCACTGATCTCCTAATCTCAACCACCCTCCTTCCTTCACCAGACATGTAATTTTTTCTTGTTAGATAAGAGATGATGGGACTGGGCCAGATGCAAGGAAGCGTTAAGCCGTCAGTAAAGAGGAACCCTCCGTGAGGCTGTGAGGGCAGAGTGAAGGCCTGGCTTTACACATCCTCAAGCTGATGCAGAATTTGGCTTCTTATATAGCACTTTAATGAAAATTCACTGGTAAAAGAATGATGCAGTCACAGATTAAGTATTTGTCCTCTTAAGAGTTTTTGTTTTTGTTTTTAAACTCAGAATCTTGCATATTACTAGGTAAGGACATTACCACTGAGTTATACTACAGCCCTTTTAATGTTTTTTACTTTGAGACAAGGTCTCATTCAGTTACCCAGGCTGGCTAAAACTCATTCTGAAGCCCAGGCAGGCCTTGAGCTTGTGATCCTCCTGCCTCAACCCCTTAAGTAGCTGGGATTATAGGCCTGTGCCATCAAGACTGACTATAAGGTGCTTATTTCTTAGAGGAAAGTCTTCAGTGTTCTTGGCAGGGGCCAGACATTGCATTTTATAATATTGGCCGTCTAGTCAACATGTGGTATAATAGTGTCATGACTACTGTTGTTGGCATAACCTACAATTCTTTGATTGGAGTCGGGACCTCTCTACAAAGGGAACTGGTACTGTAAACCTGATCAAAACTCCATCACCAGGGTTATCATTACCTCTATGGGGAAACTTACTATTGTTTTGTTTTGCTAAGTGGATGTGGCAAACTACCTTCTAAATATTTATTTTTTATTGATGCTGCTTTCAGCCTTTATCAGAAGCGTCCTTTAGCAGTGGGCAGTGATTAGAACAGAGACTCATAACTGCTCAAGTGAAAATAATTCATTGTGGGTGCTCAGCCTTTAATGGACCATCTGCATCACCTCCCTCCCATTGGACTTAGATACAGAACAAATGTGAGGGCTTGAGGGTGTGGAGGAGAGCTATGAATCGGTTTCTTTTGGACGTGGCATGGCCACTGCACACCTGAAGCTGTGGAGTTTCCTACTTTTACTATTAATTGCATTTTTATGCCCTTATCTACCATAGAAAAAAAATGGACAGAGTTGAACCTAGAAAAGCAATTAGCTTTATATCCTCATTCACGACTCACGTATCTTCTGCTTGCATTCCATCATTGATCATCTTGGTCTCCTTTCTGAGTGTTATTCTACACCACACCTACAGCTGTTTGCACACATATATGTTTATGTTATAAGCTACAATCTTCATGAGGGAGAACATTTTTTTTCCTTTCTGAGTTTGGGTGAATGCCCTTAATATTATATACTCTAATGTCATCAATGTTCCTGCAAATGCTATGATTTCAGTTTTCTTTAGTGATGAATATATTCCATTTCCTATATGTACCAATTTTTCATTATTTGCTCACTTACCCGATGACCATCTAGTTGATTCCATTTCCTTGCTAAACAGACTTGCATGCAAATGTCTCTGTGGTGGGGTGTAATTTTTTGCTCAACCACTAAACTGATTTCCATAATTGCTGGATTGATTACTTTGCACTCCCACCAGCAGTGAATAAGGTTTCTGCTTCCTCCACATCCTGTCCAACATTTGTTGTCAGATTTTTTTTTTATGACAGTCATTCTATCTGGAGTAAATTGGTGTCCCAAAGTAGTTTTAATTTACAATTACCTGATGATTAGGGATGTTGAGTGCATTTAAAAATAGTATTGGCCATTTCTTTTGAAAAGTATCTGTTGAAAATTAGCCAAATTGTTGATTGGCAGTTTTATTCCCTTTGCATTGAATTTCTGAGTTTCTTAAATTTGTAAGTTCTGAAATGTCTAAAATGTTGCTGGCAATGATTTTCTCCCATCTTGTGCGCTGTCTGTGTGCTCTCCTGGTGTTTTTCTTTGCTGTGCAGAAACTTTGATTCCGTGTAGTCCTATCTGTTGATCCTTGGGGCTGGCTCCTGGGCTATTGAAGTTCTTTCTATTCAGAAGCTTTTGCTGACCCCAATGTCTTGAGGTCTGTGTTATTCGGTTTTGTCTAGGAGTTTCAGTACTTCATGTTTTAAATTGAGGGCTTTGATGTATCTTGAATTCATTTTTGCACAAAGTAAAAGATATGGATCTAATTTCACTTTTCTGCAGGTGGGTATCCAAGTTTGGCCAGGACCATTTATTGAATAAATTATCTTTCTTCCCCTGTATTTTGGTCAAAAATTAGACGAGTGCCTTAGTTAGGTTTCTGTTGTTGTGACAGAGCACCGTGACCAAAAGCAACCTGGGTAGGAATGGGCTCATTTCAGCTTCGCTTCCCATCAAGTGCACCACTGCAGGAAATTTATAGGCCAGGAACCTGGAGGCAGGAGCTGATGCGGAGGCCATGGAGGGGTGCTGCTTACTGGCTTGCTCCCTATCACTTGCTCAGCCTGCTTCCTTATAGAAGCACCAGCCCAGGGATGGTAATGGCTACACTGAGCTGGCCTTACCGCATCAACCATCAATCAAGAAAGTGTACCTACCACAGGCTTGCTCAGAGGCCAGTCTGGTGGGGATGCTTTCTCAGCTGAAGTTCCCTCTTCCCAAATGATTCTTATTTGTGTCAAGTTGACATAAAACTAGCCAGCACAATGGCCATCGCTCTGCTGGTTTATGGCCAGTTCCTCTTTTCTGCTCCATCTGTCTGTTGTCTGCTATATGCCTATACTAGGCTGTTTTTTTTTTTAAATCATCATATCCCCATAGTTTAGCTTACATGTGGGTATTGTGATACCTCCAGCTATGTTCTTACTCTCTAGGATTGCTTTGGTTATTCATGGTCTTTCCTGGTTCCAGGAGTAAAATAGGATGTTGTAAATTAAACAAAACCAGGGCCACTTACCTGAGTCTGATGGAAAAGAACAGTGCTTTTGAATAGGGTGAGAGCAGCTATAATTATATTATGTGTTCATTTGCATCTCATCTCCCAGGCGGTTCGTGCAGGATAGGAAAAAAACAATTAGAGTTTCATAATGTGGTAATCACGTATTTCAGGAGGACAACACATATGTATGTGGCTGTCAAATGAAATTCACAGGCACCGTCTCTGCTTCAGTTTCTGCATGTTTTGCATGTTCTTATGGCAGGTGGACACAGGCTTTTAGAGAAGAATCCTTCCTTCCTTCCTTCCTTCCTTCCTTCCTTCCTTCCTTCCTTCCTTCCTTCCTCCTTCTTTCCTCCTTCCTTCCTACCTTCCTTCCTTCCTTCTCTCTCTCTCCCCCTTTCATTCCACTGAACATAGCGCTAGGAAAGACCTCAGTTTCATGCATTCTAGAGAAGTCCTGTACCACTGAGCTACACCCACGGACATATTTCTTAACCCCTCTGCACTTCAGTCTCCTCATTTGGAAGATGGCTCACACTCCACGCCCTGGGATTCTCTTAGTGAAGTTAACAGGAGCTTAGGAGAGGTCTCAGCTCCTTCTCCTTCCCATATTGCTTGTCGCATTAGTTATGTCTCTGCTGCCCTTGCACCTGTTGCCACTCCTCCTTCGTCACTTCCCCATCGTTCCTCACAAGCTCCCAGTAACTTCCCTCTGAACCAAGGGGGAGGTTAATGCAGAAATCCCTGTAATGACTTCATTTTATACACCGCATGCACCCACACTCGGACTTCCTGTACTTTCTCAAGTTAGCACACTCCATAAATCCACTCTCGTCTGTGCCACTTACTGGGCCTTTCTCTCAGATTATCTATTCACTGTCTCAGGATGCTTTATTTACTTTGGGAAAACACCCTCCCTTCCCTTAGAGCACCTAATGCTGCCTAATGGAGATTTACAGAACAAAGCTGACCTTGAGGACCAGGAGGACAATGAGAAGTGGTCAGCTGTCTTCTGCAGTCTTCATGAACAATAACAGTCCCTTCTGAATGCGCTTCATGGAGCTGAAACTGGTGGTTAAAACACCGGACTGAGTACTGTGGCCACACTGTTGATGCCCCTTCCTATTTTCCACGTAGGCTGAATAGAGGATTTTTTTTTTTTTTGTGGTCCCACTACACTAAAGACACCCTTGAAATAGATTATTATTCTTCATATTATTCTTTCAATTTGAAGTAAACACTGTGACTTCTTTATGGGTTGAGGAGAAAAAAAAAAGTCAGGAATTGCAGTCCTTGTTTAGGTTTTGTTTTGTTTTGCCATTTGTAGTGCCCTTTGCTTTTCTCACCCTCTATTGTAATTAACAATAAAAGTCTTAGAACAAAAATCTGCAAGAACTGTGGGGACCAGTGGTTAAGTCCTAACCAGAAGGGGGTGGGGTGGGGAGTGGGGGGAATGGAGGGGCATGCACCTGTATCACTAGTGTACAGGGTACCACAGAAGACTGGTTTTGTTTCTTTGTCTTGCTCTTTTTTGTTTTTGTTTTTGGGGCTGAGAACTGAACTGAGGGACTTATACATGACAACATCGCCATCGCTTTACCTTCTTTTTGTTGTTGTTGTTGTTTTATTTCTGTGTGTTTGTTTTGCTTTGTTTTGTTTTGTTTTGTTTGAGACCGGGTCTCTCTGTGTAGCCCTGGTTGTTCTGGAACTCTGTAGACCAGGCTGGCCTCGAACTCACAAAGATCCACCTGCCTCTGCCCCCTGAGTGCTAGGATTACAGACATGTGGGACCACCACCTGGCTATTCTTTTGCCAGGCTATTCAAGGGAATAATTTTGAGGTAGTTTTGTATTTAGTTTCCATTTTCAGCTTTAATATGAGAAATTGAACTTATGCCATTTTGTGAGCTAATATGAGTCATTTCAAATGAGGGTGTGATGAAATTTGTTTAAAGTTAAGACATTACATTTAAGTAATCATATTAATGTATTACTAGCAAACTAGCATATTTATATGTAATAATGTCATGAGTCAGGGTCACATTATATCTGGAGTAAAGCCCCCAGGGACATACCACCTTTTAAAAACTGTAATTTTACCGTCTTTCTGCTTCCTGACTGATGATGCGACGTGCGCAGGGCTACCTTCAAGCTCCTGCTGCCCTGAATTCCCCAACGCAAAGGACTGTAACCTAGAATTCTTCTGTTTTTTTCTCTACAGGAGGCATGGTTTGCAATTGCAGCCTGACCAGATCCCAAAGACATCTGGTCCCAGAAAGCCCCACTGTTTATTTCATCAATAGCCACTGGAGGGCCCCAGACACCATTCTGAATCGTTAGAGCAGCCCAAGACCCAAGCTCTACAGTTGTCCAGCAAGTCCGCTAATGGGGTAAAATCACTTCCGGGTTATTACTTCAGTTTGGTACCGCTGCACAAAGCCGGTTTCCAGCACACTGGAAACATCATCACGAGACCCTGGAAGACCCTCAGCTGGAAAATCTATGCAAGTTTCCATGGCTAACCTTTGAGAGTCCATAGTTTTCTGGGTCAGAGACACTGGTGATTTCCTTAAACAGAGAGGAAAGGACACTTCCAGAAGGCCCGTGGTTACTGCTCAGTCTCCAGAACTGCGGGGGAACTGTCAGTACATGCACATCAAAGATCACCTCAAGCATCCGTGGCCCCTGATTTCAGACCCCCGGGGTCATCTGTGAAAAATCTTATTTCCCAGGCAAGAGGGAAAAAAGTCCTCCAGGCTGCATCCTTGCCCCTAGAACGTCCAACAGCCCAGAGCCAGGCCTATTGTGGTTAAGGACACCCCTGAGGAGAAGCATGGGGTGAAATACGGAAACAAAGAAGGCACCTGTTCGGATACCTTAAGGAGAGAGGGAAGCTGGCAGGAGCTTGTGAAGATACGACTGAGTTTCTTAGACAAGTTCATCTCAACCACTTTCGATCATCGTAGTGTTTCTAAAGTCAATTTTTTTTTTTTTTTTTTTTGGCTCAGACACATATATTGAAGGACTAAATTAGAACTAACACAAATAGGAAAAAGACTTATCTAGACGCCAAAAGTTGTAAGGGAATTCATTCTAGATCTGCTATTTAAGACATCTTGTATCAGAAAGAGTTGAATTTAGTGTTATGAAATGTCACTATTTTTCTTGCGTTAACAGTTTAAACCTCCAAATTATCTTGTATTTATAATGTTTGTAAATAAATGGCTGCCTCCCCCAATACATAATTTCAGTAATTATGTATCATGATGACTGTAAATGTAAATGCTCCAGTCAACCCAAATCTAGTGCTTAGAGATGTTTTCATTTTGTTTCAAGATGGATTAGTTCAGTAAACACTCCAAAGAATTATGATATATAAAAGGCATATTTTTATTCTGTTGCAAAAGTATCAAAAGGCCAGAACATGCATCTTAGTGAAAAAAATGTATTACCTTGGGCATTTTAGTCAGAAGATATTAGAGGAGAAATTTCAAAATGAAATAAAGTCTAATTTATCTTAAAGGTCATAGCAATATCATTGTTCTTTTAAAAAATTTGTAGATATTTTGTGTGTGTGTGTGTGTGTGTGTGTGTGTGTGTGTGTGTGTGTTTTGCCTGTGCACTATGTGAGTGCCTGGTATCTACAGAGGTCAGAAGGGGGCATCAGATCTCCTGGAACTGGAGTTAGACAGTTGTAAGTCACCATGTGGGTACTGGGTACCAAACCCAGGTCCTCTGCAAGAGCAGCAGCTGCTTTTGACCACGAAGCCCTCAGTCCAGCCCGATATGACTGCTCTTAACGCCATTTGCATTGTGCTTATCTGACCCTTATACTACCAACCCACTAGAGAATGTGTGCAAAAATGTCTTTTCCACGAGAAAATCCGGGGCACTGACAACCACTTACCTAATCACAGCATAACATGAAGTTGTCACTTTTTATCTTGAACATTAACAAGGGGTTCATTTTTAAAGATTAGTAATTTGGGCTGAATTATAAACTACTACTAACGTAACGTGTGCTTACATGATGGAATGGGTTAGGACTAATTAGAGGTGAGTCCCAGCCGGCTGTACACTGCTGAGAGGCTGGAGGCCACGGTGCTTCTGATCGACATAGGATGGATGCTTTCCTTTGCCCAGAACATTCGCCCCCTCTTTGTTCAGCTCTCTCTTGATTTTCTGCACTGTCTGACATCTTACAGGACAATTTGTCCACTGAGCACATTCAATAGAGAAGAAGTTTCCAAATTAGCCTCAGGACATTCACAGCAAAACAAATGATGGTCTGTGTCTCATGACTATCTGCACCAACTGTATCCACACAGGAGGAGGTTGTCCAGAGGCTGGCGGGAGGAGCTGGCATTGCCTACTGGTGCTGTCGAGGCAAAGGGCAATGGTACCCGATAACATTCAGGGATATGGTAGGAAAACAACCTAGTAGGAAAACTCCCTAGAGTCAGGGAGATGCTGGGAATGTGCCAGGAGACCCTCTCTGCCTTCCTTCTCCTACCACCCTTCAGCACACAGGATCTCCATGGTGGTGCTTGGGTGGCATCTCTCCACCTACTGGAGGATAATCTAAATGATTTTCTAAATTTTCTTTCTTTTTCCTGGGGCCGATCAAATCAAGTGTTGATGGAGAACCTGTTATGGGTTAAATATAGCTCTATGTACTTGGGACACCTCAGAGCTCTGCCCTCATGGCCCGTGCCGTGCATCATTTATTACCACTTCACTTATGCATTGCTGCTACACCCCTCTGCACCTGACACCAGCTGCCCAATGGGTGAGGCCAGGATCAGAGTGGACACTCAGCCTGGCATACTACAGGTGGCGAATGGGACGCCTGCTCCAACCCACCATCCGGGCAGCAGAAAGGGCTGGACATGGACCTTTAGTAACGAAGTGTAATGGGGTGAAGAGAGAAGGAGTGGAGCTGCACTGGCCGGTGGGCTACACAGAGTGTTACTGCTGTTGAGGCCGCTTGGTTGAGTTAGCCTTGTTGGCTAGGTCCTTGGTCTCTTCTGTTGTCTCAACAAGCTTATTGTAAAGAGCCTCATGTTTTAGCTTTGCCAAGATGTACTCAAAACTCTTGTCTTGGTCACATTGCTTTTGAAATGGGCAGACCGAATTCCTGGACAGCTCTGGAAATGCCAAGTAAGCTGGGGACCAAGGCTTCCTGTGTGTTTCGGTCCAGCAACTGTTGTTAGAGTCCACAGAGCAAACACATCATTCCTCCACTGTCAACTGGGCGTGTCTGATGTTTCCCGTGAATATGGTTATGTGATTCTGTGGCTCCCCAATAAAGTAGTCCAGGGTGAACACCAAAGAGCAGGAAACAGTTCCTCTGTCCAATGTACCATCCTGTTGGGCTATGTCAGGAGTCTATGGGACAGAAGATTCCAGTCAAGGCTCACCTCCTGGGGCACTGTGTGCTCAGTTAAGCTATGTTTGCTACAGGGATTCAGGTGCCATTGTTACATGGCAGTGAATACTTGGTCCCAGTAACTTAGAGCACATTCTGGCTCATGAAATACTTCACCATCACTGTGGCCTGGGCAGGCCTAGTAGACAACATCAGGGTGCAGAGCCAGGGGTGGACAAGGCTCTCGGTGCAGCCTCTGCTGGGCTAGACCCAAGTTGTTACCATAGCCATAAGGACTATAGGGCTGTGCCTTGTAAATTCTCTTAACCAAATATTATTTATTCTGTAGTATAGGTAGTTATTTAATAATAATAATTAGATAGAAGTGGAAATTGTCTGTGTATCAGTTACTCTTCTATTGCTGTGGTAAAATATCATGACTGACCAGGCCAACTTATGAAAGAACTTAATTTGGCTTACAGTTCCAGAAGAATAAGACCCCATCATTGTGGGTAGAGATATCAGCAGGTGGCAGGAAGTTGTGGCGTTCCATCCTCAATGATGTATCACAAGGGAAGCAGAGACAGGGAGAAGTTTGACACCCACTCCCAGTGATGTGCTTCCTTCAGCAAGGCTGTTCCATGCCCCCAAACAGCGCCACCAACTGGGGATCTAGTGTTCAAATGCCTGAGCCTATGGGGGGGCACTTCTCATCCAAAGCACCACATTCGGAATGAAAATGGAGTTGCGGGGCCAACCCGAACTTAAAAATGTTAATGAAGCAACAAGGTTCTGAAGGGAGGGTTCCTATGCACAGTTAATTATCGGAAAACCCTGCCAGAACCACACAAGCTTGCACCGAGACCACCACGACCTCACACAAAGAACTCGTCTACAAAATATAGGCTCAGCAAGCTCAACCTCAGACTGGAGCTACTCTTAGTATAAATCACCATGGTAAAAGATTACGGTTTTAAAACAGCTAATGTAATCCTCTTCCTTGTTGTCTTTAGAATTCTCCCTTGCCTCAACCTGTTTGGACACACCCACAATTTACTCTGGAACAGGTTGTCACATTGTACTTGTGTTGTTCACATACAAATATCATTGTGTGTGTGTGTGTGTGTCTGTGTGTGTGTCTGTGTGTGTGTGTCTGTGTGTGTGTGTGTCTGTGTGTGTGTGTCTCTGTGTGTGTGTGTGTCTGTGTGTGTGTCTGTGTGTGTGTCTGTGTGTGTGTGTCTGTGTGTGTGTCTGTGTGTGTGTCTGTGTGTGTGTGTGTATCTGTGTGTGTGCGCACACGTACACATGTCTGGAGGCAAGAAGATGACCTCAGGTGTTATTCCTCAGGTGCTGGCACATTTTTAAATTTTGTATTTATTTTTGACACAGGGTCTCTCACTCGCCTGGAGTTTGCCAAGTAGGCTAGGCTGTCTGCACAGCAGGCTCCAGGGACCCCTAGTCTCCGTCTTTCTGGTGCTGGGATTACAAGTGCTCATAACTGTGCCTGAATCTCCCTCGGGCCCTCATGCTTGCAAGGCAAGCATTGGCAAATGAGCCGTCTCTCCAGCTGTGCTATCACTCTTCACCGAGCCTTTCCCTGCTTGTTTCTAACTTACATTAGGATTAATGTTTTGTTTAAAAATGACCAGGACCTAGCCTTTTATTTGTGGCACATGTTGTTTGTAATTATATCTGTAGAAGTCACTTGGTTGTTACTAAAGTGAATATCTGTAATCTGGGAACTGGAGAAAAGTTCCTTAGTGAAGATTCTAATATTAAACCCAAAAACTTGAAAACAGAAAGGAGTCAATCTTTAGGATAGGAGTGAGGGCTAATGTCTTCATGAGTTAGATAAAACATGCATTCTTTTTTCTCCTTACGTGGGGCATTGCTGAGGAGATGTCAAAGATTTTTATTCTCAGGTGCTAAGTTCTTTTTATTTTTCTTTTGAGGTAGGATATCACTCTGTAGCTCACAATTGACATCAAACTCATGGCAATCCTCCTGTTTCAGCCTCCTGGATGCTGGAAATATATGTGTGAGCTACCACATCTGGTTTGGTTTTATTTCATAGATTCTATTTCTGGTGTGCAATTATAGCTGCAAATACCCCCCTCCCCCCAAAAAATTTAAAGCAATATTTTTTTAATTGAAAATAGATTTTTTCCATACAACAAATTATGATCATGGTTTCCCTTACGTCAATTCCTCCCAGATTTTGGAGAGATGGCGCAGTGACTGAGAGCTCTGACTTTTCTTCCAGAGGACTCATGTTAGATCCCAGCACCCACAGGAGCTCACAAATCATCTGTAACTACAGTCCCAGGAGATCCGTCACCCTCTTCTGGCTTCTGAGGGTACTTCAGGCACAAGGTGCATAGTCATACACGCATACACATAAAAAAGAAACATTTAAAATATTGACATTTATTTTATAAGGGAAAGAAATTAAAAATAAGCCCTGAATGCTTATATCAATTTTTCATTAACTAGCCTGCTGTAAAACAAGCTATGACAGTGCCAAGTCCATTCTTGGGGAGAAGGCCCTTGACTAAATTAGGAAGCCTGTGAAGTGTGGGACTCAGTTCCCTTGCTTCTGAAATAAAGCTTTTGGATTCAGGAGAGACCATTAAGTATCTTTTAGTTTAAAACACCATGAAGCTATGGGTTAAAATCGAAGACGTCTCCATTTTCTTGGACTATGCCTTTGAGACACTTCCTTCAACTACTAGACTTCTCACTTCTCCCCACCTGATTATTTCGTTAAGGCTAGGCTGATCTCCAATTGCACTGGGTACTTGGGCGTTACTTGTTCAATTTCTCTTGGGTAGTCTGAGTGGGCTCAGTTGTTTGGCAGGACAAAGACTTATGTTGTCTTATTTGATTTTATTTATGTTTGTGGTGCTTGGGAGTCAAACTGAGAGCCGTGTGTGTGTGTGTGTGTGTGTGTGTGTGTGTGTGTGTGTGTGTGTG
>OU015742.1:153899909-153927229 GCA_907169655.1 Acomys percivali | reverse complement strand
GTGTGTGTGTGTGTGTGTGTGTGTGTGTGTGTGTGTGTGTGTGTGTGTGTGTGTGTTTACTCAAGTACTCTATCACTGAGCTAACCTAGTTCTTGGTGCATCATTTTCAAAGGCATTTCCCCCTTCATGTTTAAGTTAATTTCTTTAGTTAGCATTCTAAATAAGAGGTTCCATGAATACATTTCCTGAATGTAACGCGTTGTATTTTGCTCAAATTTGTAGCAATTCTTACTCTTGTAATGTGAGTGGTTGACTTCCCTTTCACTTGACCACTGGTGTCATTGGACGCATACACACTGTCTTTTGAATAAACCCGGTTACTTATTCTTCTCTTGATGTATATTGATTTGTCCAGAAGACGCTAGTGTTTGTTGTATAACTTGAATGCTGAGAGGAAAAACCCATGGATGTTAACATTTCTGAAACTCATTGAACTCAGCTTGTCAGTCTCATTTGTGATGATAAAAAGATGCTCTGGGAAGAATGCAGATTCAGACTAATGATTGAAGCTGAAGGCAGCGTTAGACAGGGAAGTCTTAACTTCATATCATTATATTACCCTCAATAGCAGCCACACACAGACAGGAATGCCCACTAGATACCTCTGCCAACAAACTTATGAGCTCATCTGAATTAATCTTTGAAAAATCTCATGGGCCATCAATACTTGGACACTATGCCAAGCCATCCACAAGAGGACATATGGCTTTATTATAATTAGAAGAGACAGTTGGAACATCACTTATCTTACAAGATGATAAAGAACCATCCATTCGCTCTGCTGTGGTTGAAACTCTTAAACAGAGAATGAATAAAATGTTCTATATTAGAACTCTCCATCATGTTTAAGCATGGCTTAAATAGCTCAAAATTAAAGTCATAAACACATCATTGATTACTCAAAGAAGAAAAAAAAAGTGGACAGGCCCCATGCAGCTGCAAAACAGACTATGATAGTGCCAAGCCTGTGCTAGAGGAGGAGGCCACTGACTAAACTAGGAAGCCCATGTCTGTAGAGCAAGAATCTAGAGTCTTCTTAGTGTATCATCCCTGATGTCTCAGATTCAACGAAAAGCTATGGGTTGGGAGGGCTGCAGAGGCCACACACACCTGTATTTCTAGCACCTGGAAGCATAGGTGGAGGGTCTCAGTTTTGAGGCTGGCCTCCGATACATACTGAGACCCTACCTGTAACAAACAACAACAAATCCCTCTGAATAAATAATGGCATCAAATTATTGACCATAGCGATACAAGAAAGTTGACCCAGCTGGGGCGGTGGCACATACCTTTAATCCCATCACTCAAGGAGGCAGAAAGGTGTGGATCTCTGTGCCAGCCTGATCTATAGAAAGAGTCCAGGACAGCCAGGGCTACACAGAGAAGCCCTGTCTTGAAAAGCAAAACAAAACAAAACAAAACAAAAAACAAAAAAAAAACTAAACCAAACCAAACAACCCCCACCCCCAGAAAAACCCAAAAAAAACCCAACTAAAACACACACACACACACACACACACACACACACATGAAACAAAAGAACAGCATTAATGATAATGGTATACTTTATTTCAGAGTTTAGGATGTGGTGATCTGTGGGGCAGGTCTGGAGCATGGATACGGGTATGAAACCAGAGAGGAATGCCTGATTTGAGACTGTCCCAGAGCACAGAGAACCTTCTGTAACATGGGACAGGAAGATGGAAAGCAAAGGATAAGCAAAGCTGAGGTAGCCTCACTAGAGCTCCATGCTCAACAGGGTGGAATGGAGGAAATAAGGGAGAGTTCTAGAGCCCATAAGAGGCCCATAGGAGTGCTCACTGGAATACCACAGACAGCCTAGGTCTCATGTAATAAGATTCATATACCACCAAGACCAGACCAGAGCAGAGGCTCACATGAGCACACGAAGTATCAGACACAAGAGCATGGCTCCAAGATGAGGGGAGATGAGCTACTCATGATTACAGATAACCATCTTGGACCATTAACCTTCCTTAGCTCTCAGAGATGTCATGGAATTCCTGGGGGTGGGGTGGGGGGGGAATTATGTCATCTTCTGAGGAAAAGGGAAGGAAAAAGGCAGTCAAAGGACCTTGAACTGATGGAGTTTATTCAACTAAGAGTTCTAAATCAAAACTGAGTGGATTAACGTTAAGTAGTGAGACTGAGAGATTGAAAGCACTTCTCATAATTGAACATTAAAGTGTTTAAAGGAAGGTAAACAAAACATATTTGTACAGTTTAACAAATCATCTGGCTTAAGAGAGGGGCACGCTGATTTCAGATTCCCCCATTTATCAGTCACTCCCTTTCCACCTCCTTCCTCCTTGTAGTAACCATCTTTTTGTTATTTTCTTACTAATTCATACCTCAAAGATATTATTTTGTCATTAATTTTTGACCGCCTGCTGTTAGAGTAATCATGTCAATGAGTCTTGCGACGGCCCACACACACACACTCTCTCTCTCACACAGTTTTCTAACATTAAGCCCTAGAGATGGCTTTGCTAGGTTATGGGTTATATGACTCTTGGCCTTCACGAAGTAAAGGCATTGTCTTTCAAGTGTTCCTACCCATTTTCAGACCTGGCAGTAGTGTATGACTGAATCCATTGTTCCGCATCCTTGGCAACTCATCCTTTTTGTGTGTGTTTGTCAGACATTAATTTTCTTGCCAACCCTTCTCAGAGTATTTTTTTTTCAAGTTTTGATTTTTCAGGTGCTGACTTACCTTTCCATTCTGTGAGAAAATAACAGACATGCTCCAAGTCCCATCACCGCTCCCGCACGCCTCTGGACTCTGTTTTGTCTATTATTGTAGAGGAACTGTTTGTACTCTTAGCTGAGGCCAGCCATCTCTCTTGGGTGGATTCCATCTTGTAATAGTGATCAAGGGCATTACTCCACTGACTCTCTCTCCTTGATTCTGCATTACCATTCTCCTCTCTACTGGGTCATGTTCACTGGCTTCCAGGCAAAACACAGCAATACTAATAAATACCAGTTACTGGGACTACTAACAAGGGCTCTATTCCCTAGTGTTTCTTTACACCAGAACGTTCCGAGTTCTCATCTACCTGCTTCCAATTTGCCTCCCATATTCTCTTAGTGTTCAGTTCAGTGTTTCTTGTCATTATTTCATTAGAATTGCTCTAGTTAGAGTTCCCAGTGATTGCTGTATTACTTAATACTCATCTACGATCTGAATTTGACCTTATCCCTCAAATTTATATCTATGATATATTCTGAATCTCCCATTGCTAGCCATCTTTTCTTGGTTACCTTTGCTGGCTATTCCTTATCAAGCTGACCTCGCAGCAGTGGGCACTGCAGACCTCAGGCCTTGGTGCTCTTCTTGTTCCTTCTCCATTGATGAGCTCATCTAGTCTCATGACTTTAAATAGTGTAATGAAGCTGGCAACATCCCAAATGACCTTCTGGAACTGTTCAAGGATGTCCAGATTTGTTTATTCAATTGCTTATTTGACAAAATACTTGGCTGTCTAATAAATCCCTTAATATGCCTGCAACCAAACAATTTCTTAAGAGTTTCCATGACATTTATCTTAATGCAAATTAGACAAAGGACTTATCGTCCTGTCTATGTGAGGTGCACAACTTTGGTCAGACATGTGTGCACTAACATTTACACCTTCTTTTATCTTCCTCTTCAAAGAATAATACCCACCCTTGTGTTTTAGTGTGCAGCCTCTCCATCCTTCCACTTCCTCCCAGATGTTTTGGAATCACTCTTGACTTCCCTAATCTTTCCAATTACATCCAATTAACCACCAACTTTTGACTGATGTGTTAGGTTGAATAAGAGGAGCATCACAAAGACAGAAAGGCTAAGCAACGTATAGTAGATATCCGAGGGGCTCCTCGGCCTTGGCATCTTTTTTCATGATCTGTGTTTAGAAAATGTCTTAGTCACTGTTCTATTGCTGTGAAGAGACATGATGACCAAGGCAACTCTTACAAGAGAAAGCACTTAATTGAGGCTTGCTAGAGTCTCAGAGTCTCAGTCCATCATCATCGTGGTGGGAAATATGGCAGTGTGCAGGCAAGTGCTGGAGCAGTAGCTGAGATCTACATGCTGATCTGTAGATAGACAGAGGGGGTGGGGTAGGCTTGGGCTTTTGAAACCTCAAAGGCCATCCTCAGTGACATACTTCTTCCAACAAGTCCACACCTTTTAATCCATCTCAAGTAGTGCCACTCCCCAAGGACCAAGCATTCAAATCTAGGAGCCTATGGGGGCCGTTTCTAGTCAAATCACCACAGAGAGGAAATTCTTGCTTTCCTTTCTACTTTTCATGATTTATTTTTAGACTTCAGCAAAACTATCGCTAACTCTGTTGAAAATTCAATAATGTTGTCTTAGTAAATTATTCTTTTTAGTACTTTTCAGTCTGTGGGATAGTTTGGGTATACCTTCAGCCATACAGATAAAAATGGCAATGTTGATGCTGCCTGATATCAAACAGTTTTTATGAGATTAAATTGAGTTAGTGCTTTAAGAGATTATAATGGTGCCTGGTACATGCTACATTAAAAAAAAAAAAAAACTCTATTGATAATGTGACTGCCTTCCTGGGTCACTAAGGTTATCTGATTAGTTTTTGAGTACCCAATATGTATCATTGTGCTAAAAACCTAGTAGATATTCAATAAACATTTATTAAATAAATGGGTATATAGGATATAGATGTGGTTAGGAAGTCACAGATATATATTAGAAACACATACTTTGGGAAAACCGCTAGGTTTGTGAGATTTAGTAGCCAGTCTCTGGCTCATTTCTTACTGGTTGAATGATCTTGGGCAAGCCACTTAATTTTTTGGACTCTAGTTTATCTAAAATTAGCTATAATAGAATTTCTGGGTGATATTGTAAGGATCACTGAAGATGATGTGCATGGAGATTCTTGATAATCTGTAGCTCATGAGGCAAATTAAGGTTATTTGGTATTGACATTTGTGATTCAAGGCTTATTTATTGCAGTTCTAAAGCGATGAGGCTTACCATAAGTTGTATAAGAATATGAATTTTGTCATTTTTATACTTACCTCTTCTATATCTCTGTATCTCTTTACTCTGTGTGGAAAGGTGATGCACAGCATACACTTCTGCACAAGGAGGCTGAGGGAACATTTACATACTCTGCTCCCTGAAGGGTTCTATTTTGGCCTGCCTGAGTCATCATGTTTGCAGGCTGTTGCTCTTTGCAGCACAGCCTCTTAGTTTTCTTCTGCCTTAGAAAATTAGTTTGTAAAAGATAATGCAAGCTACATGCAATCAAACACAATTTGGAAAACAGTTGGTAGAATTAAGATTTAAAAACCCTGTTGTTAGTCCGTTAGTAAATAACTGTTTACAGAGTAAGTTGGGAGATGATTATAAACCCACACTACTGCCCTCCCACCCTCGACTATTTCTTGGGGGTGGGGAGGAGAGAATTTGTAATCAAGCTGATTGTGTGGATGGTCAGCTTGGGATCTTATTCATATAGAACCCACACCTGCCACATTCCTCACCAGTGTGGGCTAGTCTGCTTAAACCTTTTTTTTTTTTTTTTTTTTTTAAACTAAATCTCAGCTCTTAGGTCTAGGGATATCATTGAATTGAAAGAGGCTGTTTAATAAAAATCTGTCCTTGCTGGTGGGGCAGTGTTTCACCCATTTGTTAAAGATTTCTTCTCAAGGAATGTTTCACCCCGTTTGTTAAGGGGTTCTTCTGCGTCCTCCCATAAAGAAGTTTTGTATCACCTTGTAATCCATTTAAACTTCACTGCTTTGAAATGTAATAAGGCCAGCTTCTGTGTTGTTGTATTGATTATGTTTCAGGTTCTAGGTATTGGTGATGTGTTCCATCATTAGGTGTTCAGTTACATTGATGAAATGATTCAAGAGCTCATGAGTCACCAGTGGCCATAGCAGACCTCACAATCTTACTGTAGTTTATACATAATTGGTTTGGTCTTCAGGATATAACCTGAACCTGAGCACCTTGCAACTCTATTAGCTGTTTTATTGCTTTCAAATTTACTTCAAGATTAGCTGTGCTCTGACAGTCTCAAGCACCTTTCAGTGCTGCAGAACAGCTAATGTGAGAGTCACTCATTTCTGCATTTTTCTCAGTAAGTGTTGTATAGAATGGTTGGTGCCAATTCTACATAAGAAAATGCTACCTAATATGACTGAATGTGCAATTTTACATTAAAAAAGTTGAGATTATATCATCATGTACTCTAAATAACTTGGACCAGTGATTGGAGAAGGCAATATTGTACCCAATTTCTCTTATAGGGGCAAATGACTTCTTAGTTTGTGGGGTGTGTGTGTGTGTGTGTGTGTTATTTTTCCTGGGAAAGGGCAGATGATTTGTCTGATTGTGAAATAAAAAAGTCAAGAAAGCCAGGAGAAAAAAAAATACTTAGTTGGGTGTTTCAACCTTATCTCAAGACAAGCATAATCCCACTGGATTGAGTCTTCTGGAAGTCTTCACCAGAGGTGTTGATTTAAGCTAATTAAAAGAATGATTTTGTATTAAAATTATGTGTATGTGAGTGAAGGTGCCCCTGGAAGCAGGAAGAGGACACCATATTCCCTGGAACTGAAAGTATTTGTGAGCCATCTATCTTGAATGATGAGACCAAACTTGGGTCTTAACCTCTGAACCATCTCTCTAGCCAGATTAAGATGAATTTTAAAGAGTGAGTGTGAACTAACCATGTCTGGGAGGTGGAGGATGACAATGCAGGAAAGAGTGGATAGAAAGAGACAAATTGGGCAATGTCAGTTTTGTGTGGGGGTATTGGATTTAATAAGGTGGGTACAAAAGGAGACTATATGGGCCAGTAGGATTAGGCTACGGCTTGCAACAAGGCAAAAGTGGTTGTTTTTCATTGGGTCATTGTTGCTGTTGTCATTGTTATCAACATCATCATCACATCATTCTCCTTTATCTTGCCCTCACTCCCACTGATATCTTCATCCTGGCATGTGGTATCTTGGTTCAATAAAGAAAGTATTAGAAAGAGAAAGGTCACATCTACAGAATTGGGGGCTGATTTGATGTAGGGCAGGTTTTATTCCTATGGGTGGGTATACTCAGACTTTGTATAGAACTGACACTTTCCTCTTTCTTCACATCCTTGCCAGCAGGTGCTGTCACTTGAGTTTTTGCCACACTACAGTACACAGACATAAAGAAGCTATATAACAAGGAGAGCCCTAGGGAGAATGCTTAATTACATTCAGAAGGGCTGGAAGTAATTCTACCTCAAGACCCAGCTATTCCACTCCTGCCTGAGCACATACCTGAAAGATGCTCCACCACACAGCAAGGACATTTGCTCAACTATGTTCATAGCAGCCTTATTAATGATAGCCAGAATCTGGAAACAACCTAGGTGTCCATCAACAGAAGAATGGATCAAGAAACTGTGGTACATTTACACAATGGGATATGATTAAATCAGCTATTAAAAACAAGGAAATCTTGAAGATTTCAGGCAAATGGATGGAACTAGAAAAGACCATCCTGAGTGAGGTAGCCCAGACACACATGGTATATACTCACTTGTAATGACATTTTAAATTCAGATACATCTGGTAGTTTCAAAATTTCCTGTATTGGGGATTGAACCTAGGACCTTGTTAGTAGTAGGCAAGTACTCTACCACTGAGCTATTTCCCCAGCCCCAAAGCATACAAAGCATCAACTGTTTATTAGACAGTTGGCGTTTGATTTTCTTAAGGTGCTGTGGATTGACACAAGGGCCTTGGGCTAGCAAGGCAAGCACACTACTGTGGAGCTATGTCCTCATTCCTTAGTGTATTATGTGCTTTGACCATGTTGCCTGCTTGTTACTGGTGGTCTGGGCCATGTGTTCCTAGGTTGTGGTCTCTAATTCAAGAATGAAATAAAAGCCCACACAGATTGCCAAGTAGTGAAGAAAATTTATTTAAAGCAAAGCAAGAATATAGATTAGAGAGGAATACACTTGAGATTGACTGGCTACATGAATGAGAGTGCTCAAGGGTCTCAGGTTACTGACTGGGATAGAGCCCAGGTTGTCTTATTGGGGGTAAGCACCTTTCTCTACTGAGCAGTCTTGCCAGGTTCCACCCTTACACCATTCTTGCAGTGATGTGAGATGGTTCGGTGTCCACATGATGCGATGAAGTGAACGAGGAAGCATTGATGATGTAGCACTGGGGCCTTTTGCCCTCATACAAGTATTGTAGTACCAGCCAGTCTGATTGGCTACTAAGTGACTAACAACTGTGTTCCTGGGCACATTGGGCCATAGAAGAACATGGTTGAGGAAGGATGGAGCAGGACAATGTGAGATTTCATTATCATGCATTTCCTGTAATTTTCATTATATATATATGTATATATATATATTTTTTGTTTTTTTTTTGTTTTTTTTGTTTTTTTGGACAATAGTTGGTTGCAGGTAAGCAAAACCAAAAGCAGAACTGAGGACAAGTGGGGAATGCTGTGGTTACAGAGCCTTGCTTGGAGTTGCTGAGAGCAGTGAAAGACATCACAAGCAAAGCACTGGAGATGGGGTGATGGAGGTGTGAACCAGTGCTCAGTAAAAGTAGCTGTTGTTACTGTTATTTCCTTATTGTCTGAGTTTTCTGTTACTATTGTTGTGATAAAAGACCATAACCAAAAGCAACTTGGGGAAGAAAGGCTTATTTGACTTACATAAATCCTGGGCTACAGTCCATTGAGGGAAGTCAAGGCAGGAACTCAGGCTGGGAGGAAACCTGGAGCAGAAACTGATGCAGATGCCATGGAGGAGTGCTGCTTATTTGCTTGCTCCCCATGGCTTGCTCAGCCAGCTTTCTTATAGAACTCACGACCACCAGCCTAAGGGTAGTCCCACCCATATGGACTGGGCCCTCCCTTGTCAATCACTAACTGAGAAAATGCCTTATAGTCTTGCCCACAGACTGATCTTATGGAAGTAGTTTCTCAATTGAGGTTCCCTAAGGTGACTCTAGCTGTTTCAAATTAACCTAAAACTACCGGGACACTTATCATTCATGGGAAGTGCCCAGCGTGTAGCAACATTAGTATTAATATTATTACTATCATTATTATTGTTATCTATACTGCTCACTTTTATAAAGTGGATGAAATAGACTCAAGGGTACAGGGTCATGCATTGGTCTTTTAAAATATTTAAATGACAATGAATTTATTCACATGTATCTACTAGATAACCTAAAAATGCAAATGTATTTGCATCTTTATTTTTAGTTTACATTTTCTAGAACCAACAGAAACTGTCTCTGAGACAGATGAGTCCACTTATCTCTGCAACTGTGTGCTGTATTTGGCAGCTAGTATCTACAGGTTCTTGGGTGAGACAGAGCTTTTATCACAGTCCGATTTGCACCATGGTGCCTTGGCTTTGGGATTCTTACTTGCTGAGACCTGCTTGCTTCCTCCTACCTCTGGATTGTGTAAGTGGATCACTGCTTCTCTCTCTCTGTTGTTGACAGATTGCTGGCTTTTGTATGCTTAACTTCCATCTCCCCCCATTTTGAAGTGTAATTACACATTCCTTGTCTTGCTACTCTGAGGGATGGTTCTTTGTCTTAAGCTTGGATTGCTTCCTAGCTTCATATTAGCATTGGACTCCTCACTCTAAACATGTTCTTGGTCTCTCATCCCATCACAACTTACCCTGCTCACGTATCAGATCCATTCCTGAAAAATTTCTGTGGTAGATATGCGCCTGTCAGGGTGAGTTGTTCTTTGCAATGTGAGGACTCTGAGGGGCATTCTAGGCTTTGCTCCCTCCTGTGAATCATGAGAAGAGAGGATTGCGCAATCATGAGGGAAAAGTGGATTTGAATCTCTGTCCTCAAGAGTGTCCTCACATCATGGCGGTGGGAAGAAGAGCAACTTGGAGTGACCTGGCTGATCTATACACATTCATCCTAAATAGTGGACGTTAATTATTGTGTTTCCTTTAACCGCAGACCTGGGTAGCTTCCTGTTAGTTTCAACTTCCTGAGAGAGTAAGTTTAGCTGGTGTCACAGCTGAGAGTCCTTGATGACATGTTGACAGGTATTAGAAATGATGGAATTGGAGAGCTGACAGGTGACTCATGCATATGGATGTCTCTTGTGATTACACCCAGGAACCTATCTGGGGTTATTTATGGTAGCATTGTCATGGCGATCAATGAGCAGTAAACAAGGCTTTCAAAGCCGTGGGAGGGTTTTATACCTGCCACCACCAACAAGTTCCTCCACATTGAAAAGTTTCATGATAAGCTTGCTAAACAAATATTGTATATATTTTCTTCAAATGATATATTTTTAAAAGAATGATAATGTATGAAATGTCAGATGAAATGAAATAAGATTGGGTTAGGGGTTGAGTAGGGACCAGAGTCCCAGGCCTTACTCATTGGCTCTATGTCCTTAGCCAGGCCATTCGTTTTGAATGTATACCCTCAACAATCCTAATACTATTGTAAGGAAAAAATGAAATAATAAATAGGAAAGAATAATGGAGCATGCTCAGGAGAAATACTCCCACCAGCACTCTGTAAGAGAGGTTCTGCATCTGGATGTGTTTATTTTGAGAGCCAGAACCCTTACTTAATTGTTCAGGGGTCTATGTGAAATAATGGTTTGCGGAAGGTCCTTTGCTTGGGTGGCAGGAAGGGGATAAAGTAGTCAATGGGAATGATTGAATCAATGCTCTTAATGAGCTTCTGTACACTCTACATTTGCTAATAACAACACATACAACACACAGGGGACAGTGATCTGGTGAAGCTGTAGCTTCTTACATGGGGCCTCTGACAAGAACAACACATCAGCGTGTTTGAGCAGGTATTCGCAGATACGGAGTTTATAGCTCTGCTACAGATGCTTCTTTGCTGGGCCACAGGTTTAGATGGAGGCTCCTTAACCTACTATAGGGCTCAGCATTGGGATGTTCCAAGCTGTACTACTGACTTAACTTCCAAATTTTGCCACTACCAGGAATGGATTCAGAAAAGAAAGAAAACCGGCAAACCAACCACCCACCACCAAAACAACAACAAAAAATGCAAACAAACCTTCCCTCGGTGTTGCCTGAATTTCTTTCTGTCACTTGAGTTTGCCACTTTCCTTGCTTTGAATTGTACTATCTATTAGAAGCATGCCTGCATAAGCAGGCTACCAAGATGAGACTTGATAGCCTATGACCATATGGTGGGGGAGGATGTCCCCTTTGATCACAGACCTAGGGGAGGGGAACAGGGTGAAAGTAGGAGGGAGGGAGGAACAGGAGGATACAAGTGAGGGGAAAACAATTGAGCTGTAATCTGAATAAATTAATTAAAAAAAAGAAACAACCCAAAATGTAAAGTTTTACCAGGAACTTCAAGCAATGTTTATTTAAATGCCTTAAAGATGTAGTACCTAAGACTTCTGTATCAGTTCTGTGTTTCTTCTCCCAAATATAGTCAGCCTATATGGTTGTTCCAGAAAACTATGAAGAAAAAATAAAGAAGGAGAAGAAGAAGAAGAAGAAGAAGAAGGAGGAGGAGGAGGAGGAGGAGGAGGAGGAGAAGATGAAGAAGAAGAAGAAGCATGCCTGCACATGTTTTCACTCAACGCTATCTCTATAGAGTCTGTCATGAAACGGATGCATGAATGAAATGTTAAGTCCAAGTGCAGGTGACCAACAAATACATGTGGAGATTTGAACGATAAATGCACCGCATAGGGTCAGACCTCTGAACACTTGGCCCAAGCTGGTGGTTTTATTTGGGTGAGACTATGGAACTTTTATGAGTTGCAGTCTTGGTGGAGGAAGTACTTCTAGGCGTGGGTGGGCTTTGAGGGCTTATAGCCTTGCCCCACTTCCAGTTTGCCCTCTCTGCTACATATGTGTGGATGATAATTGTAACAGGGCCTCAGAACTTAGCACAACTGACTCCATGATGGAAGTGGCATTCAGGCTGTAAAACTCAGCAGGTAGACAGCACCACCTGCCAAAACTAAAACAAGGGCAAAATCCATCAACTCCATAGTTTTGGGAAAGTCTCAAAATGTGCTAACTTCGCTTTATGTCTTCTGTACTTCAGCTTCTGGCTAACTGTTCTTGTTAACTGAGGTGTACCAACCCAGGATGTGGTTTTTGTGCTTAGAGGCTCATCCTGAAAAAGGCTCAGGCCTACACTGAGATCCTGAGCACACAGTGTAGTTGTCATCTGGCTAATAAAGACTTTGTATTGGCTTAACCCCTGTCTGAGGAGTCTGATTGGCCAGCTGTGCAACTGTCTGCTGTGGTGCTTCCTTTGCTGTTAAGGATTCTGCCTCTGAAACTTGCTTTTGGTCATGATGCTTGATTAAAAGAAAAAAAAAAAAAGAAAAAAGAAAGAAAAAGAAAAAAGAAAATCTAATACAATGTAACAATTAAAGCACTACATCACTACCAAGCACCAACTTTCAATTAGTTATTAATTAATTAAATCACCTATAGGCTTGTGATTTTTTACTGGGGAGAGGGAGTGAAACATGGATAACTTGGACTCAAATCTTAGTTCTGATTTAACATCTGATGGTCATTTGGCAGTTTATTTAGCTCTTTGTAAGCCTGGAATTCTTTCTTTCTTCAACATTTATTTATTTTATGTGTATGACTATTTTGCCTGCTTGCAAACACACACACACACACACACACACACACACATATACATGCATACATACACACATAATATATACATATATGTCCTGGGATACATATGCCATGGATACCCTGGAACTGAGTTATAGACATTTGTAAGCTGCCATGTGGGTACTGGGAATTGAACCTGTGTCCTCTAGAGGAACAAACAGTGCTCCTAATTGCTGAGTCATTTCTCCAGGCCCCAGCTTGGATTTCTTAGCTTTCAAATAAAAAGTTTCAAATAATATTTGCACAAACATAAGCTTTTTTATGTAGTGATTTCTCTTTTTTTTTTTTTTTGGTTTTTCAAGACAGGGTCTCTCTGTGTAGCCTTGGCTGTCCTGGACTCACTTTGTAGACCAGGCTGGCCTCGAACTCACAGCGATCCGCCTGCCTCTGCCTCCCAAGTGCTGGGATTAAAGGCGTGCGCCACCACGCCCGGCTTATGTAGTGATTTCTCAATCAAAGTTAGCCACCATTTTTATATTATATTACAAATAGGTAAAAGGCTTTGTAGTCTATGAAAGAAAAACATATCAAGTGGCAAGTTGTGGCTATGAAAATTGATATAATCTTTCTGGAGGAAAACATTGGCAGTGTTAATCAAAAACATTAAAATGTACATATGCTTTGATCAAGTTTTTCTACATTTAGGAATTACTATAATAAAATAATCAGGGGTTTTAATTAATATGCATGAAGAGAATTTATGCTGACAGTTCCTTATAATTATACAAAGTAAAAATGAATATTCAGAATAGGTAATCAGTTACATCAATTTTGTGGATTTTTAGCTAGGCTTCTATTTTTGAAAACACCATATAGACATTTATATTTTGCTCTGTTGTTGCTGATTTTTATTTTTTTGAAACAGGGTCTCACTTTGTAGCCTGGGCTGATTCAGCTCATGGCAATCTTCCTGCCTCACCCTGATGCGTGTTGGGATCACACTTGTCCAGAATGTATATATTTTATTTTATTTTGTTTTATTGTGTGTGTGGGTGGTTTGCTTGGATATATATCTGTGTACCGCATGTATGTGTAGTGTCCACAGAAGTCAGAAGAAGGCATTGGGTTCCTTGGAACTGGAGTTGTAGATTGGTATGACCCATCATGTGGGTACTGGGAATCACACCTGTGTCTTCTGCAAGAAAAATAAGTGATTTTTTTTATGACTGGGCCATCTCTCCAGCACCCTGTATATTTTTGAATGGAAAAGTACCCGTTAAATGTCAAATGGAGAAACAGAACATGAGCCATTAGAAACGGTATGTACCATCAGACAACTAATGTTCCTTGTAAACTGAACACGTCTCAACAAGACTCTTGACTTCCTTTAATGTCCTCTTTGTCTAGTGTCTCCATTGCTGCAAATGACACTAGTTAGCTGATATTCCTCTACCTCATGGTACTTGTACTACTGCATTATGCATTTGCTGATTGCCTACCGCTATTTGCAAACTGGCTGTTCTCTTTGTCCTGTTCACCACGGTGTTGCTAGTACTTAGAACAATGACTAACAAATATTAGATAACCTACAAATATTTGCTGATTAATGGTATGAGTGATCTCTTGAAACACCTTAACTAGAAAACAGCATGCAGAAACACTATCAGTAATTAATGTTTGAAAGCAAAGTTATGGTGCCATTTTGGAGATTTCTTTTGGTTTTGGTTTTCTAATTTTTCTCTCTGTTGTGGTGGTTTTTCCTCCCAGCCCTAAGATTCCCTTATGAGACTCAAAGTATATATTTACAAATTCTTAGGCTGTATATCTAGGCTCTTCTCTGACTAGCTCATAACTTAAAATAACCCAGTAATATTAATCTACATTCTGCCACACGGCTGGTTACCTCTGCTCAGGTACCCTGCATCTTGCCAGATGAATCTTCTGAGCCTGGCTCTATCCCAGAATCCTTTCTGCCTGCCTCATGTCTCACCTATTTCCTGTCTCAGTTATAGACCATTAGCTTTTTATTGACAAGTGATAGCTCCATACAGACACAAAAGGTTGAGGGCACTGATTAAGAATCGTATAAAACCCCAGATTTTAAACTCATTGCATTTTAAAAAACCCGGTCCACAGTGTTGTCTTTAGTGGTCAGTAAGAAGAGGAAAGAATGAATGCTGTAAAAGGTGAGTGTTGCTAACACTTTGGAAGGAGAACAGCTAATTATAAAAATTGACAGAAAAAAGAAATTTTTTTAAGAAGACAAGTCTTTGCTATGTAGTCTGGCTGGCTTTTCAACTGTTGAGATTTCAGGGATAGGCACCAAGTGTGTGGAGAGAATTGTCAGGGTTATCTGTAGTTCTAGAGAAATGACTCCTGTGGTGCTAATGTGTTGTGCTTGGAGAAATCTTGTCTCTTAAAGACTGTGAGAAAACAAATTATAAGTTCAATTATAAGCAACTTTAGTTTCACTTTCCTCTACTAAAGCTGCATTTATTGGGCCGATGAGATGACTCCGTGGATAAAGGTGCTTACTCCCCCAAGCCCAGTGCCCTGAGTGTGAGCTCCCAGGACCCGTATGGTGGGAGGAGAGAACCAACTCCCACAGGTTGTCTTCTGACCTTGACAGGAGTGCACGCGCCCGACACTTCACACAAATATATGCACAAATACAATTTAAAAATTGCACTGATTTTCATCTTAAAATACATTATTTTTTTATTGCTTGAGAAGGATTATTGATGTAGTTTTATATGGAATCGAGCATTTTATTGTGCTGAATGAAGCCAAATTTACACAGTGAGGATCTTCTGTACAGCCCAAAGGATATATTATATGTATCTAAATTCCTTATCCAAGGAAAATCTCCTCCCTCCATTGTCTGTTTTTATGATGCTGTATACTGTGTTACAGTTCCTGATGGACTAACAAAGTATGATTTCATTCCTGACTTTGTTCGGGCTACGTGTACTTTTCTGTGCTTGGGAAGTGTTACTAAAAAAAACTCTTAAAAGATGAAAGGAAAGGGAGGAAAGAAGAATTTATAGGAAAGGATGAAAAATAATGTTCTGCTTAGAATTCACTGTCATCACATGGTGTACCTGTAGTTCTAAACAGGACATTGTGTCCACGGTGCATGTTTGTTAAAGCCAACAGATAATGCTTCATGATTTGCTGTAATAAAAATTATAATTCAAGGGCTGGAAAGATAGCTCAGTGGTTAAGAACACTTGCTGCTTTTCTAGAGGACCTGGGTTCAATTCCCAGATTTCACATATTGTCTTATAACCTTCTGTAACTCCAATTCCAGGGTGTATGGTACCCTCTTCTGGCCTCCTCTGTTTTCGCAGTAGCCATCTGTGGGGCACCCATGCTGACTTCTGGAAATAAGCTGAGAAATAAAAGTAAACATGTAGAGGATATCAATCAGGAGAGGAAAAAAATAAAAATGAGCATATATTTATCAGCCAGCTATTATGTGACAGACATTCTAAATCAGTAGAAAGAGTGCACGAGGGCAATGCAGTGGAAGGTCCTTGGCATGTTCCAGGAAGTAAAAGTAGGCCAGCACAGTCAGTGGATTTGGGGGCACAAGGCAGAATCAGAAATGAGGCTGTGGCAGCAGTGGAGATGGATGGTGTGAATGAGTAGATGTCAAATCCACTCAGCTGTCAGGAGTGACAGGACAGAGGGTACCAGCAAAAGATTAAGGTTTTTAATATTACTGATATCTCAAAATATAGTTAAAATTTTTAAGGTAAAAAAAACTATCCTGTCTACTTATCCTATACAGCAAAGAAAAGACTCCATCTTTGTTATTACCACGTATGCTCTCAGCTTTATGGCCATTCAGGTGCACACGTGCTGGATTTTATAATTTGTGATGTTTGTTTTGACATTGTCCTTATCAACCAAGGACAAGTTGGCTTTCAGATCTCTGCTGTATGCTCTCCTCTCCCATCCTTAAAGCTAGTAGAGCATAGATCCAAGAATCAGTTAATACATTTGGTACTGCCATCTTTTAGCTGGGGATAAAAAAAAAACCCTGTTGTATTGTCACTAGTTCTTTCAGAATTATATTTTGATTATAGTCACCCAAACTCTCCTGATGGGGAATATTTTTTAAAACAGGAAGTTAGTTCTACTACATTCAGGCACTACCTTTAAATAGATTATTTGCCAGGGCACAAGAGGGAAAGACCTTGGGTTCCAGTGTGAATCATTCTTTTTTCTCCGAAGCGCTCATCCTTTAATTTTTATTGGCAAGTGGGATAAGCAAGCATATATCCTTAATACAGTCCAGAGACACAGCTTTAAGCAGATTTAAAGGAAGAGATTGTATTAACTTTGGCTTTGCTGTTTTGCTTCATTTACAGTTCTCTGTTAGTTTTGAAATCTCCTCTGGATATGACTTTATAGAAGACAAAGAAAGAGTTGTTCTTGGGAACAAGCTGGAGGGTTTTCAGCAAGTCAGTGTCAATGTGGATGATGCTGGATTCTTTTAGCAACATTTTGTCTTTCATCAAATCTCCATCTCTGTGATCTGCAATGGTAGACATTAAATAATCTGATGGGAAAATGGCCGTAGCTGGAGATGAGGCCAAAGAGGGATGGGTCTTGACAGATTGGAACCAACTTCAGAAAGAGGAGAAAATTGATTTTGGGTTGTGTCAAGTGAAGTTGGAAGTAGAAGGTGGAGTTTTCATCCCATGGGTATATTAGTTTTCATATATCATTAAATCCCTTGAGAAAAATGGCCATTGCTACAGAAATGCTTGTCTCATCAGATTTAGATAATGTCGTATTTACTGCAGAGTTTTATTTTTCTAGGTTAATGTGGTATATGAATCTATCTATAATCTTTATCATCTATCTATCTATCTATCTATCTATCTATCTATCTATCTATCTATCATCTATATATCATCTATGTATATGTATATGTATTTATCATCATCTATAGCTATCATCTATTATCTATCTATCTAATCTACAGTCTATCATCTATATATGTATTATCTCTCTATCATCTATCTATCTACTTTTGTATCTATTATTTTTTGGTGTATGTGTTTAAGGCATTATGTTAGTAAAAAAAAAGTACTCAAGTTGCAAAGCGTTCAGAGCAAACACTAGAGCAGTGGCTCTCAACCTTCCTAGTAATGCAACCCTCATACAGCCCCTCATGTCGTGGTGACCCCCAACCTTAAAATTATTTCTATTGTTACTTCATAACTGTGATTATGGTACTGTTATGAATCAGTGTAAATATCTGTGTTTCCTGATGGTCCTAGGTGACCCCTGTAGAAGAGTCATTTGACCCCCAAAGGGGTAGCAACTCACAGCTTGAGAACTGCTGCCTGGGAGAAAGGTGAATATTGTTCCAGTTTGATTGCTGCAGGAATGTGGACACAAGACTGGCTATTGTGAGATTAATGGAAAAAAAACCCACTATTGCCCACCTGACTTGACAATTATTCTCCCATAATGGAGAGAAACAGAAGTCAAAACCAGCAAAGACTGCTTAAAGGGACTCATTGGAAATGATGAAGTAGAAGAACTTATAAATAGAACCATAAAGGTTAGCTTTACAAAAAATGAGTCTCAGTGCCATTTAGCCCTGCCTTTCATTTTCACTGGAATTACAGATCTGTATAACAGTCCATTTAGTTCAGAATCTGTCCAGGATCACCTTTTTAAGGGCTTTAATTGGGTGGTTCACAGTGTCCTAAAAATCAGAGAAGGTCCTGATTTAATTTCTCATGCTCTTTGCCACACATTCATCCATTTTTAACTTGCATTATTACTCATTCAAACTAACTGCAAGGTGCCTCCAAGTCTAGCCGACATACTATCCCTTGCTGTGTCTCCTGAGCTGGAGCCCCAGGAAGTCCCTCTTGAGTTGGTCTTTGCTTCTCCTAACTTTGCTCTAGCCTTCACTTGGCTGCCAAGGTATGGCATTCTCCTGCCGTGCTGGCTGGCTAGTTGTTCTAAGGATTGTCTGTTGGATACCCTCTAGAATGGTGAACAGAGTCTGAAATATCTACTCTGAATGTGGGTCACATTGTTCAACAGGCTGGGGACCTGTTGAATGACAACAACAGCAACAGCGTCAACAATGACAACCACCACAACAGCACCACCAACAACCACCAATGACAGCAACAGCAACACCAACAATGGCAGTATCAGCAACATTAACAACAACATCAACATCACGACAACAACAGCAATGAAGCCCTTGCAAGTTTTATTTTGCCTCAGTGGCACAGTTTAATGTCATCTGGTGCCATTGGTCCTCATTTCTTACTTCTTACAGCTCCTTCCTATGTAATTTGATTCCTTGATCTTTCTTTCACTTCTCATGACACCATATAACATGTGTTTATTTACACCCTCAAATACATATCAATAACTGTTCTCCCTTAAATTCTGGAACTAGTCTAAGAACTATTTCCATTTAAGTCTCAAATAAGCACTTTGTAATTTGCATGACCAAAATGTAACTCCTGATTTTATTCTACAACCTTCTCTTAGGCTTCTTTCCTTTAGAAATCAACACAATTACATAGTTGCTCAACCAGAGTTTTCTCCCTTATTCATTTTAATCTTTATAATGTTTAATTTTATGCATCAGATTTGCTAGGACACAAGGAATGCCTATAACAATGGTTCCAGATGTGATTGCCTTCAGTGCTTTCAGCTTGGTAAACAAAGTTAAGCAGACTGTACTTTCCAATATGGTGGGCACATTCCAGCCTCTTGAGAAAGAGACACCCCTGCCTTGTCTCTCCACTCCCCTCTCTCTCCTTCCTTTACTACCTCTCATCTTTCTCTTTCTGTTTCTTTGATTGTTTGACCTGGGGTACTAACAATTACCATCACAAAATCACAAACAATGTGCTCACTAGTATAAAATCACAAACAATGTGCTGGCCAGAAAACCACTTCTATAGCCAGAGCCTAATTCTGCCCTGAGACAGTTTGTAACTGCTGAGAGCATACAAGTTCTATGGAAATGGAGTGTGGTCTCTCTAATTACTTGTTATGAATGTAAACAGGTTTAGTTAAAGAAGTTTAAGACAGAAAATGTGCTGGGTAAGGAAAGAGTTTGGTCTGTGGGGCTCTGGAAGATTCTTTTCCGTTGACTCATCTGTGACTTTCAAACAGCTAATTGGTTATTTCAGTCTTCAATTCATTCAGTCTTGGTTGAATATAAAAATGTCACTCCTGGGGTTATAGATGGAGGTATATTTTTGCTTCCCTAGAGTAAATATGGGTCATAATATTAAATATAATTGACATGATATGATAAAGTATTTAAACTTCTTAGAAAAAAAGTCCCATTATATATCCAATTTGTTTCTTCTCCTTTGTTCTGCCTAAAGAAAAACAGACATAGCTTCAACCAAATATGTCATTTTAATCTATGTCCTTCCCATAGGAAATGCATAATGAGTGTATTGATAAATTACTATGCAAGCTGAGAAGCCACATGCTAGCTTGCTGCAGGATTCAATTAAGACAGAGCAACATTATTTTGAATAATCAAATGTTGCTTTGAATAAGTAATTCAAATAAACAATGCAATTAGTAAGAAGTGATGGTTGTGGAGTAGAGCGGGGGGGGGGATCTTTATAAATATATATAATTCTACTATGTATTGATTAGTATTGGGTGTATGCAGGAAGTATGCCACAGTGCACGCGCTACAGGATGGACTTGAGGTTTAGAGCACACTGTCTGTAGAGCTGGTTCTCTCCTTCTGTCTTCTTGTGAGTTTTAAAGATCAAATTCAGGTCATCAGGCTTGTTCTACAAGGTGTTTTCACTCACTGAATCACCTTGCTGGTCCTCTTATATACAGTTTAAACATCACTTAACGTCGATAAAATAGATAGCTGGTGGGGACATAAGTGAATATGCTGGAATTACAATAATTTCTGAAT
Organism: Acomys percivali; assembly: GCA_907169655.1. Taxonomy (NCBI): domain Eukaryota; kingdom Metazoa; phylum Chordata; class Mammalia; order Rodentia; family Muridae; genus Acomys; species Acomys percivali. Next base: position 153,906,625 of record OU015742.1, on the reverse strand, counting down.
AACAGTGAGGAAGCCCTTTTAGTTCTCAGTGCTTACACAGCATTCTTCAGTGATACAGATACAACATGATTTAAGGTTGGCAAGATGGCTCTGTGGGCAAAGGCATTCAGTAACAAGCCTGATTGCCTGAGACTGATTTTTGGGAACAGAACAGGAAGGAGAGAACTGACTTTCTGAAACTGCATGCACATGCTCTGTCCTCAATAAATAAACATAACACTTAAAAAAATCATGTTTTTATAGTGCCATGCTTACTGTTACAACAAAAGACCGTTTTTGTTTAGCAGACATATCTAAATAAATAAATAAATAAAACACTGGGCTGTTTTATTCTATAGCACATCAAACAACTAGATAAAAAACAAGCCAGGAAATGTTTTATGTGGCCAGCTAAGGACTCAGAATACAAGTTTGTTTCTAATCTTTTGAATGTTTTCATTGTCTAGATGACATAGTTCCCATTTTAATTATTTTTCTGATTATCTATGAGTTGTCATGCCTTAAATTAATTATGGCATAACCTTAGCTCAACTTCTATGCAAAATACAGATTTTATTATTGTTTGGATGGGAGAGGTACTAAGGGAACTAATATTCACTATAAACCAAAGAAAAAGGAAACTAAAAGGGAAAAGCAAAACCAATCTCCAATTGATTATAGCTGAGATCCTGGAAACTCGGTGCTTCTAGAATTTGTGACATGGCCTTAGGAAATGTCTCTCTCTGTAGAATCTGAACTCACATGGTTCTGCTTTAAGGGTCTTCTGAATTGCCTTGCCAGTTAATTCATTTAGCTTTTCACATTTCAGAAACACCTGAAAACCTAACAAACTGCTGAGGATGGTCTGGCACCGTGGTAGCTAACTCCTGTCCTTCTGTGGCTTTGAGCAGTGTGGTGGGGAGAGATGTTTAATGTTGGGACTTCAGTGGGAACCTTGACTGCATCACTCTTTCTTTTTTTTTTAATTACATTTTTTTTATTAATTTATTCGTATTACATCTCGATTGTTAGCCCTTCCTCTGTTTCCTCCCATTCCTCCCTCCCTCCCACTTCCCCCCTTCTCCCCTCCCCTATGTCTGTGATTGAGGGAGACCTCCTCCCCCTATATATGCTCTTAGAATATCGAGTCTCTTCTTGGTAACTTGCTATCCTTCCTCTGAGTGCCACCAGGCCTCCCTATCCAGGGGACATGGTCAGAAAAGGGGCACCAGAGTTCGTGTGAGAGTCAGATCTCACTCTCCACTCAAAGGTGGAAAATATCATGTTTGTCGGCTAGGTCTTGGTAGGGGTTTGAAGTTTACTCCCTATATTCTCCTTGGCTGGTGCCTTAGTTTGAGGAGGACCCCAGGAAAGTTGTTTCGGCCCTCCTTGAAAGAGTGATAAAGGCATCACTCTTTCAAGGAGGGCCGAAACAACTTTCCACATTCAGGAACGTAAACGAGTAATTCAACTGATTGTTTAAGACAGTTTTTTGTTTTGTCTTTTGAGTAAGTTGTCTGGTTACATTGCTCAGATTATATGGAAGAATTCTTGTCAGATGTGTATGTGTGTGTGTGTTTAACAAAATAATTTACAATTATTTGTGTGAGCTCTGAGATGGTGGCTTGTTTCTTTGAGTTGTTTGTTAAGGAAGCTCCCATTTAAAATTATGGCCCGTATCTAGTAAAGCATGTGAAACCTGTGGACTTCATGTTGGGAGGTAATTGTATGCTTGGCCTTTTCTTTGCCCCTGTACTGATTGCCCTAGTTTTCTGCTTGGCTTTGGCAGTGCTGGAGGTAGATACGGGAGTCTCATGCACTGAGGCAAGCATTCTACCACAGACCCAAACACTCAGACTGTTTATCTTATGGCTTCATTATAGTTCTGATGCTTATATAAACCAGCATTCTTCTGAGAAATGAAACGAGATTATTTTGTCTGTCTGACTCTTTGCATCTTAAGGCTCATATAGTCACTGAAAGTTCCAGGGACTGGAACTGGCTAGGGGCCAGGATGGAGCTAATGCTGTGGGTGGGTCTACCAGCAGCATTTCCTCTTCTCTGGGAAAGCTCAGTCTCTTCTATTAAAGCCTTGAGCTGATTGGATGAAGCTCACCAATGTTTCTGCTTTACTCAGGGTCTGCTGTTTTATGGGAGTGGAGGGATGGCTCCATATGTGCATAGCGTGCTTTGATTAAGTCCACCATTGTTTTATCCTCTCCAGGTCCTCTTATATACTCCCCACCATTTCTCCCAACCACATGTGCTCTTTTACCACCGAATCCACTTGGTGCTACCTCTGTGTACATAGGGCCTTCCCTGGAGTGGGGACAGTCTATCAGGGTAGCATCCCTAAAGAAAACTTTCTCTCCCCCGAGTAGCCATCAATTGCCAATGGCTCTCCAGCTAGATGTGGGGCTGCGTGAACCCCTCCCACACCTATGCTGGGATTTGATCTGGCTCTCCAGCTCTTGCCCACGCGGTCACAGCTGCTGTGACTTCATGTGTGCTGAAGCCCAGACATGTCCAGAGAACACTGTTTTAGAATCGTCCTCCACTCCCTCTGACGCCCACAACCATTCTGCCTTCCTCTTTGTGATGATTCCAGAGCCTTAGGAGGTGTGGGTGTGATGTAGATGTTCCAGCTCAGCATTTCACACTCCCTCTGTCCTAGACTAGGAATTCTAACACCTAGCCTAAATTGTTGCCACTGATATTTAAAAAGGGCTCCTCCTATTTTGTTATTAGTAGAAAGAGTAAACTTTTAGGCAGGGCCAGGAAGTGTATGTTGGCTAAGAGCCTATCCACTAGGCTAAGACACTGAGACCACCATAGCAAGGTTTGTAGTATAAGTGTGGCTTCTGGAGTCTTGGGTAGGGGTCATTCTTGGAAGAGGCTATGTGTGAGGAAGGAAAGAGATAGAGGAGGAAGAGCTATTAAGGTAGAGTGTTTCTTAGTGGACATATGCTTGTGTTCAGAAGCTGCTACAATCACCTTGTCTATAATGGGTTTTTCTTATAATTAGTGGCTCCAACTATTACTACTACTATAATAGTAAAATAAAAATAAAGAAATGATTCCTAATAGAAGGTAAGGGTATTTTTGAAAGGTCCATCAGTCAATATCCTCACTGTACTTTTGTTAGAGCATTTTTATTAAAAACGTATACATATGGTGCTGGAGGGATGGCTCAGGGGTTAAGAGCACTGATTCAACTTTCAGAGGATGGCGTTCCGTTCTGATCGCCAGCTTACAACTGTCTGTGACTTTAGGTTCAGGGAATCTGGTGCCCTTTTCTGGCCTCTGTGGGCACCAGGCATAGACGTACATATACACAGGTAAAACACTTATACACATGAAATAAAATCTAAAACTCTGCAAAGCCCCTTAAAGAAACCTTAAAAAAAAAACCTTGTACATACTTCTTGTAAGAATAAAAGATCAGAATCACATACCGTGGAATACAGCCCTCCATTCTGACAGTGTTGGTTCCCACTCCATCATCATTTACTAGAGGTTAATGGGAACTCATTTTGGTGGGTCACCTTCAGATATTTTCTTTAAGTATATAGTGGCCTTTACTAGTAAAGCATCTGTGCTATATAAAATAGTGTTAATCAGAATGTTTTTAACTACAAATGAGAGAAACATTGATTCAGCCTAGCTTAGTTCAGGAAGGCATTTATTAGCTTAGAACAGAAAGTCCGAGCTGTGACCAGGGCTGGCTCAGATGCTTTATTTCCCTTCTGTCTTCCTACATGGATTGGCTGTTCTTTAGATGTCTCTCCCCATCGTGGAGCCATGGATCCCAGTTCTTGTGGGTCTTATGTTCCTTTGTTTCACATTAAATGCTGAGGGAGGAGCTCTCTCAACCAAGGGATCATTTGGTGGGACAAGGTTAAGTTTTTGTTGATCTGAGTCAAGAGCAATTGTGAAGCATTGTCACACACGGTGAGCTTTAAGCTTGGGTTCTGAGCCATTCCCCAAGTAGGGAGCTGGATTTTCATTATCACTTGAGGTTCATCAGCCCATGGAGTTGAAACACAGTCAGTCTTCACTAAGTCACATGGGCTGAGTGGGAAAAAAATAAATGCACATTGTGACCAAAGACAGGAAAATTTATGCAGACAACTGGACTGGCTAGTTTTTGTCACCTTGACACAAGCGGGAGACACCTGGGGAGAGGGAATATCAATTGAGAAAATGTACGAGAAAGATGTTACAGATTTTGAAACCTCTTTCCTGCTTTTTGCTGCTGACTACCAGCCTTTGTCACTCTCATAACTTACTCTGTCACTTTCCTGAGTCTTGGTAAGATAGCACATTCATTCCTAGGTCATAATTTTGGTGTTTTGAGGCAGGATCTCATGTAGTTCTGGCTGGTCTTGAACTTATTATATACCTGAGGCTGGTTTTGAACTCCTAATCCTCCTGACCCTACCACACCCATGCTGGGATTATAGTTGTACAACATCACACCTGGCTTCAAATGACAGCGGGTTTTGTTTAGTTGAACCCAGACCTCTAAATTTTATTAGTGATATGTAACTAAATGTGGATAATTTTATATTATACAACTTGAGCCACCTTCAGGAGACAGAAGGCCAGCAAGATTCTGGGTCCTTACCTTGTTACCCCTTAAGGCAGGATGTGAGTTTTTCATCTGTCTCATCCTTGTACCCTCTCAACAGCTTTGCCATAAAACAACATAAAGGTCACAAGGTCAGAATGTTTATAAATTACAAGTCCCTATAACTTTGCCAAGCTAAAGCATGTTGGGTTCTATGTGGCTGTGCAAATAACAAACAATTCAAGGGGAAATTATTACGAAGGAAAAAAGAATCTTCATCCTATAAAATATAATCAGCTCAGATGCCAGATAAAAACTCTGAACAGAATCACAACATTTACTCTTGGTTGACCTAAAAATCACATATTCTGGAGGTCATACAGCTGAGCAATACATTATTAGTTTCCCATTAGCTTACTGAAGATAATACCTATGGCATGTGGGTTGAATTTGAAGGCTGCATTTGCTAAAACCATTGACTCTTTGCTGCAGCCCGTTGCTATCTGATGGATGACTAAATTGAACTAAAAGGCTTGCAATTTTGTCTTTATATTGTGTCTGTCCCTTTTACAATTTCCGTTTTTGAGTCAGAATTTACTTGACCATGCATAGGGACATGTGTATCATCTGAGAAATGATTTACTCAGGATTATAATACACCATGAACTTGGCCTGTTGCATGTGGGAGTGGATATGCATTCTAGCCCACACTTGCTCTTTCTCTGCAGCTCAAGCACCTATAGCCTCTTGGCCTTATCATAAGGCTCAGGCTGAACCAGGAGTCTGGAGTGTGTTTCTGCAGGATGATGCATAACTTAGCAGTTCCTGGCTAAGTTGAGGCCCACCGAGCACAAAGAATTCATGTGCATGAACATCTTTTGAAACTACAGCTGTGGCTAATGTGGGGTTCTCAAATGTTAGAAAAGAAACACCTGATGTTCCTTTGTTACTTGACTGGACTGTTCACCTCTGGTCAGCATCGGCTCCTTTGGCTCAGGTCAGCTGGCTCAAGAGGACCTCCTAGCAGAGGAACCTTGCCTGTCTTGTCTGTAATAGGCAGACTCCTCTCGTTTCTTCTCTTTTCATTCCGTGAGATTCCCCCTCTTTCCCATATGGAGCTCAGACACTAGTACGTTGGCTCATGTACCAAAGCTGAAAGCCCTCCAGGTCGCAGGTGGTTGACAGTGGTCTCCAAGGTGATAATTGACAGTCATAGGCACAGAGACAAGATAGAGACTAGTTTTATTTTAGAACCATATTTCTTTCTTTCTTTCTTTTTTTTTTTTGCATCATTCTGCTCGCCGTTAGAGGGGCACATAGTGATTCTTACATCAAAGTCTCTTGATGGTGTGTTTTGAAAGTAGGTAGATGACTGAGTCAGAAGTGGCCTGGACCTCACAGGACCAGCTAGTTATTTGAAAATGGGGCGGGGGTTGTTGATGATATAGAAGACACTTGTAGAGTCTCCATGGGTTGGGGACCTGTGGAGCTGTGAACAGCCTTAGCCTTGGGGGATGCTAGAGAGGCAGACTCCTCAGTGGGAGCCAGGAGAAGAAGGCAGAGTTCAAGCAGATTATTTTCGCACATGGAGGAAGTCTCCATAGGATCTCAGCACATTGGGAGTTGAGGATGTAGGAAAAGAGAGAGATGTTAGTCTGTCCTCTGTCTGTTTTCTGGTCCTCACTTTTACTTCTCTGTAGTGGATGTGAAGGCCACCATGAGGGTCACCTACAGTTATCCCTCCTATTCATGATTTGTTTTTAAAATGATTGTCTTTCAACAAGTAAACATTTTGAGAATGACATCATCTCTAAGAAAAAAAGACAAAGGACTCTTGGCTCCTGCCTTGCTTTGTTACCACTTTCCCTCTGGACCCTGACTGCTCACATAGAGGAAAGGTTGCATGACTTGGCCATCCCCTTCCTGAATTGCTGCCAATCCTTGGTGCAGTTATAGCTTTGCCAAGAGCTCCCAGAGTACCTCTTGCTCTGTAAGCCCTAAAATCACTTAGTGATGCTTATCAACAGCTAATATTAATGGATAGTGATGAAAACCACAGATAGCCTCCCAGAACTGACAGCAGAAAATCAATCTGATCTGGCTTTCTCTTTCTTTCTCTTTCTTTCTCTCTCTCTCTCTCTCTCTCTCTCTCTCTCTCTCTCTCTCT
>OU015742.1:153886177-153899809 GCA_907169655.1 Acomys percivali | reverse complement strand
CCCCCCCCCCCACCAGGGAATGTGAAAGATTATACTTTACATTACTTTCTATATTATTACTATTAAAATTTTGAGACTGAGTGGCCTCAGACATGTTTTATAGTTGAGAATGACCTTGATTTCTGATGCTCCTGCTTTCTCTCAATGCAGGGATTACAGGCATATACCAGCATGTCTGGTTTTGAGATCAAACGTATGGTTTTGTGCATTCTAGGTAAGTACTCTACCAACTGAGCTACATCCCAAGACCTCTATATTATTTTAAGTGTTAAACTGCCATTCCCACCTATTTTAATATATTTTAAAAAAGATTTATTTATTTTGTGTATATGAGTATCCTCTCTCCATGAATGCCTGCAGGCCAGAAGAGGAAATCAGATTCAATTATAGATGGTTGTAAGCTACCATGTGGTTACTGGGAATTGAAGTCAGGACCTCTGGAAGAGCAGCCAGTGCTCTTAACTACTGACCCATATCTCCAGCACTCACCTATTTTTTTAAAAAACAGTATAGAATATAATTGGGTAAACCCTAACAAAGAAAATGTATTAGAAACACATAAAATATTTTAAAATGTAAATTTATGCTTATAAATATTTTAGGTGATCATATTATTACTAAATTGGCCATAGAGAATATAACAAGCTTGTGTGGAGGGTTGGTCATATTATCAAGTTATTATTACTTTTAATAAGAAGGTGAACTCTATCATCATCACAGTATACAAAGTGGGCTTCAAGACCATTCCACAGGGAGATCAGAGAAGGAAGGAATGGCTTATATGTTTCCTGTGAACATAGTAAATACTCAGAACAATTTTGGTTGGGTTTTGAGTTTTAGTTGGACTTAGGAAATTTTGACCAAACAGATTTGATCATCAAGACTTAGATTGTAGGGGCTGGAGGCCTGGATCAGTGGATAAGGAAGCTTGCTGCTCAGGTATGAAGGTCTGAGTTCAGATCTCAGCACCCACAGAAGAATCTGGGTGTGGTTGTACAGGTGGCTATGACCTCAGTGCTATGAAGGTGGAGACAGGAGGACTGTTGGAGTTTGGTTGCTGTTTACCTAGCACTAGGTTCAATGAGACTCCCTGCCTCATAGGCATAAGGTGGAGAATGATAAAGCAGGGCCTCTGGTCTGCATGTACCACAAAACAAAACAAAAACCACGATTTAGAGTTGGGACAAGAGCTTAGTTCCCACACTCATGCAAATGGTGCTGATCTAACTGGAGGTGTGCATATAGAAGAATACAAATAGATTCATATCTATTACCCTGCACAAACTCAAGTACGTGAATCAAAGACCTTAACATAAAACCAGATACACTAAATCTAATAGAAGAGAAAGTGGGGAAAAGCCTTCAACTCATTGGCACAGGAGACAACTTCCTGAACAGAACACTAACAGCTCAGGCTCTAGGATCAACGATTAATAAATGAGACCTCTTAAAACTGAAAATCTTCTGTAAGGCAAGCACCCTGTCAATAGAATAAAACAGCAGCCTACCAATTGGGCAAAGATCTTCACCAACTGTACATCCTACAGTAAATTAAACACCTACAAAGCAAATAACCCAATTAAAAATGGGAGTACAGGGCTAAACAGAGAATTCTCAACAGAGGAACATTGAATGGCTGAGAAACACTTAAAGAAGTGTTCAAAGTCCTTAGTCATCAGGGACATGCAAGTCAAAATGACTCTTAAATTTCATGTTTCACCCTCAGAATGGCTAAGATCAAAAACTCAAGTGACAGCACATGCTGGTAAGGATGTGGAGCATTGCTGGTGGGAGTGCAAAGTTGTATAACCACTTTGGAAATCAATCTGGTGCTTTCTCAGATAACTGTGACTAGCTCTACCTCAAGACCCATCTATACCAGTCCTGGACATATACCCAAGAGAGGCTCCACTATACAACAAGGATATTTACTCAACTATATTCATAGCAGCCTTATTTGTAACAGCCAGAACTCAGAAACAATTTAGATGTCCCTCAACCAAAGAATGGATAAAGAAACAGTGGTACATTTACACAATGGAATACTACTCAGCCATTAAAAACAAGGAAATCATGATTTTGCAGGCAAATGGATGGAACTAGAAATGATTATCCGGAATGAGATAACCCAGACCCAGAAAGACACACATGAACACACACACACACACACACACACACACACACACACACACGCACACACACATACACACACACCTTAGACTACAGAGGGCTGTGGTGACAAATGCCTAAAATCCCAACACTTGGGAAACTGAGCCAGGAGGGTAATGAGTGTGAAGCCAGGCTGTTTTGGGCTATCTATGTCAGAGAGGGGGGGGGGGCTCTATTTCTGCTGATAGCAGTAAATATTACATTCCTAGGAATGTTTTTTGAAATTTAATTCAGCAAGCACTTATTGAATGCTTAATTATGTTCAAAGCTCCTTACAATGGGCCAGAACAACTAAAGGCACTAATCTAGCCTTCCAGGAGCTCAGTTTTCATATGTATGGAAAATAGCAAAAGCCTTTTAAAAGAATTAGTCTAAAATAGTACTATTATTCTTTATTCAGAAGCTGGTTATGCCCGGAGGAGGCATTCACTGACTTTTCTTTAGAGTTGTAAGTCTGTATGCCCAGAATTGAGTGAGAGAAGGACCCGAGTGTCTCCATCCATTCATCACGCAGATTTGACTGTACACCCCTGTTTTAAACTGGCACAGCGTGATCCTCATCCTTGCCCTGGAGCATAGTGTCTCTGCAGTTCAGCTCTCCAGAAGCATGCCCATCCTCATCTATGCTGGTATGCTAGGAGGAGGGGACCAGAAATTCTCTGGCTTAGCCCTATGTCTTACTTCACTGACAAGGTAACGTCTCTTATTTTTGAAGATGTCTTGTCTGAAAATTTATTAGCTTCCCAAATCTGTTAATGTTCTGTAGTGTCGTTGCTTTAATCAGTATATTTTAACACACACACACACACAACACACACACACACACACACACACACACACACACACAGACATATGTGTGCACGTTTGCCACAGATGTGTAGGTATCTTAGGAGGCAAGAAGTGGATGCCTGATCCCTTGAAGTTGGATTTTCAGGCAGATGTGAAGCATCTGACATGGGTGTTGGGGACTGAACTCAGGTCCTCTGGAAGAGCAGCAAGTGTTTTTAACCCCAGTTTAGCACTCATGTGATCCATGCTTTACCATAGTGTTCCACCTCCAGACTTCTTCTTATTGTTTGAAGCCTATTAGTGTTGATTGCTTTACTTGTATATTTTTGAGAATCTCTAGGTCCAAATCTGTGTCTTGGACACAGAATGAAGACCCATCATCTCTTCAAGGTTGTTCCCTGATCACCATATGAGTCAGCCAGGATACTCGAGGGCATATTTCACTTGTGTTCCATGTTGACAAAATGGATCCCAGAGCTGAGGCCCATTACCTGTTTTGTGAAGGATATTATGATGTTAAATACTGCAATGATTTTGCATATTGCTGAATCCTTCAATAGGTAGACTACTGCTCTAAGCGGAAGATTAGGTTTGAAAAGGCATGCACTTGGCCTGAGAGATTCTCTTTCAGGTTCCCTGAGGGAGCTAAGGCACACCTGTAACACAGCAAAGCACTCCCTTTCTGTTGTATGGGTGGTGGTCTGAGTAACCCAGTAACTGAACTACAGAGCTTTCTAAGTCTCTACAGGGGTGAAGGAGCTGAATGGCTTGTTGACTCAGAGCACAAGCTCAGGAGCCAGGTGCTCCTGGCCAGATCCTCAAGGCTTAGGAGCTGTGTAGACTGCAGGCAAGCCTCACATCTCACATTCTTGGTGGCTCAGCTTTATTTCCCAATAGGTGGAAATGTTAAAGATAGTAGAAGTTATGTAATGATTGTGAAAATTAGATGAGCACCTATACTTATATAAATGACAGTCTTCCAAAACACCACACAGAGAGAGAGAGAGAGAGAGAGAGAGAGAGAGAGAGAGCACCATAGAGGGAGAGAGAGGGAGAGAGAGATATGTAGATCAGGGCTAGAAGTAGTAGTACTTTGTTTGTTTTCTGCTACTCAAGTCTCTCTAGCAGTGTGTCCACCTAGCCGGCACATCATAGCACCTGACGAATGCCTTTTGGCGTCTTCACTTTGATTTTTTCCCACAGTACGATCTGTGACAGTACAATCTGTACATGGGAGCTCCACCAAATGACGGTATCACGTTATCCACAATTTCTCATCCACTCTGGGATGAGTTGAGTACTTTTATTTTGGTAGTTTTCTGCGGTGGAATACTGTGGGTAACAGTTTAGTCCACAGTTGTTTTGGGAGATGGAGTGACATTTTTAAAGTAAAGTACTTCGAGGAACATTGCTTAAAAGCCCACATAGCATTTTAGTTAGAACCTGCTATACAAACAGTAGGCACAGACAGGGAAGGACAGAGAATCTGTGTCTCCATGACACATGATTTTCCCACCTTCCACTCCAGTCACTGACATCCGGTATATAGAGTGATTTGTAAGGATTTTGTGGGCAAAATGCCAAGGAGAAAAAAGCAGGAGAATTCCACTAGATATGTAAACTAGTGTATTTCTCCAACTTCATAAGTCTGGCTGTTTTCCTTACTTAGTCAACACAAAATTAAGGCTTAACATATTTATGTTTCGGGGGTAATCTATGTAAATGTATTTTATAAGCTATTTATTGAAACAAAAGACAGATAGGTGATTGCCAGGGCTTAGGAGAGGTGCTCTGGGGAGAGAGTAGCAAGTGGGTCTGAGAATGCTGGTTGTTCACATTGCAGACATGCTAAATATCACTGAACCGTTTCCTTTAAAAATGCTTAATTTTATGAAAACCACTTCAACTCAGAAAAAGCAAAACAAAAACAAAGCTTCCAGGTCTCAACCACTCAAGCCTTGGCCTTACCTAACTATAGGCCTATTGCTTTGAACCACAAGACAGAAAACCCTTCAAAGTTGGATAGAAAGAAAGATCTTGTCTTTTTGGATTTCCAAGTGTCAGCAGCTGTTACTTTCCCACAAGAATTTGACTTGTTATCCTCCCCTCCCCATAAGCCCTCAGAGCTGCCAACGTTGGCTACCTCAGGACTGTCAATGATCCAGTTCTTTCTGTATATTAGTTCATCTGTGTTGCTTGAACTTATTAAAAATATTTATATATAGATATATAAGGATAGATTTGATTATACCACTGCTTCCTCTTCAATTTGCTCTAAGGTGAGGTGACCGGATGTTAGTCAGTTTTCTGTTGCTGTGACAGAATACCTGAGGATAACCACCTGGATGAGGGAAGAAGGACTGACTGTGGCTCTTTTAGCTCAGTGTTGGCTGCATTATGTTTAGGTCTGCGCAGGGCAAAACCCTCATGGCAAAAGAGAACTAGTCACTTCATGGTGGCAGACAAGGAGTCATAGAGATAGATCGATCGATTGATAGAGGATAGATAGGTAGATGCTAGTTTGTTAGATGATAGATTGATAGATTGATAGATAGTAGATAGATAGGTGATAGATAGACACACACACACACACACACACACACACACACACACAGTAGATCAATAGGTAGACTATCTATCTTGGGATAAGATATATCTTTCTAAATCAACCACCAGTGACCCCCTTGATCGAAGTAGGCCCCTAGTACACTATTCAGGGATGAGATTAGGATCTCAGCAGCTCTCAAAACTGTCCAGTTACTCTCTCTATTTGTACTCTTGGTTATTCTTTTCTCTGCAGTGTTATAAATACATATGCTCAATTATGAAAAAGACAGTTAACAGTCAGGTGACTCATGTTTTGCTGTGGTGAGCAGGGGCCTTTCCTGAAGCTGTGAGGTGAGGGCTGTGTTTAAATGAAGATGCTGACAAAGATCTGGTCATTTGCATTTAGCCTATGGGAAGATCTAATCATTAAGACAAAGGCATCTAGCAATTAGTATTATTCTTTAAAAGTTTTCAGTCCTCGTAGCTTAGGATTTCTGGACTGGGAGCATGAGAACTGTAGAGAATGTTTTCACTTTGGGAAATACCATTTTGCATGGACACATAGGAGTCGTGCGTATACATGGGACACAGTGTGGAAACTTAATACATGAACAAAATATTTAATGATCAAATAGAGGTATTGATATTTCTATTTCCTCAGATGTTCATTTTGTTGAGGTAGTGTACTTTGAACTCTTTTTTTCTAGTTCTTCATAAAATATATAATACATATTTTATGAATAGTACATTAGATGAATAGTTCTGTAGCCTAAGAGAATGATTTGAATTTGTGCTATTGCCTCTTTTCTCCCACCTTTGTTGGGAATAGTCGCAGCTTTTTGGGGGAGCAACAGATGTTTCCCTAAAATCCTGGCCTGTTACCACAGTCCATCTGATGAAGGGACTCTGAACATGTGAGTCTGAACCTCAGGTCATCTGGGTTTCAACCGAGCTCTGCTCTTGCTGGCTATGGTTTTTGGCAAGTAGTCATTGCTAGAGTAGACTAGACAATATACTCCGGGCTTGAAAATGAAGAATGGAAGAGAAGGTTGTAAAAAATAGAATGAGGCATGAGGGTGTGCATCTGTAATCTCAAAACTGAGCGTTGAGGTAGGAAGGCCCACGTTTGAGGTCAGTCTAAGTTACACAGTGAAACTGTCTCAAAAAAACCTGGTCCCAACCTCACCCCCACCCCCCCCCCCCCCCAAAAGACCGGTTCCTGAATCTAAGAGCATTGCAGTTATTTAGCTTTTTAATATGAGATAGAACTTGCAGTGGGCACTCTGCAACTTTGAGACCTGGTCAGTAGTGACTTAGACACATCAGTTCTACAGAGGACTTCAGGAATGCAGCTCCGGCTCCCTCCCTGCTGAGCCAGGTTCTGATCCCTGAAGCTGGGTACTGTCTTGCCAGTGGAAACTCAGGTTTCTTCCACTCGCACTTCTGAAAATAGTCTTAATTTTAATTGTAGTGTTTGTGTGTGGGTGCTTTGCCTGCATGTACGAGCTTACACCACATGTGTGCCTGGTTCCCATGGAGGGAAAAAGAGGGCATCAGATCCCTTGGGATTGGGTTACAGATGCACTGAACCATCTTTCTACCTCCACTCTTGAACTTTTCAAAATTACATTTATTTATTTATGGTATGTGTGTCTGTGATGCACGCATGCACATGCATTCACAAGTTGTTCTCTGGCCTCCACATGAGTGCTGTGGCATACACAAAACTCCTCTCCTTCTTGTATTCACTAGGAGCACCTAAGAATCATAATTCCATGGGGGTAATTTTAATGATACACACGTAGAAGAGACTGGTGGTAGTTGGTGGCCTTTAGCCTTCGCCTGTGGATGTCTGCCAAAGAGTAGAACTAAACTTCTCACTACTGACTCTGCGATTACTACCTAATGTAGTTGAATTCCTGGCTGAAGCTACCTAATGAGACAGAGATTCAGGTGAACGTTTGTGGGGAAAGGAATACATCATACTTTCCCCACAGTGACTTCTTACTGAGATATTTAGCCTGGTGTGTTTAAAGTACATCTCTCTGTAGCCACTGACAGGAACATGACCACTTTGCTGTTGTTTCTGTTCCCATCAGTAGCACATTTTCATCAGCCCTGCTTTTCATGGCTCACAGTCAGGTCACCATTTGGCTCCAGAGGCACACTGCGTTTTGTGTCATGCATGCCTGTGGATGTGTGTGTGGGGATACAGGCCTGCTTTTTTTTTTTTTTTTTTTAAGAAAAATTTTAGTTTCTGTTTCCAAACCATACAATTCAAAGGCTTTTTAAAAAGTCCTTCTCTTCTTTGCTTACGTGGCAACAATACAATGTTGTGTGACTTCTGTTGGCTTCACTTAGTATTTTGGACATGGTCTCTTGGTAAGGAGGCACATTAATCTTTTGTGGGCGAAGCTTTTAGTATCTGGACATCTTTAGCTCTTTAATCATTTAATCAAATGGGTAGGAGAAATTGATTATTCTGTCTAGTCTGGATAAAATCAGGAACCACATGGCTTATTTTTTGTAGGTATTTTCTCTTAGAATCAGCTCTTTTTAAAATTATCCATACTTTTATTGTTTGCTACGTTGTTTCTAGTTTTAAATTTTTATAAACTTTTTTTTTTTTCAAGACAAGTTTTCTCCGTGTAGCCGTGCCTGTCCTAGACTTTTCATTGTAGACCAGGTTGGCTTCAAACTCACAGAAATCCATCTGCCTCTGCCTCTTTGAGTTCTGGGGTTATAGGTGTGTGCCACCATGCCTGGCTTAAATTTTATCAACTTTATTATAAAAAATTACAAATAAAATAAATATCACACACCAAAATTAAGTAGGCCCAAAGTCTATACAAAGTCTGATGCTGTAGAAGTTTGTTCATATGTATGTCTTACTTTAAGGATAGATGGATTTATTATATATTTTATTAGAATAAAATGAGATTAAAATAACCAAAATTCTAATTTTTGAACTCTATTTTCCATAAATTTCATTAATATGTTACAGACTATATCATCATCATCATCATCATTACCACCACCACCACCACCAACAACAACATCATTATTACAGGAAAATGAGTGGAGCTAGGAAAAAAACCATCCTGAGACCCCCACAAGACAAATATAGTATGCATCCACTAATATATGGAGGTCAGCTGTTAAGTCTTCAACAGGTAGGCTACAAGTCCACATAACCACAGTGGTTAGGTGTAGGGTATGAGACTGGATGGAGGAATGGATCTTCCTGCGCAGGGGAAATAGAAGAGGTAGTTATGAAAGGGTAAGGGGGACGGGAATGGGACTATCAAATGAGGAGGGACAGGTAAAATTAAGGGCCATTTGGAACACCAATACAGTAGAAGCTTCCTGTAATATATGCATATATGAAGGCAATCTAAAGGAGATCACCAACTAAGAGGAGAGGCACATTCCCCAACTGGACATCTCTTGTGGCCAAATGGAGCTTCCAGTACCAGGAATGGATTATACCTAATCAAGTTATTGGCCAAATGGTCCTCATGTAAACTCTCAAAAATCTCATACTGTTGTTAAGACTATAGGCTATTCTCCACAAACTGATGGCAAGGCATTATTATTGAAGACATCTATATAACTCATTGAGCATGAGGAAGTCAAGCTGATGTCTATCAACCTCCTTCAGGCCCACTAGCTAGTGTTCATAGTACTGGAAGGTGCATGTTACCAAAGGAAAAAAGGTGAACCCCAACCCGGGTGACCTGTGTGTAAAATGTGTTGGTGCAATAGTGGTACAAATCTTGTGGTACTAACCAACCAACATCTGATTGAATTTAAGACTCTCTCCGTGATAAAGAACCCAGCTCTGACACTGCTAGGGTGGCCAAAAATCTGAGACTAGGTAGGCCAGGGACATAGGGAAAACCAAATACTACTGTTCTACTAAAGGGACGTAGCACAGTTCCCAACGACATTCTGTTATACTCATAGATCAGTACCTTTCTTAGCCATCATCAGAGAAGCTTCCTCCTGAAGTAGATGGAAATAAATACAGAGACCCACAACTGGACCTTGTGCAGAGTGAGAGACCTTGGAACATTCAGTTCTAAATGGGATGCCTCCATCAATTCTCTCCCCTCAGAGCTCAGGGAACTCTGCAGAAGAGGTGACAAAAACAGTGCAAGAGGCAGAGGGGAACATCAAAGGAAGAAGGCCTTCTAAACACACCAGGACCAGTGCACACATGAACTCGCAGGAATTGTGGCAGCATGCACAGATCCTGCACAGGTCCAGGATCAGGGAACTGAGAGGACAGTTGGGCACAAGTCCACATCCCTAACCCAGAAGCTATCTCCGATTGATAAACACTCACCAATGAAGAATTGATTTTTTTCCAATGGAGTTTCAATGAACACTTAAGGGTATACCCTGTGCGCAGTGGTAGATACCCAAGACAAAACAGTGCAGATTGTTTTTTATATTATTTTAGTTTATATAGTTTTGAGTTTCAAAAGCTATGTATCAATGTATGTGTATATGTTGTAAAAATATTATATTTTAGTTATTGCTTCATACATACATTTTTACTGAACTAGGCTAGCCCTTTATGTTTCATATAACTAAATAATTTTAATTGACTTCAGAATAATTTCATTGTTATTAGACAATCATTATTATTATTATTATTTTTACCAAATCTCCAATGTTGTGAAACAGATAATTTTGTTTTTTGATTTTACTTACATAACCTCAAATGCCGTTGCTGAACACACATTTCCACCCATGTTTGGTGTCCGCAAATCACAAAGCTTTAAAAAAAATTTCACTTTACAGCCCAATCACAGCTCTCCTCCGTCCTCTCCTCCCAGTCATACCCTCACACCCTCCCCCACTCCCCCATCTTCTTATTCTCAGAGAAGGGGAGGCCCCCCACCATGGGTACCAACTCACCCTGGTACATCAAGTCACAGCAGGACTAGGCACATCCTCTTCCACTGAGGCCAGACAGGCTTCTGATAAAGATTGATAAAATTCTTCCCAAAAAGTTGTATCAACTGACACTTGTCCTTGCAGTCTAAGAACTCTGAGTCTCACAGAGTATTCTTGACTACAACCAATTGGCAAGCAGGAGGCACTACGTGTGCTGAACCTGGTGTTGCCACCCACTATGTGTGACAGAGGACAGCTCTCCAAGGTTCCTGGCTTCCATTATATTATTATATCACCCCACAGCAACACCAACCTCCTAGTTACTCTGAGGGTAAATGGGATGCTATGTATATAATCCTTTTAGAACCATCCCCAGGCCATAAGGGGAATTAAACAAAAATTGTCTGCTTTATTTATGTATAGAATTAAAGCAGGGTAATGACACATTGGTCTGACATTGCCATTTTGATTGTCTGCATATTATGTCTTAATTCAGCCACAGGCAAAGATTTTTGGTTATTTTTAAACCTTTAAAAAAACCTTTTGATTCATATATAGCCAATGGACAGCTCATTCCCTTTCGTTGTAGGGGGAGTGGGGACTGCCTCTGACATGAACTCTGGTGGGGAGGCCTGGTGGGCAAACAGAGAAAGGGGAAGCAGGCTAACCTGATGAGACTTGGTAACCTGTGGACCCGTGGTGGGGGAAGATGTCCCCTTCTGTCAGAAGTCTATGGGAGGGGAGTACGAAGGAAGAGGGAGGGAGGGAGGGTGGGTATGGGATGAAACAAGTGAGGGGATAACAATTTGATTGTAATCAGAATAAATTGTAATAAATTAAAATAAAAAACCTTTTGAGATTATATTTACATTTCTCCCTTCCTTTTCCTCTCTCTAAATCCTCCCACATACCTCTCTTGTTTCTTTTCAACATCATGACCTCTATTTTTATTATCATTGCATGCACATGTACATATGTGTATACATGTACATACTAAATATAATTTTCTCAGTCTGTATAAAGTTACCTATATGTATTCAGGGTTGACCATTTGATGTTGAATGTCTTGGAAAGATGGAACAGGGAAACTGGCAAACTTCTAAGCAAAACTAGGCCTAAAATTACACCTAGAATGGGGAGAGCTGGAGCAAAGGACACTTGTATCTTTTCCGGCTTTGTTTTGGTCATTGCTGTTACAGACTGAGTTGCAATGTGCTTAACGGTGATCACAGTTTCCCATACCTTCTCTAGGAATGTTTAGGGAGAAACTAGGGAGAAAGCCAAGAGATACAAGGCTAAGTCATGGACAATAGGAAGGGAGGAAAAAAAGAGCACACTTCCCAATAAAAACTAGATTAATAAGGACTGAAATTCGGAGCTCTCTGGCTGCAAAATGCTTGTCAGCTCTTTCTGGGAAAGGTCCACCTGTACATTTTTTAGCAACAACTAAATTCCAAGTAATGATAGACAGGGCTCAAGCACTACAGCCTGAAATGGCACAACTGGCCCAACACTTAGGATTTTCTTGTCTCTTTGCTTGAAAAATTTGTTTTTTCCATATTGTTAGCATTCTGCTCCAGTGCATCTACTTGTGATGCCATTGCTTACCTGCTCTGGGGGTGGGGTGGAGGGGTTGGGGTGACCCTACCCAGGGCCATATAAAAGGACAAATCCTCCACATGGGTCTCTCTCTCCTGCCCCCACCTCTCCTTCCCCTACTTATCTCTCTACATCCCCTCGCTCTCTCGCTCTCTCTCCCCCTTCTACCTGCTCTACCCACTTACTTTCTCTCTCCCTCTTCTCTCTCTCTCTCTCTCTCTCTCTCTCTCTCTCTCTCTCTCTCTCTCTCTCTGGGGTACCCCTTCACCTTTTTCCTTTCCCCCCATGCTCATTTAATAAACTCCATATAACATAGTATCTGCTGCCTGGTACCT
The DNA here is from genome assembly GCA_907169655.1 of Acomys percivali. Lineage (NCBI taxonomy): Eukaryota > Metazoa > Chordata > Mammalia > Rodentia > Muridae > Acomys > Acomys percivali. The sequence continues at coordinate 153,887,465 of OU015742.1, read as the reverse complement.
TCTATCTACCATTGCTAAAATAAATATAAAACCTATAGCGGAAATAGAGAAAATATTTGTATTGTCTGACATTGCTAAAACATTAGAATTTTAAAGACTTTGACTGGATTTGAGAACAGGGCGATTATAGCACTTGCCTTTAATTCAACACAGAAAACCCAGAGAAGTCTGATCTCTGAGTTCTGGGTCAGTCTGTTTATACAATTGAGACAAGGCAGGAACCCCTTGCTGAGAAAACCACTTTTCCAAGCCTCAGGGCTACAGAAAACAAAACAAAACAAAACAGAAACAAAACAAAACAAAGCAAAACCAAAACCAACCAACCAAACAAACAAAAAACTCCTGCTGCTGAAGCTTAGGCTGGAAGAGAATCATGCAAGCTACATGCCTCTTATAGTCAAAAAGTTTTACAAGCCTCACAGTTACAGGAATAAAAAAAAAAAAAAAGGTCACTATAAAATTTCCTATTGCTGAAGGTTAGGCTGGCAGAGAATCATGCAAGTTACATGCCTTCCATAGCCAAAAAACTGCTGTAAGCTTTTGAATGCTGATTAAGGTGAAGCATAAAAAATATAACCACCTATTTTATACGGATAAAGGGACAGGGCAAAGATAGCCACCACAAATGAAACAAAAAACAAAAAACAAAACCAAAAACCAAAAACCCAGGTACAAAATGCCTAGGGTGCACTTAAGCTTTAAAAATAAAAGAATTTACATAAAATTTGTCTATAAAGACATAACCACCCATTCCATATGGAAAAGGGCAGGATGAAAATAACAAATATAGAAAACCAGGCCCAAACCTCTAAACAGGTACAAAATGCCCAGGATGTGCTTGAGCGCTAAAATGAAAAGGGTGTATTTAAAGCAATGCCTTTTCTATTGGTCAGGGCAATCGGCCTGTCTCTAAACCGGGAGACCTTCTCTATGGAAACAGGTAGCTGTAGGAACCAGGCCCAACTGGGCTGCCTGCTTGTCTTGCTGTTTCATGTCCTGTTTCTAGCAGCTTCTATGTTTGTGTTTATCTTGGTTAGCTAGTCATGTTTACTGCTCTGAGAACGCACCCCACCCCTCCCTTCCTTGAGACTTTTCCTCCTGTGTGCAATCACCTCTTGAGGGATTTCACCTGGCAGGAGGATTCCTGTTTTGCTGCCTATAAGAAGGCTCTTTGGAACTCTGAAGGACGAGAATAATAAACCGCTGCCGCTCTCTTAGCACGAAGGACCCGCTGTGTTAGCGTGTGTGTGTGTGTGTGTGTGTGTGTGTGTGTGTGTGTGTGTGTGTG
>OU015742.1:153871852-153886167 GCA_907169655.1 Acomys percivali | reverse complement strand
GTGTGTGTGTGTGTGTGTGTGTGTGTGTGTGTGTGTGTGTGTGTGTGTGTGTGTGTGTGTGTGTGTGTGTGTGAGTTAAATCCGCAGTCCCTCGCCCTCAACTCGGTACCGCGGTGGCGCGGGCGCCACAGGTAGTGGCTGGCCTAGACATTAGGTGCCATAGAGCACAGAGAAGGACATTTAGATTTTACAATCGTGTTTTGATTTCAATAAGATAATGATTGTATATTCTTTGGTAATGGCAACATCATAGGTCCTCTTCAAGAAGGGTCAAAATAAAACAGACCTATATACAAACGTTCTTCCGTCTGCTCTCCTAAAGAGCAGAAAACCGTCTTTAATTGTTGATCTGTGCATTTCGCACACCTTATACATTTATAATTTAAGGACTGTATAATGCTTGTGGGAGATTTATATATTTACAGAACAAAAGAACCTGACACTGGTGATGTGAGATCAGACCTGACAGGTTTCATTCTCCAGGATGCTGAGATGCTGACACAACTGTTCCAGCATCCTGCATGTTCCAGCCTCACTGAGCCTCATCAAAGCCTGCTCCCAGGAGAGCTTTGAAGAAAGCTGCTGATCTCAATCGGTCCAGCATTTCACACTGTCCCATATAGGACTTATGTTATTGCTAGCTTACTCAACCATTTCCCCAATTTTATTTGGGCACCTATAAAGGTATTCTTTACCCCCTAATCAGTGGAGAAGCAGCCTTGAGAACGATGCTTCGTTTCCCGTAAGGGTGGTTGCTGCTCCCACAGTAAAGAGGAGAGAAGAGAAAGTCTTGGTGGATCTGCAGTGGGGAGAATTGAGCAGGCAGTGAACAGCTGGTTAAGAGAAATCAACCACTGGGAACAACTAGTTATAGTAACTAGCTGTTGAGGAGAGGTTGAAGAACAGAGGAAAAAGAAATACTGGAGATCCAGGCTTATGCGGTACAAAACTGAAGGTCTTAAGCCCCAGGAGAACTTGATTTTTCAGTTTCTCTCACATGCTTATTTCCTGCCTCTGTCTCACTTGCTCTCTGTCTGTTCCTTCTTGCTGCTGCCCTCATTTTCCATGTCTGTCACTCGCTTGTTGTCTGTCACACTTTGGTCCAACCCCAGTATTTCACTTAAAGTGAGGTTCAATAATTTTTTTCATTACGGATTACGTCATGATTTTTCTCATCTTTTACAATCAATAGAACATTTAAAAATCAACAAAGCAAGAGAACAGTCTAACAAGGAAATAAAAACAGTTCTGTATAACCTCCAACAAAGCATACAGCAAAAATCAATCAATTTCCAAGCAACCGTCAGCATAACCTGACTATTAATTCTTAAACAATACTCAGGAAAGTTTAATCATAAATTTCCCTGGGCTAAAATTATTGTGTTTACATGATTGTCATACCAACATAGATTGAGCTAAATGTTCTCTAATAAAGAAAAAACTTGACTTGCCCTCAGTCTCAAACCAACAGGTGTGCTATCTAAGCCTAGACTAACTGCCAAGGGGTCCTCTATTGTAAAATTGCAAAGCATGACTTTCTACACCCACCACCTACTACTCTTAAAGCAGATTCTAAAGAAACTTTTCTCCAGCTAACAGTATCTAGCCAGGCACTGTTATGTCCAGGTCTTAACTTTCATGTAGTTTCTGCTTGGGCGCTTACAGTCAGAGTCTGTCATTGTCTCAAGCCCTTGGCCAGATGCCCTCTTTCAACATTCTCTGTGGGAAATTTTTTTTTTTTTTGCCAGTATGAATTTCCCTAGGGCAGAGAAATAAAGAAAAAGAAAAAAAAAAGACAGTTTTAGGAGGAAAGACAGAGTTTTACACCTGGACCATACATAATATTTAAGGGCAGTGGTGATCAGCTGGAGATTGGCAAGCAAAGCCTCAACATCTGTTCTGGATGTCTAGAGATCATGCTGGACAGTCAGAAGTCTCTGGAACCTTGTCAAGCAAAGCCTCTACAACTTATCCTCATGTCTATGACAGGGGATTGAATAAATTTTTGGCTGTTTTATTGGGCTATAGATGTTTATTGTCATTGGGAGTTGGTTATAAGTTATTATTGGTCTTATTCAGAGAGAAAACGAGGTTGGACGCAGGGAGCCCTCTCTTTTCTTTCCTTTATCTTTCTTTCTTTCTTTCTTAGGTATGGAGATAGGGGTTGAAAGGAGAAGAGAGGAGAGGACGGAGCCATGGGGAGAAGACAGGAAGCACCAGGAGGAATGATCTGGGCCTAGGATATGAGTAAAAAGCAAGTATAAAACGGGAACTCAGAATGGGAGGAAACTATACTAGTGTGGAGGTTTAGGGTGGAGTAATTGTGCAGCACTGTGTTATAGGAGTAACTGCTGACTTCTCTAAAATAATAATTCAATACTAAATATCAACAATCATTCAACAGTTTGTAATTGGGTGGCCAGTTGGAATGCTTTTCAGTGGTGAAAGCTATTTCTCTCTCTCATCATTTTTTAGTTTCCTACAGTTCTTTGTGTAGGTTGAAGCATCATAGATTTGTCCCACGCACTTTGACAGGTTGCTTGCTGGGTGTCCTCTTTGCTCAGGTCATGTTTAGGCAATCATGTTGGTGAGACTTTACGAGTCTGATGTTACTAGGAGACACACTCACAGAAAAATACCAGATCCTGTGGCTCTTAAAATCTGTTTTAAAAAAAAATTTAAATTTTAATTTGTTCACTTTACATTCCGATTATAGCCCCCTCCTTTATCTCCTCCCAGTCTGACCTGACTCTTACAATCTTTTTTTTTTTTTTTTTTTTTTGGGTTTTGGAGACAGAGTTTCTCTGTGTAGCCTTGACTGTCCTGGAGTCACTTTGTAGACCAGGCTGGCCTCGAACTCACAGTGACCCATGAGCCTCTGCCTCCCAAGTGCTGGAATTAAAGACGTGTACCACCCTGCCCGGCTGACTCTTACAGTCTTTATACCCTCAGTTCCACAATGTTCCCTGAGCCGTAGGTGTGGGGGTGTTTTGTAGATAAATTCAATGGGATTGAGCTCAACCCTCTGCAATTTGATTTGCTGTGGTTTTCTGTAATTGTCTCCATCTGTTGCAAAGAGCACTTTTTTGGATGAGGGGTAAAAACTAAAATTCTATGTGGGTATAATGACAAGTGTTTAAATTGTTGTTATGGGGTGTGCTGGTTTTAGTCAATTAGAGGTTGTAGGCTCTCTCCTCCAAGATCCATGAGTTCCTGAGCCCTGGGTAGCTGCTAGGTTTGATAACCCGGAATGATTTTCTTTTTGTCAGGTGGGTTGTTTGATTCTTACAGGTTTACAGAAATGTACTAAATTGATTTTCTTTTAATTGTTTTGCAACAAATCTGAGCAGTCAAACAGTGACCTAACATGAAATGTAACATCTCTGCTGGGACTAATATGGCATACCTTGTAGACTGAGCTCACGAGAGTACATTTTTAGGAAAGCTAATTTATTCTGAAAACAAAGCAGCTTGGGAGCCTTTTCTTCTAAGAAAGCTTAAATAGCCACAGTAATATTTTATTTACAGAACATAGCTATAAACTCTAAGGTCTTTGTGGAAGAAAACTAACCAGGCACAGAAATTGGTGCAGGTGGGGTGATTATTTCTTCACCAAGGCAGAACTGGGTCTCCAACTGAGAATTTCATAAAAGAAATGAAGATTATGCAGATATGTGTGATACTTACTATTATAAATGGGTGATGTATTCAGGGATGCTGAGGAATTTGAATGCAATCTGTTATCACCATAGATACAGATATATTGACCTCTTTCTTTCCCTGTCTCCCTCCATCCTTCTCCCTTTCCCTCCCTGAGTCATAGAGGCAATCTAATTTAATAATAATACAATGCCCTTTGAATTTAATGCAATGGAAAGGATTGTTTTGTGCCCCAGCAGCACCTGTCAGATTAGATCTGGGATGGGTGGGTAAATTTGTTGCCAATTCTTTCTGAGTATATATATATAAAACTTAAAGAACAAAACCCCAAGAAACCATTATCTCCTTGCCTGGATTGAGAATTCTGAGATAGCCAGTAAAGTAGGGACTGTTCTCCATTTGTTGCTAGGCACAAGGACTGAATTGCTTCTGCTGAAAGTTGAATACAGGTGGTTTGGCATTTGAGAGGAAAAAGTGATTGGGCTGCCCCAGGTGTGTATGTGAAGGAGATCCTGAGGGAGATTTGCCTTTGAGTTAGTGGACTGATTGGTAAAGTGGTACCCTCCATGTGAGTGGGCACATGCAATCAGCTGGGGACTAATGGAACAAAGGCAGAGACAAATGAATTCATGTTCTCATAGGCCACCTTTTCTCCCTAATCTGAGGACCACACATCTCCAGATTTGATAGTGTCCTCCTAAGCTTTGGGGTCTTCATCCTTGTTCTGATAACTCCATCATTGCTTTTCTGACTTCTCAGGCATTTGGAATTGACTTGAGTCATGTAATCAGCTGCATTGGGCCTTTCAGATGACTTACCATAGGGTTTCTTAGTGGATCAACGCTCTTAATAAACCTCTTCTCTTCTTTTGAGTACATCTCATGGCTTCTGTTTTTTGGAGAAACCTGATTAAAACGTATTATTATCACATATTTAGACACCCAAAGAAAAGGCTGGGTCTAGAGCACTTCCATGCACCTCAGCAAGCCCATCATTAGACAGCAGGCAGTCTAATACATATGGACCAGAGAGAGGGACGAGAAAGCTTGTGATGACAAAGATGACAATAGTGGGTGGAGGTGGTGGTTTGATATAGCAAGTGTACAATGGTGAGGATAACACATCTTATTTTTGAAAACTTAAGCAATCACTTTTTATTTAAAGTCATGGTAGAACTAAGAAACTTTGCTGAAAGTCATATATTCTAGGAAAGACTTCCAGTTTCCTTTCAAGCAGAAAAGCTGCTTCTGGTGAAACTCAGTCCCTAGGTTTTAACTGATAAGAATCAGTTTTATCTTTCTTCTTGCGAATCTGGTGTGCTCCTCTGAAGGGCGTAGATGTCATAGCTTGGATAAAGCTCAGAAATGCTGCAGTAGGCTTGACTTTGAAAGGTCAAAATTAAAGAAGGGGGGGGGGGGGGGGGGAGGGGGCAGAGAATGAAACCAGAATTCTGATATGTGAAATTTTGTTGCCTGAAAACCAAACAATTAACACTTCACTCAGTTCCAGCCTCTTGAGTTCCCCTGGCCACAGACTGACTCAACAGAGCAAGCCAGTGAGTTACACTCCTGACATTTTTTTGTCCCTGCAGAGGATACTGTGTTGCCTCTGTTTTCTCCTCACATTCACCCTTTCTCTCTTCTTGCTTCATTCTCCCAGCACTAACTGTGCTCAGAATGTTTGCTGCTGCTCTCAGTGGTGTTAAGGACCCCGGCTACAGAAGACTTTAGTATTCAGAAGCAGATGCCGGTGTAATGTCTAAATTACACAGTATTGGCTTTGTCAGGGAGACAGCTGAGACTGTGGCCTGGAGAAGGAAGCTCAGTCAATACATGTGAAACACTGGTAACAAGGATGCTGGCTGAGTCTGCAAGGCAGGTATGTCTAATGAGTTTATTACTCCAGGGGAAGAGGTTGGGAAACAATGTTACTTTTGTGTATGGGTAACTATTGGGTACACCCCTCAAGGTACTATAAAAGAAATGGATTTGGGGGGTATAAGCAGAAATGGAAGAGTCAACAGAGAAGCAGGTGTACCAAATACAATATTCAGTTCCTTTAAGTAAGTTTAAAAAAAAAAAAAAACAAATCCTATGATATTTTCTAGGTTAAAAAAAAAGGGAGCTGGAGGAGCAGCTCAGTCAGTTAAGTGCCTGATGTATAGACATGAAGACCTGAGTGTAACTCCTTAGGACACATAAAATTTGGGAGCAATGGTTTGCACCAGAGCCAAGGGAGCAGATATAGGCAGATCCCTGAAATTCATTGGTGAGCTAGTCTAGCTAAATTGGTGAACTTCAGGTTCAAGGAGAGAGTCTGTCGCAAAAAATAAGGTGGAACATGATTGAGGAAGAACTTGACATCCACCACCTCTGGCCTTTACACCCATGTGTATACACACAGGTGCACCTGCTTACATAATCACACTATGCTCACACACATGCACACTCCCATATAAGCACCACTAACCTCCACCCTCACATAGTACATACAAAAGAAAACAAAAAGACGAAGGAATTAAATAATTTCCCTAAGATCAACTAATAAATGGGAGAACTTGGAGCTCAAGTCATGTTGTGTAAGCTTCAAATTTTATCTTCCTGATACATTCTGATCAATCTCTAGAATTTATTGAGAACTCTGGCATCCAGATTACAATATTCTCTGTCACTAAACCCTGCCAGTCTTAGCATTTGGAATACTCACCTGTTGGTTATTTATTCTGCAATGCAGAAACTATTCAGTGTGTCTATTTTTGTGCTATTATAACTGCTGTGCTTTTAAATATTTTTATTTTTATTTTACGAACATTGATGTTTTGCCTGCATGTATGTCTGTGAAACAGGAGTTACAGATAGTTTTGAGATGCCATGTGGGTGCTGGGAATTGAATCCAGGTCATCTAGAAGAGCAGCCAGTGCTCTTAACTGCCGAGCCATGTCTTCAGCCCCATGCTTTTAAATCTTGCCACCCCTCTCCCAAATCTTTGCACACACCAGTGTTCTAGGGCATGTCTCTATATTTTTATAATAGCTTTGTAATTTTAGGTTTTTACATTTAAGGAGTTATTTAAGTTTTAATACTCTTGTGCAGAAAAGTTTATCACACTGGATCATATAATTCTAAGTAGCCAGAGGGAGGATTTTGGATGTTCTCCTCACAAATAATTGATAAATGTTTGAGATAATGGGCAACTCAATATCTTGAATTAACTGATGTACAATGTATGGACTCATCACACTATATCTTATAAAGATGTATGGTTGTTTTCTGTCAATATAAACACAGGGGCAACTTATCTAACTACCTTAGTGTTTTAGAGTTTCCCTTCCCTTCACCTCCCCTCCTCTCCCCTCCTCTCCCCCTCCCTTCTCCTCTTCTCCCATCCCATTCCCTTTTGATACAGGATCTTGCTATGTAACTCAGGCTGTCTGTAAACTCACTATGTAGTTCAGGTTGGCTTCAGGCTTGATATTCTCCTGCCTCAGTGCCCAGGTGCTGGAATTATGAGGTTTCTCACCATAACCGGCTCTACCTGCTATTATTCAGATACCATCTCAGCATCTTGTTTACAGGAAATATTTTGGATCCTTATCAACCTTTTTCTACACTTGAATACAATTTAACAATCAGATTTCTTAGGTGCAAGCACAAAACTTGCCCCTTCTTGTAAATATCTTTGCTCTGTTCTATTCTTTCTTCTTTTTTTTATCATATCACCTGGCTTCTTTCCCCTAAGTGTGCAAAGGGGAATATAAATATATTCTTCTATTCATATTGTTACATATATATGGATGAAGTTGTTAAAGAGTAGATTAATTTTAAGAACGAAGAAAAACAAAACACATTGGTCTTAGGGTATTGTTGTTATAGAGAAAAAAAAACCCAATTGATCGATTTTACCAATAAAGACTCAGAAGCCAGATGCTGGGGTGAACAGCTGCTAGCTCAGAGAGGCAGGAAAAATCCCCAGCTGACCTTCCTACTCAGCTCACATCCCAGAGGGAAAAGCTAAATGTCCAAAGCCCAAAGCCAAAAGGCCAAAAGGTCCAAAAGCCAAAAGCTCCTTCTCCATGCTGTCTTAAATGCCTGTCTCTCCATGTCCCTCCTTTCTGTTTAATCTCTGTTAACTTTATTTAATTCTCTGTAGAGGAAGCTCTGGGATTAAAGGTGTGTGCTAGGGCTGAACCACTCCACCACTAGAAACAGATTTTTACAGTTTACAATCTCATGGTTCACAATGGGATCAAATATCCTACAACAGGGCATATCAGAGCGAAGCAAGAAACAAGCGATTAAAATGCCTCTGAAATTTCTACATGTATTAAAATGGGATGCTTCTGAGAATGCTACAGTGGGGAATGATTATGACTGTTACAATACAAAAATTGCCACACAAATCTGTTGAGGACCAGTCTCAGTGAAATATTAATGATTTACTAGAATGCCACACCCCAAGACTGACTATGGCCAGGGACACAGAGGACTCTGTGACCCTGATCTGTTTCTAAGGCAAGTTTTTATAAGGAAAACCATAACCAGGCAACAACCAGGTAACCATGTGGGAAGCAAGGGGAGGGCAGCATTACATCATTTTGACTAGCTAAACACAAGAAGAATCGATTTTGTTCTGAGCACAATGTATCCAGGTAGCTAGACAAAGGATTTTATGGTGATTGGCTAGGATATAGGCTTGGGGAGTTTCCAGTTCCCCACTGTTCAGGGAGAAAGGAATATAGCAGAGTATTATTGTGGTTTTATTTAAGTAGAACATAAATCATTAATTCAAGCAGAACATTCAACAAGTATTGAGTTGTAAGTACAAGGCTGTTCAAACTCCCAGGCAGGTAGAGCCTGAGAACATGAACTTAATTTTACCTTATGATCAAAATGGAGACTTAAAAGCAAAAATAGCTGCTGTTATGCTAAAGACAAAAGCAGGTGTTAACAGAGGAGCAGGTTTAAAGGTTTAAAGCAGGTTACAACAATGATGAAGAGTTGACGTAGTGATAAATCTTACATTGTTTTTTTCTTCCTGCTAATATTATGGGGCATGTGGAAAGGCTGCTTTGAGAGGCTAGACTGCATAACAATAGTTCTGAATGACCCATGAACGACTGTGCTAGTTCTGGGATGTAGTTCCATTCTTGTATTTTTTTCTTTTTTGTTCTAGGATCTAGTCCAAACTTATCATCAGTAATATAAAAGGAATCTGTGTAGCTTGAATATATATGAATTCTTTGCTTATGCTTTTGCATAAGAAGCACAAATGAGTCTCAAATAGTCCCTTAGAATCCTGAAATCTGGGGCATCAGACAATCCTTTGAAAGAATATGTTTAGTTCAAATGTATTAGGTGAGATAATTAGATTTCTTAGTTTTTAGAAATTTTTCATAAAAGGAAATCACATTAATTTTTAGTATTAAATACATATATAGATGAACTGATTAAAAACAATACAATTACATTACTATCACTTAATCCATAAATCATAGCTGAGTCATGAACTGCTCCAACAATGTTTTTCCCTAAAGACTCAATCTGGAGTCAGCCATATGTTTTCTTTTGTCTGTTGTAAGTCACCCTATATCACTCCATCTTTCCTTGATTCCTTTGGTCTAGGCATCTTTGAAGGTGTGGACCAGTTGTGCAGAATGCCTAATTGTGAGTCTTTTTTCTCATGAATTTTCCAGGCTGTGTTTTTTTCCAGCACTATCTCAGCAGCGACACTCTTTCTCTAAGGTGGTCAGTCAGGTGACATATGTGTTACCATAGTTCCATTGTTAACCTTGATCTAAGCTTCCTAACTGCAAAGTACCTCGTTTCTCATTTGTATTCAGCAAACACTTCATGCAGGAATATATGGAAACCATGAAGTGTACTCTGACTGCCCCCAGGCCTTCACTCAATACTTCCAGCCCATCATGATGCTTCCTATTTTAATCAATAGTACATGACAGTTGGGAAATGATAAACTTCAGCTCTGCCCTTCTTATGTATATCTTAGCTGCTATTCTCATCTAAGGGATAAATATTTGCTTATATAATATAAACTCATGGATGCTTATTAAACGGGCTGTATATTATTTTTTAGTTTTGCACTGCTGGTTATTAAACCCAAGGCCTTAGGCCTCCTAGTCAAGCACTCCAACAGAGCCACATCCACATCTTGCCTGCTAGTTATTCAAATTGCCATAGAATTGATCAGTGGGAGCTCTGTTAAGTTTGGACATACTAGCATTCAGCCACAGGCACTTTCCCAAGGTCTTTTCCAGAATTGCCCTCACTTGGCCTTTGACAGCAGGAAGAAGGAATGAAAAATCCATTTTAATTGTTTGGTAGCATAAAATGTAATGATATAACTTTAGAGATTGACATTTGGAATTATTTTTACTTTGTACTTTTATTTTTATTTTTATTTTTATTTTTGGTTTTTCAAGACAGGGTCTCTCTGTGTTGCCTTGGCTGTCCTGGACTCACTTTGTAGACCAGGCTGGCCTTGAACTCACATCGATCCACCTGCCTCTGCCTCCCAAGTGCTGGGATTAAAGGCGTGCGCCACCACTCCCGGCTACTTTGTACTTTTAAAAAATTTTTAATTTTATTAATTTATTCAGATTACAACTCAATTGTTATCCCATCACTTGTAGCCTCCCATTCCTCCCTCCCTCCTGCTTTCATCCTATTCCCTTTCTCTAGGTCTAAGACCAAGGGGGACCTTCTCTCCCACTATATGGTCATAGACTATCAAGTCTCATCTTGGTAACCTGCTTATTCTTTCTTTGAGTGTCATCAGTCCTCCCCACCAAGGGGAGGTGGTCAAATATGGAGCACCAGAGTTCATGTCAGAGTTAGTCCTTGCTCTCCACATAACTGTGGAGAATTTTCTGTCCATTGGGTAGATCAGAGTAGGTGTTCGATGTTTACTACTTGTATTGTCCTTGGTTAGTGCAATAGTTTGAGCAGACCCCACCTTGGGCCTCGATCCACCCATCAAGATGTTCTTCTTGTAAGGTTCTAGGACCTTTTGGGTCCTTCTATTTCCCCCTCTCCTATATTTCTCTTACCTAGATTCTCAGTAGGATGTCCAAACATCTATCCCAATCTCCTGGTAAGTGAAGACTTTCATGGGACATGTCTTTTAGGCTAGTGCCCAATTATAAGTGAGTATATACTATGTGAGTCTTCCTGCTTCTGGGCTAACTCACTCAATCTGATCATTTCTAGTTCCATCCATTTGTCCACAAATTTTGGGATTTCCTTATTTTTAATAGATGAGTAGTATTCCATAGTTGTACCACAGTTTCTTTATCTATTTTTCAGCTGAGGGACATTGAGGCTGTTTCCAGGTTCTGGCTATTATAAATAAGGTTGTTATGAACATGGTTGAGCATATGTCCTTGTTGTGTGCTGGAGCATCTTCTGGGTGTATTCCAAGGAGTGGAATAGCTAGGTCTTGAGGAAGCCCTATTCCCAGTTTTCTGAGAAAGAGCCAGATAGATTTCCAAAGTGGTTGTACAAGTTTGCATTCCTACCAGCACGAAAGGAGTGTTCTTCTTTCTCCACATCCTTGCTAGCACCATTCTGATGGGTGTAAGATGGAATCTCAGAGTCATTTTGATTTGCATTTCTCTGATGACTAAAGACATTGAGCATTTCTTTAAGTGTTTCTCAGTCATTTGATATTCCTCTATTGAGAATTCTCTGTTTAGTTCTGAGCCCCATTTCTCAATTGGGTTACTTGGTTTGGTGGTGTTTAATTTCTTGAGTTCTTTATATATTTTGGATATTAGACCTTTGTCAGATGTAGGGTTGGTAAAGATCTTTTCCCAGTCTGTAGGCTGTTACTTTGTTCTGTTAACAGTGTCTCCTGCCTTACAGAAGCTTCTCAGCCTCATAAGGTCCCATTTATTAATTGTTGACCTTAAGGCCTGGGCTGTTGGTGTTCTGTTCAGGAAGTCGTCTCCTGTGCCAATGTGTTCCAGGCTCTTCCCCACGTTTTCTTCTAGCCCATTTAGTGTTTCTGGTTTTATGTTGAGGTCTTTAATCCACTTGGACTTGAGTTTTGTGCATGGTGACAAATAGGGACCTAGTTGCATTTTTCTACCTGTAGACATCCAATTAGACCAGCAGCATTTGTTGAAGATATTATCTTTTTTCTATTGAATAGATTTGGCTTTATTTTTGTCAAAAATCAAGTAACTATACGTGTGTGGATTCATTTCTGGGTCTTCGATGTGGTTGCATTGATCAACCAGCCTATTGCTGTGCCAGAACCATGCAGTTTTAATTACTGTTGCTCTATAGTACCGCTTCAGATCAGGTATGGAGATTTCTCCTGAGGATCTTTTTGTATAGGATTGTTTTAGCTATTCTGGGTTTTTGTTTTCCCATATGAAGTTGAGAATTGATCTTTCAATATCTTTAAAAATTTTTACTTTGTATTTTAAGAAGTAATTTCATTATTTTGTGTGTTTTGCATTTTATTTCCTTGTTATATGACATGAAAAATTCTGTAACATTCTATAGGTGTGGATAGCCTATTTTCAAAGAATTAAATATGTAATATAATAGTTCATCAGGATTCTCTAGAGAACAAAACTGATAGATATTATAAGAGGTTTATTAGAGGGGCTTACAGGCAGTGATGTGCGTTTTCCAACAATGGCTATCTCCAACAGAGAAGAACCCAGTAATTGTTCAATCAGTGAGACCGATGTCTCAACAGTCCCAATGTGGTCCTGGAGTCCAAAAGGATTCCTAGAGAGCTACCAGTCTTCAGCCTGTGTTGGGATCCTGAAGAAGTACATCCTAACACCAGTGAAGGAGTGCTTCCGCAACAAAACAGAAGAAACTGCCGGTGAGGGGGAGGGCAAGCAGGTAAGGACAAGCAAGAATTCCTCCACATTCTTTTATGTGAGCTGCCAGGAGAAGGTGTGCCTCAAATGATCCACTCAAGAAAGTCTCTCATGGATGTACCCAGCCCCTTGGGTGTTAGCTGATTCCAGATGTAGCCAAGTTAACATCAGAGATGAGCCATCATAATAACCATTAATCTATGTTATTGCCTTTGTTTTTTAAGCATTGAAGATGCCTTAAGGTGCTATTTAAGACTTGATAGTGGTCATCCTTAAAAACATGTGCATACAAGCAACATTAAATTGACACAGTATGATATATATATATATAATATAATCAATAATAATCATGAGGAACATGATGAATCTAAGAGGAAGTGGAGGAGACAAGGAGGACTTGAAAGGGAGCGTGAGGAACAGAAATAATATAAATACAGTGTACTCATGTTCTAAAATACTTGAAAAAATTTATTAAAAACAGCAAAAGGAAAATAAAAAGGAGGGCCAGTTGTCCACTTGGACCATATGGATTTTGAGTGGATGGGGGGACATGCATACTGTGCTTTGGTATTTGTGTTTATAGAGTAGAGGATGGTGGCTTTCACAGTAGCAGGCTACTTAATGATTATTTCACTTCAAATGAAAAGACCTTTTAATTCTACTTGGTAAGATAGTAAATTTGTGCTCAGTTATAAAGGTGAAATACAGACTTTTTATTTTTATTTTTTTATTTTTATAAAGTACCTGTTGGAGCTTGTGTTGGAATCGTGACCTGAAAGTAGTAGCACTCCTACAATAGGAAAACTCAGAGACCAGCTGATCTCAATGTAAAACTCAGCCAAACAATCGCAGAATTCAAACATGACAGATGAAAAGCAGCACTTGGGGACTAGAGAGATGGCTCAGTGGTTGAGTACTACCTGGTCTTTTTAGTATCCACAGGTACCTGCAAACGTGTGTAACTAAAAATAATAAAAATAAATCTTAAAAAAGCAACCGTTAAGAGTTTGAATCTGACATGTCACCCACGGGCTCATGTTTGAGCACTTGTGTCCGAGTAAGTGTGTAGTCTGGGGGAGACGGTGGTGCAACAAATGACCTCCTTAGAGGTGGTTTTGTTCTCCTAACAGGGTCTTATGTATTCGATTGCAAGCCTTGAACTCATTATGCACCTGAGGATGTCCTTGAACTTCTGAGTCTCCTGCCTTTATCTCCTGAGTGCTGGGATTATAGGTATGTACCACTGCATCAGCTTTATGTGGTCCGGAGCCTGAGCCTGAACCTCATGCATTCATCAAGTGAGCTCCATCTCCAGCCCCTCGGGGAAGTAAGAAGATGAAATCAGGAACTCACGTGTGAGTTTTGCACTTCACACTCTTTAGAAGTACAGAAAGGTCACTTCGTCAATGGGTCATAAAATAGATGTGTTTGTTTATTTCCTGGTTTACTTGATTTAAACATTTTTCTTTTCTTAATGTTTTATGATGACTAAAAGAAAATAAGCACTTCTAAGACACCAGCAGTGGTTAAGCCCTGGGTTTTAGGTGTTCATTTTGTGAACTGTCACCTGAAACATAATCATAAAAAATACATAATGGCAGTAAAAGCTAATGTGTTCTGTGTTGGTAATGATCAAAAATTAGGAAGAATTTAAATATCTCTTTGGGTAAAGAAATATTTCTAGGACAACAAAACTATTGAAAATAATGAATATGCATTAACTTTACCAGTAGCAAATATTTACCTTACGGCTCTCTCTCTCTCTCTCTCTCTCTCTCTCTCTCTCTCTCTCTCTCTC
>OU015742.1:153847272-153871842 GCA_907169655.1 Acomys percivali | reverse complement strand
CTCTCTCTCTCTCTCTCTCTCTCTCTCTCTCTCTCTCTCTCTCTCTCACACACACACACACACACACACACACACACGTTGTTACTCTGACTTTTCATATAACTTTTTCTGAGCATGATTAGTGTTTGCAGTGGGAATGATGTCACTTCAGGATGATGGGTCTTATGCAGACTTAGCTGTTGAGTAGCCAGTGGTGTTATGGGAGGCTATTCAGGTTCTTTCTCTTCTGGCTTTAATTTACTTTCAGGAGAGCTTGCTGGTAAGGTTTAAGCAAGCATGATAAAGACTAATTAAAGAGTTGTTCCCCAAATCTCCTTGAAATTAGAGGTTGAGTCACTGAAATAATTCATATTTCATAACTTGAGATAAGCAAAACTTTGAATCTTAGCAAGAAAATTGAAGAGCTATACGGATTACTCAATTCTTTGCTGTGGAATTGGGAAATTGCATTTGGAATATAATAGAATTTGTGTCTCCAATAAAACCAACTCAGAACAGCTTCACATCACACAACTGAATTAGTCCGTAACTCTCTCTAATTAGTTTGGATAGTAGTATTTTTCAGTCTTTAATCACATCTTTTAGTGAAGAGCTCTGAAGTCCTTTAGAATAATGTCTATTGTCCTTCATCCTCTGGGGCAATTGTGGAGAGTAAAGTTACCAGATACAACAACAAGGAGATGATCAAAAGAATGTTTTAAAATCGCATGGCTTATGGTTTTTTTGAAACTGGAAACTTGGAAGTGTGACATCCCATAACTGGTTACACATGTTCTAAGCATACATTGCATAAACATTTCACTTCATTAAACATTATGGTACCTGTGCAGGGTTGCACTGGCATCTTCAGCTCTCACTGCCCTGGATACAGTCTACCTTCTAGATGGAGCGAGGGGACGGCCTCACTGACTCACTGAGCTTTCCTTAGGGCATCTTGGAGTGTAGGGAGGATGTGTCTGCATGGTGTGGTGGTTGGAGCACCCTTAAGGAGATACTCAAACCAAAGAGAAGGAAAATGGGAAGGGAGTTGCTCTTTGATCCCCGTTGAATTTAAATAGGAAGACAAGCTCCTGGAAAGCAAGCTGTTTGCTTTGGAGCTAAAGGGCTGAATAGAGAGATGGACCATAAATCTCAGCAGTGACATTTTCATCAATGACATTAAGAATTTATTGAAAGCCTGAAGGGCACATGAGAACAAAGGAAGTAAAAAGGAAGAGGAGGTGTGTAGTGGGGGCTAAGGACCAGTATGGAGGGATAAGGTCAGGGTGCTCAGAGGGGCGACAGTGTTTGGCACATAAGTGCTCAGAGGATGACAAGTGTTCCACACATGGGTGCCTAGAGGGGTGACAGTGTTCCACACAGGAGTGCTCAGGGTGGGGTGGGTGGGGGGCGACAGTGCTACACACTGATCTACCCAGGAAGAAAAGGCTCACAATTAACCAGGAAGGCTTATTTTATCCCATTTCCCTGGATGAATTTTATGTTTCAAATATGTTTAAAAAATAGGAAGCCATGCTGAGAAACTAGGAGCCTGGTTGATTAATATGTTTGATCTTTTCTATTTTGTTGTCATCAAAAAGTTAAGTCACAGATTCTTGGAGAACTATTTTAGCATGATTAAAAAACATTCATTACACTTTTCTCCCCAAAGCCATTCATTCTCCTACAGCATGGAAAATGTTAAAAACATATTCACATTAAAATCTAGTCCCTTTTCTAAATTGGAAAACTTGAAAGCACATTAAATTTTTTTCCCAGCGCACAGTCATTAAAGTAATAAAGGACTTAGGTGATGGATGTCCAGGGAGTGCCTGATCCTATAGCATCTTTTGGTTTTCTTCTCATTGGAACATTTTGGAAATAATCAAATCACAGTTGCAATAGAAAGTTTATAGAAAGTAAAATTCGTGGACACTGAGGCTGTCTTGACCTTGGGAAAAAAATCATTCCACAGTCCCATAGTGCATGAAATAGAGAAAAAAAAAAAAAAAAAAAAACTAACTTTAGAGCATGCTTGCTTAGACTATCCTATGAGCTGTTGGCTTTACCTGTAGCTGGGTAAATCCTTGATTCTTTTTGTATCTTTTTATTTCTTGACACAAATCATCCAGCTAAAGAAGAGAAGATGTAAACAAGCCTATTTCCTTCAGTATTGAGAGCTCTGATTAAAGTTTTAATGTGGGAAAAGGTTGAAGCTCTTTGCTAGAATATGATTTTGATCTTTCCCTGGGCTATTCTTAGCTGTCAATAATACCCCTCCTCATCATTAGTAAACAGTATTAGAGTGTTGTAACTATTATTATTTGGAGGGCATAATGTATTTTGTTGATAACAAAGTTAAGCCATTTATGATTGTTACCTTCACTATAATCCAGCTAGGAAAGATGCCATTGTGTTTGCACATAGTATTTCTCAAAACAGTATCGTCTAGTAAGAGACAAACCTCTGAAACCACTGGCTTGACACAGTGTAAGTTTTTCATTTGGCCACTCAGAGCTCACAGTATCTTCTGTGATAGGCTGAATAATTATACCCCTGCCAACCTATTCCACGTCCTAATCCCCAGGACTTGTAAATGCATCGATTTACATGGCAAGAGAGACTCCGAGGTTTGGTGATGGTGCGTTATCTGGGTAAGGCCTTTATAACCGTAAGTACACAAGGCAGATACAGAAGACCTGTGAGGACCAAGGAGCAGATAGAGAGACTGGGGCATGCAATGATGTTAATTTTCAGGGTCCATGAGCCAAGAAATGTAAATGAACTCTAGAAGCTAGAACAGACAGTGAAACAGATTCTCTGACATTCCAGATGGGACACAGGCCCCATTTTGTGACTTTTCCTCATAGAATGTCAAGAGCATAAACTAGTAGTTGGAGTTGTTTGTTGCAGTGATAATAGGAAACCAATCTATAGACTATGTGTTCATTCTGTGTGTTCTGCATTAATATCTCTCTCTCTCTCTCTCTCTCTCTCTCTCTCTCTCTCTCTCTCTCTCTTTTTCTCTCTCTCTGTATCTCTGTCTCTCTCTTGCTTTTCTGAGACAGGGTATCTCTGTGTAACAGCCCTGGCTGTCCTGGACTCACTTTGTAAACCAGGCTGACCTTGAACTCCCAGCCATCCACCTGCCTCTAGCTCCTGAGTGCTAGGATTAAAGGCCTGAGCCAGCACACTTGGCTCTCATTAAGACTTTTCTAACAAGCATCAAATCCTTCATTTCTCCAGTGCCATGGCCGCTGACTTCATCCACACACATCAGAGTTGTGCTTCTGGAAAGAAGGCATGGCCTGTTGGTTAGCAGCTGCTGTCTTGGTAACCAGCTGTCTTGATAATTCAGTCTTTAGAGACTGAGCTGAGAAATGAGATGGCGATTGTCACCATCCCTCAATGTTGACACCCAACTTTGGGTTTGAAGGAGCTTTGCTTTATTATTCAAAAGCTGAGTGTTGCCAGGTAATTCTAAAAAAGGTTTTTCTTTCCCAAGGGTAGCAGAATGTCTATAATCATCCCAAAATTTTTGAGGTGACAAAAAATAATGAATAAAAAAATCACAAATGTGTATTTCCTGGTAAAGTAAATTAACCGATATATGAAAACTCAAACAAGTGAGGCCCATAATGAACCACGTAAATTCTTGCTCTTTATGGGAGTCAATTTGCCTTAATTTCACACCACTATTGGTGAGCTATGTGGGTCCATGGGTACCAGTCTTGCTTCTAGCTTTCTTTAGTGTGGATAAGGAACATATAAGATGATGTTAAGCTTTAAAATACTTCTTTGACGCACTTTGCCAGGTGACTTAATTACAAATCCCAGATGGTATTACCTCATTCATATTTTTCCAATATGAAATGCTATTATTTTTGAAATAGTTAATGGTGACTGGGGGTAGAGGTATTGCTTTCACCAGTGGTGTAGCCACTGATAAGTTGCCCACATTCTGGCAAATACCCTCTTATCCATGCTTATGCAAATATCCCTAACTAAATTCAGTGCGTCATGCACACAGGAAAGATACTAAAGTATGATGGGGATGTGTTGGTAAGAAGAAGTTTAAGTAGAAAAAGGAAGGGGTGGTGAGAAAGGAAAATAAAGAAAGAGAATGATTAAAATTCACTGTATGTATATAAGAAGCTCTCAGAGATTTAACAAGAGTTCCTATATTGATCAAAAAAATATTTTTCTTGAGAAAAGTCTCATGTAGTTAAGGTTGGCCTTGACTTCATTATAATAGTTGAGGCTACTGGGAGCCCCTGACCATCCTGCCTCTACCTTCCATTTGGTGTGTGTATATATATTATATCAGTTCTTGAACAGTGATGTAGAAGCATATAGCTTTAGAACTAATGCTATTGTGGAAAGTAAGATGAACAGAAATGAGTTAAACTACAAAGGACTGCTAGGGAGGTAACATTTGATATGACTGGAAAAGTCACAAGAATACTGTCCCCCCTTCTGTTAAAGATAGGGTCTCATTCTGTAATCCAGTATGGACTAAACTTGGCTGGCTGTATAGATGTGGTTGGTCTCAAACTTGTGGCTCTGTCTCCTGATTGCTGGGATGACAGGCATGCACCACCATGGCACACAAAAGAGTATTTTGCTTTTGTTACTAGGAATAGAAAGAACCTCAAATGGAGAAAAACAGAAACCTGCTTCTGGTTACTGTAAGTGACACAACAGAAAGCTTTTCAGTCTTTGGTAAGTGGCCCAGAGTGACAATTCTGAAAGAAAAGATGCTGGTTACAGATTGGAAAGTTATTTTGAGACAGTTGGAGATAACAAAAGAGTTCTTTCCCACTATCTACTGTTCAATAAAGCTTCACCCCATGAACTCTTTCTGACTTTGGTCTTGGGTGGAATTACTGAAGTGGCAGTGCAGGGCTCTGACAGCCCATCTGGGGAGCTTGTCTGACTGTACCTCTTCTCCGGGGCCTGCTCTTCAGTTCCCCAAGTTTGAGTTTGAACATGGCCTAGTTGCAGTTGCAATAAACAGAACAGCAGATAGCTCAGTCTGGTACAGAGAGCTGGAGAACAGAGCCAGGAGGGAAATTCCTGGTGTTTACAGATACTGAGGAGATACTCTGCAGGCAGCATGTGGGATTGTCTGTGGGTCACAAGATGGATCAGAATGTAAGCTACCATGATCAGAATAAAACTGATGGCACATTGAACAAAAATGGGTGAGAGGTGTCAACACTGCATCTTGATGACTGAGCAGACATCGGAATTTTCTTGCTGCATTCAGGGTTCAGTGTGAGTGCAAAGGAGTACGGAGGATGGTCTATCATATCAGAGCTGAAGACCTCTAGAAAAGTAAATACAAATACAAGAGTAACTATCATATAGGTGTCAAGTTAACTAAAGTTTTGGGCAACAGGTCAATCCAAGAAGAATTAAATGTGACACAGGTTATACTATAAGGAGCAGAAATGGGCCAATAGGCTGAGAAGAGGAACTGGAAAAGCGGCAAAGTCATGAAGTCTGTTGTTTGCTCTTCCTCTCATCTTACTTCTGACTTAGTTGCTGAGGGCTTCAGAATATCCAGGTTGGCATGTGGCTGATGGGGTGCTTGATTCTAATTCCAATTTTGTTTTTGGATGTGTGATATGTGATGTGTGATGTGATGTGATATGTGTGTGTGTGTGTATGTGCTTATGAGTATTAATACATATATTTATTAGCTACTTTTATATTGCCGTGATAAAACACCATGATGAAGGAAACTTATAAAAGAAAGTGTTTAATTGGTTTAATGTTCCAGAGGGTCAGAATTCATGATAGTAGACTGAGGGCGTGGCAGCAGGAACAATTGAGAGAACATATCTGAATCTACAGACAGAAGGCAGAAAGCACACTGGAAATGGCATGAAGCTTTTGCAGCTTCAAAGCTTTCCACAGTGACATTCCTCCTCCAACAAGGCCACACCTTCTTATCCTTCCCAAACAGTTCTATTAATGATGGGTCAGGTATTCAAACATATATCCCTATATCTGGCTTGCCAATGCAAGCAGCTGGCTATAGCAGTCCCGTGTCTCTACTTCCTGAGTTCTGGGATTATAGGCAAGCTATTTATGTGGGTGTCGGAGAGCTGAACTCTAATCTTTATGCTTGCATGGCTAGTACTTAACCAACTAAACTGTCTCTCCAACCTCAAGTTCCTAATCAATGAAAGCTGGTTACTCTGAGTTAAACATCTATTATTGTTTCAGGAGGACATGAATTGCACAATAGGTAATCTAATAAAGCCACCAGGGCTCAAAGGAGCTGTTTTTAGTGATAAAGAATCAATCAAATACAAATATTTGTCCAGGAGTATCTATCCTTATTTCATCACCATTAGGCTTGCTGAACTCAGATGCCAATTGGCTAACAGTTTCCTGGGTTGTAAAAATAATGAGGACTTGTCACAAGAACCTATGATTTGATCAGAATTTCTATTTGGCGTTATAGAGTTTTCCTATTGAATGGGTATTTGCACATACATTAATCACAACTTTGTTGAAATGTCATTCTGCCATCTGTCATATAAGCCAATAAGTACTCTTTTCTTTCCTATATTTCAATTTTCTTATATATGATAATGTCTTTGTTAGTAAATTAACTCTCATGAGGTACAACAGAGGAAAATTCAGCGTTGAGGCCAGGTCTATTAATGTGCAGTAGAAACCTTAAACTATATCTTGATATTCACTCATCTCCCAAATGATGTAATTATCATCCTCCCTGTGTATTTTGGGATATTGAACTTGGCGAGACAAACCTGAAACTGTAGTTCCTCTGAAGCATTTTTTTAACTAAACTTAAGGAGATAAAAGTATACTCTGTGCTATCTGGGTACAGAGGAAGTGGAACTGGACAGCACAGGTCAAGGGGTAGAGGTGAATTCTATGACAGGATCTTGGATGACTTTGAACATTGTCCTAGACATAGTTTTGCTCAGGAGGCAATGTGCATAGTGTAGTGTCATGTGTTACATTGGCTTCGGAGAAGAACATATTGGGAGGGCCTGTGAGGAACTGTAACAATTCCATAGTATTTCCCTAAAAATAACATAAATTAAAAATAGAAAACATCTAATATATCTTGAAACATTTTCAAAAGGATATTTTTAGAAACTTTCATTAGGGAATCTACAAATAGGAATGGCTTTATGTTCAGAAACAAAGCCACACCAACACTGCTCATCTTTAACTGAAATTTCAAATTGGTAAAAAGTTGTTAATTATAGAATCTGAATGAAGTGGGGATATTTTTTCTTTCCTCACTCTCAGGGGATGCACTATGTTTCTGGACAGGACAAGAATTTTTTCATATATTTTCTGGTCTGGTCATGAGAGTTGAGGATTTCTGTTTGTTTCATACTATGAAAGTAAAAGAATTGGACCTTGCTGAGGGGCCAGTGACACTTGCTGCCAAATCCAATGTCCCCTGTCCAGTCCCCCATAGTGCAAAACTAAAGCAGACCCATGCAATTTGTCCTCTGACCTACAGATGTAAACGTCGGCATATTCACAAATGCACACACAAGTTCAAACAGACAAAATTGGAATTGTGACGAGATTTCTGGTACCATTTCTCCTTTGCAATAATTGTCTGGTGAATGAAGCCGCAGGAAGGCACTGAGAAATGCAGCCATCAGGATGGTGCCACTTTGTTCTCGGCAGATGGTGTCAATGTAAGACTTTTGACTTGTGACTCTCTTACTCTTCAGATCAGTGGGAACTTGAAAAAGCTGGTAGGGTAGTTGGTGATTTCACTTACTGTGGACATCAGTGCCTGGAGCCTGAGGCCCACAGCATAGCATCTTTGTACTATCACAAGGTGACTTGCTGATAGCATCCTTCATCCACACACAACCGTCTTATTAAGACGGCACATGTAATGTCAGGTTCATTGCATGTGCATTGATTTAGGATTCAGACATGGTAGATTTAGTCACAACAAAAGCTGTCTAAAACCGAGGCGATGAGGAAAGTAGATGCCTAAGAAAAGCTTTTAAGTCTTAATGGTTCATCACTATGCTGTCTAGGAGCTGGAGTTTATGTGTGGCTGTCATTAGCTTGTTTTTGTTATCTCACTCAAGGGCGTTGCCTCAGTGGACTACTTTGTAAATAACAGCTTTATTTGTTAAAGGTTTGAGCTGCGCTTAATGCTTGAATTCAGCTCATGTATTGTGTGTACACTGTACACAAAGCATTTTATTACATTTTCTGTATATAAAAATGTGTTTGAAGCAGGGTGCAGTGGCACACACCTATAATACCAGAATTCTGGGAGGCAGAGGCAGGCATATCTCTGTGAGTTTGAGGCCAGCCTGGTCTACAAAGCGAGTCCAGGACAGCTAAAGCTACATGGAGAAACCTTGTCTCAAAAAAAAAAAAAAACCAAAACAAACAAACAAACAAAAATAGTGTTTGATATGAGGTATATTTCTTGAAAGAGTTCTTGGTGTAATAAAGAATTTGAGATGTTTAAAAATACTTGGAAGAATGAAAAATAGTATACATACATATGGGAATTAAGTTTAGCTATGTGAGTTTATAGTTTCATGTAACAAAATTTCCTCAAAATGCCATGCTTTGGCATGACTTAAGTCTTTCTTGGATGCCTTACCTGTAACCTGCAAGGAGAGCCTGGGTGTACACACACAAGCATGTGTTTACATCAGTGGCAAACACATCTTTGTGCAGTGCCTTGAGTGAAGCTGTGTGTGATGAAGGGGAAGTCAGAAATTCTTCTCTGTCTTATCCTTTCTATGTCATCCTGGGCTTACCATCAGATATCTCTGGCCCTTGAAAATTGAAGATGGAGATTCCTCTCCCAGGGAAAGGATTGCTCTCTAGCTTAAATGATTGATAAGGAAGATTCAGTTTTGGAAGTGATAAAGCTACACACAGTAGCTCTAAGGAATTATCTGTCTTTGATTTAAAGTATGTCATCTAATTCTTATGTGGACAAGTTAAGTATTATGAAGACTAGTTGCTTTATGATGATGAAATGTTTGGCTTTGCTTTGTACAGATTAAAAAGGCGTAAGTGTTTTTAATTGCTCTTAATTCTCCATGGTGTACTCATTCTCACTCTTAATAGCTCCACATGGATGAAGTTAATTTGCTTCCTATCCAATGTCATAGTGTGTCTCTTTGATATACTTTCAGAAAATTTTTGACAAAGCTTAAGATGTACAAAGATTTTCCTTATGTGCATATTAATAACTAATTATAAGTATGACCCAAATTTTAGGTTCTTTCTATCCTGGCTCTTTCCTAAAGTATAATCATATGTAGTTTTCAAAATAATGGCTAAGCTGTTAGACTCAGCTGAAATAAAATTAATTTTCATAAATAAAAAGGTTTATCAATAGGTCAAGGACAATTCCTTAATAACTTTTATTTAATCCATAGATTTGGCTGAGTGACAAATTCCTCTGATAATTGAGCACATGTTTTTCCTCTATTCCTGGCTTTTTTTTTCATTGCACTTCAACTTTCCTGAGTGGATGGATGGGAGGACTGAACAGTGTCAATAGACTTCTTTGTGGGTCCTATTTTAAAATTATATATGTGTATTATGCTTTTAGACTCTTTAAAGAAAAAATAATTTCCTTCCTTTATGGATCCACAGAGATTTAACAAGATGATGGAGGCATGTGAAATGAAGCCAGATGCCAAATGGGAGAATAGTAAATAGGTCAACAGGTAGCTGAGAAGGGTGAGAAGGCTTCTTCTGAACCTCAGCCTTGAGATGCAGATAAAACACTTAGGGGTAATGTGCTGTTGTCTAACGTGCAGAGAATAAGAGACGTTGGAGTATGTAGCCATGAACTGGATGTCTATATCACAGAAACAGTCTTTTCCAGACACAGCAGGATCTCATAGGACACATAGGACATGTGCAAGCCCAAGAAGGGCAAAATCCCATCATGGAGGAGGGAAGATCAGCAGTTTGTCCCACCCCTAGTTGGGGAGTTATTGGCATTTTATTGCTTCAAGGAAAGACGAGCTCAGGGTTTTTGTTTGTTTGCTTTTTAAGATGATACAACACCTAGTATATTGATCTTACTCTAGGGCAAGTCCCATCCCTAGGAGTAATCAGCCAACACAAATTGGACTCATTGGGGGGGGGGGGGGGGGGTAGAAAACATGAAGTTGGGGGGGCAGGGAGGTATATGATGTGGGGAGAATTGGATGGGGTTGAGATTTTCAAAGAGCATAAACGTTATGAAACCGAAGAGTGCTATTTCGTCTTTCGTGCTCTAGGATGAACAAAAGCTTCCTTCCTTAGGAAGAACCAGTTTAAAAAAAAAAAAAAAAGGACTAATGTTCTCTTCTCTCCCAAATCCTCCTTTGTCTGCCTTCACTCTACACTACCTCCAGCATGCCAACACGACCCTTCCCTCAGGAGAAAGGGGACAGGCTCGGGAACTCCAGTTACCCAAATAGTCAGGTAATTTCCATACACTCCCAGTGGGGCAGCTGAGCCAGACAGCGCCTGCGTCTGCCTCTTCTGTGTACTGACCCGCAGTCGTTTCACCTGAGAAGATAAACTGGCTAAGAAGGCAGTAAGACCCCAACGTTGGGTCTACACCCAGCCCTTGTCCAGTTTCAGTCTTAGTGAGCGTCCAACCCCTGCCTCTCCTCTGGTCCTTCGGCTTTCTCTCCTGGTGTGCCAGGCAGCCATGCTGCGAGCAATGAGGAGGACACTGCTGTCCCCAGCATACTGAAGCACACGTTGACTGGGTGGGTAGGGCCTCCAGAGGAGACGAAGTAGTGAGAAGTCCTATTCCTGGATGGAGAAAAGGAAGGAAAGCCCCTAAAACCAGAGCAGTCAGAAAAATCAGAGGCCGTTATGGGCTTTGGCCAGCAGTCTAGGACAAGGGAATGCAAGTGACTGCAGTGGGCCTAGGTAAAGTTACTAGTGTGGCAACAGAGATATGGCACGGCCATAGAAGGGCTTTTTAACCACTTCTTGCACTCTGGCATCCCTGAAGGGGAAGCAGCCCTTGGATGGCACCTGTTTTAGATACTGAAATGGGAAGTTGTAGAGGGGACCCAACACTGACTTAGTTTCAGGCTAGAGGAGGGCAGAGGGTATAGAAAGCGATAATGAGGCCTGAGTAGCAGCAGCCCCCTCATCAAGCATGTCTCTCACTGCTCTGCCACAGCCACCACCCTCCCTAGCCGTCCTAGAGCTGAGGCTCTCACTGTCCTCAGGAGAGCCTGCATGGAAATGCTGTACTCTTCTCACTGTCCTTTGTTTTGTCGTACCCACCCTCACCAGCTGCCTATATGTCTCTGGAGTGGGGTGCTATCCTGGCAGTACCCAGAGCTTGGCCTTCAGCTTTCTCTGTAGGGGCTAAACATAGACAGGTGATAGTGTGAGGATAAGCCCTCAGTGACCTCCGGGCACTGTTCAGCACAATGCTGCCAAGTGACTGTTCCCTCAGGTTCCTCTGCCTACTAACACCTGGGCTTGTCACAGGGGGAAACAAAAGCCTGTACAAGGAGACCTAGTCCTCTTAGAATTTCTTGTGCTTTGACTTTTTAAAATTTAATTTAATTTAATTTAATTTTATTAATTTATTCTTGTTACATCTCAATGGTTATCCCATCCCTTGTGTTCTGACTTTTTTTTTTTTTTTTTTTTTTTTTAAAGCGCATGTGCCCTCTTTCATTTATAGGGCCTAGGACGTTTGTGTTGAGTAAAAAGGCGATGCCTTGATATTCAAAGCTGTTAAGTCTTGTCTTTGTCATAAAGACTCCATATAACTGTGTAAACATTTGGGATTTGTTTTCTCTGGCCTGAGGTCTTGTCTTGCTTTCTTTCTGGGAAATGAGAAGTTCGTACAAGGAGCTGAAGATGATCATCCCCTAGGCTTTCAGCTTCAGGCAGCTTCTTCATAGCCTGGCTAGCCTGGGCTTTTGGAGGACAGCCGTGGGGAGACAGTGTCAAGATACCCAGATGGTTTCTAGGATCATGGTGTCTTTTTATTTTACTTTAAAAAAAATTTTCTTTTGTTACTTTGCCACTGCTGCCCCCAAATCCTGGTCATGTCTGAAGCACAGTCTGCCCCAGATTAGCAGGGGTGACTCAGAGGAAGCAATGGTTCTTTCTCCTGTGCAGGGAGGAGGAGTTTCCTGAGCAGTAGGGATAAAAGGTGTGAGCCTGGGAGCACTTTCTATAAATTATTTTCCTTGTAGATTTTATTTTTACTTTATCTCTGTGACCTGCCAGGGAGAGGAGAAAAAGAGAAAAGCTGTGAGCACATAACACAATAAACTTGAATAAAACAAACACTTAAAAAAAAAAGGAATAATTACTTGATTCCTGTCTTTAATCTGAAGGGCAAACTACAGTAGATGAGAAGAGACAGTAAAGGAGACAGAAAATTTTCAGGAGTGAGTCTATGGAATAAACAAATATTAATTTCCCTTTAAAATGGAAGTTTTAAAATGCTTCTCAACAATGAGACTCATTATCCCATATTCAAATTTCCAGGGATAATTCACCTATCATTGTCCCCTAAATTACTAAAAACAGAGTGGCTGCAACTCTCATCTTATTGCCACTTCTGTGATGGCCTTTCGGGTCACATCTTGGAGCATGAGATGGACATAGGTACAGGCTTGAAAACAGCACTTCATGCTATAAAAGAAAATAAATGCTTGACAAAGACATAGTAGCATAGAGCTAAGTCTATCTGTATCCTGGTGTCAACTTGTCTCTTAAGTTTTCTCTAACATGAAAAGTCTGTTTTTTAGTGTAAATAAAATGGTAAAATATATAATTAGCCTTTAATCTGAGCACTCAGGGGAGAGGCAGGTGGATCTCTGTGAGTTCTAGGCCAGCCTGGTCTACAAAGTGAGTCCAGGACAGGCAAGGTTCCACAGAGAAGCTTTTTCTTGAAAAAAACCAAAAAAAGAAAAAAAAAGTACTTATTAAACTAGAGAATAATATAGAATTAGGTTCAACATATATTATTTGTAGTTAAGGAAACCTTGCTGATCCTTTTAAAATTGGCATAAATGGGGCACAGGTACGAGCCATAAGATTTTAGAAATGTGACTTATGGTACTTGGCACTATATAGCCTCACTTTACAACATCTTTTTTGCATCTTCTTATCCACACAACCATTAGCACAATACTTACATACTGTAAAAATACTGTTGTCTTAGTGTTTTATTGCTGTGAAAAAACTATGGCAACTCTTACTGGCATTTAATTGGTCTGGCTTACAGCTTCAGAGGTTTAGTTCGTTATCATCATGAAGGGAAGCATGGTGGGTCACAGTCAGACATGGTGCTGGAGAAGGAGCTGAAAGTTCTATACCTGGATCCTCAGGCAGCAGGGCGAGAAGAGACAAAGGGCCTGGCTTGGGTTTTTGAAACCTCAAAACCCCCCATCAATGACACACTTCCTCCAAAAAGGCCACACCTTCTAATCCCTTTCAAGTACTGCCATTCCACGATGATTAAGCATTCAAATATATGAGCCTATTGGGGATCAGTCTTATTCAAACCACCACAATTGTCTTAGAATTTCTATAGCTGTTTTAAAACACCATTACCAAAGCAACTTGGGAAGAAAGGGGAATATTTTAGCTTACAGCTTATAGTCAGACTAGGGAAGTCAGGGCAGGACCTTAAGGCAGGAACCTGGAGGTCAGAATGGAAGCAGAAGTGTGGAGGAGTGCTGCCTACTGGCTTGCTCCTCATAGCTTGCTTAGCCTGCTTACTTATACACCCCAGAGTGCTACCACCCACAATGTGCTAGGTCCTCCCACATCAATCACTAATTTAAAAAAGGCCCTACAGATTTGACTATAAACTAATTGCACATAGGCGGTTTTTAAATTGAGGGTCCCTCTTCCCAAATAAGTCAAACTTGTGTCAGGTTGATAATAAACTAGCCAGGACGTATGCCATAAATTATTTCTTAAAGTCTTTATAAGAGTCAGAACATGTGAAGTATCCCTCCCAGAAGTTCATGTGTTTAAGGCTTGGGACCCAGCTGGTAATGCCACTGGAAGACTATTGGATGGTGGATATGGGCCATCTATTGAAGAGTTCATGGCTGAATGGTCTGCTAAGATGTGGAGCCTGGCTGTGGGAATCAGGTCACCGGAGACAAATCTTTGAAGGCTATGTCTTGCTCATGGCGGTTTCCTGCCTCTCTCTGCTTTCTGGCCACCACCTGGTGAAACACCTTGCTCCACCACATGATCCCATCAGGATGCTGTCCTTCAAAAGGATCCTGCAGTGAAGGGGCTACAAAATCATGGATGAAAAACCCTGAAACCATGAACCCCAACCAATCCGTCTGCCCTCAAGTGGTTTTCCTCAGGTACCCTGTCACAGTCACACGGAGCCCACTGACAACAGACTGAACTATTGATGAATTTGTGTGTACAATATAGTATTTTTAAAATTCTTGTTGCTCAGCAGATCTTTAGAACGTATTAGTCTCCCTTAGCGCAACTTCACCTTGCTTTTTCTCCTCCCTGTAGCCTCAGGCAACTATCTTCTACTTCTTGGCTCTATGAATTTGACTACTTTGAGTTTCTTACACAAGATGTAACATGCAACATTTATCTTTTTGTTCCCACCTAATTTCACTTAGCAAGTTAATTATTTATTTATTTTTTAAATTGATGTGACAAAGTACCTGACAAAAGGTACTTAAGAAAGGGAGAAGAGTTTCTTCTGGCCCCGCGGTTTGAAAGGCTGAAGCCCACAGCAGGGTGGAGAATGGTGGTGAGATAGGCTCTACCCACGGCAGCAGGAGTTCATGGCTGCTCACGTCGTGTCCAGAAGCAGAGAGATGACTGTTGGGCTCCACTCACCTCTCCTTTCTATTCATTCTGGAACACTAGCCCAGGCAATGATGTAGTGTATATTCAGGATGGCCTTCTCTGGGCACACCTTCACAGATGTGTGCAGGGGCATGCTCCCTGTGTGTTAAGTGTAACCAAGTCGATGATGAAGGCTAACCATTAACTTAGCACAGGACTTTATTCTTTTTTTAAAAAGTTGGAATAGCATTTAATTAATGAGTGTATCACATTTCTCACTCATCTGTCCTACCTAAATCATAGACACTTACGTTGCTTTCACATCTTTGCTATTGTGATGAGGACTGCAATGAATATCTAAGTGTTCATGATTTCTTCGAGATCATGATTTCAATTCTTTTAGATAGGCATCTAGAAGTGGGACTTCTGGATAATATGGTAGTTTTAGGTTTAATTTTTAAAGAAATTCAGCACTAACTTTCACATTGGGCTTCAGGTTTATTTGATACTGGCTTGGTTTAATCAAGGATTGCTTTGAACATCCAATGAAATCACCAAGTATATACATGAGCATGTTCCAAGCTTTACATTTTGTTTCTATGGTACTGATTCAAACAAAAGTCAAGAATGGTGCTCCTCCTGCATAGAGCTGTGTAAGATGAAATGAGATTATTATGGGCTATGCTGACTTCTTTAGACCTAAACCACATGATCATTACCAAACTGATAATTATGGCACAGCTTGCTTGTGCTTTGGCTGACATGCTTAAGTCTATCAGGATTAAGACTAGGCATCCATCCTAGTTACATTTCTATAGCTGTGATAAGATACCATGGCCAAGGCAGCATGTACAAAAAGAGTTTATTGGGGGGATTTCTTAGAGTTCTAGAGAGAGTCTATCGTGACAGAGAACATGGCAGTAGGCAATGGAGGTACTAGATACTAGGTACTAGATGTACCTAGGTACTAGATGTACCTAGTATCTAGATGTACTAGCTACTAGGTACTAGGTACTAGGTACTAGAGTAGTAGCCAAGAGAATATATCTAATCCAAAATCATAAGGCAGAGAGAGAAAGAGACACTGGGAAATGGCATGGGATTTTGAAAACTCAAAGCCCACCCCCAGTGACATACCCACTCCCACAGGGCTGCACCCCTTAATCCTTCACAATCCAGCAACAGGGGACCATGTATTAAAACATATGAGTCTATGGGGGTCATTCTCATCCAAACCACATAGCATCATTCAGTCTATATATTCTTAAATAAGATGAGACAAATACGTCCCTTTTTATAATAATTACAAGTTAGGTATTCTGTTAAGAGTGAAAAAGTGAGATTATATACTGCACAGTAACCAATATTTCTCTTTTGAATGTTTAAAAAGTCATGTTAACTATTAACTGAAAAATAGTGTTATTATTTTGATTATTAAGTACAATTTCTATTTAGCTATTTAAAACAACCAGTTAAATATTGTAAACATACAATACTCTGTTGGTTTACTTGATTGATTTACTACAAATATAAAAATGTTGTAATGTATACAATATACAAATATCGAATAATTTGCATTAAGCTTGGAATAGTTGTTAAAGCTTTAGATGAGAATTTATTCACAAGAAATCATTCTAAATTTATTTAAAAGTGAAATTCAGGGGACATGCTGAGAATACTATAGTTCTGCTTGATGCTTGTGCCTTTTTACTTTTAAGTTCAATTAGGTGAAATTCTTGTATCAATTATTTTGAATATATGTGGAACACTTTCTTCAAATCTTCTGTGGTTATCTGCTTGCTGAAAGTTAATGTTTTATTACTTTCAAAGTAGAAGGAGATTTTCTAACATTTAGCATTTTGTCTCTGCATTTTCTAGAAAAAGAGAGTGAAACTTTCTTCAAACTATGGATGTGGATTTTTATCCCCAGTCCACTTGTTTTTCTAACCCCCAGTATTTTACAGAGTTTGCTGCTACATACTTCTCTGTCTCTCTGTCTCTCTGTCTCTCTGTCTCTCTGTCTCTCTGTCTCTCTGTCTCTCTCTCTCTGTCTCTCTCTGTCTCTCTCTCTCTCTCTCTCTCTCTCTCTCTCTCTCTCTCTGTGTGTGTGTGTGTGTGTGTGTGTGTGTGTGTGTGTATGTATAAAATCTCAAACACATGAGCCAAACTGAACATCGTGTCTCCATTTCCACAGAAATGCCTAATGACCTAGTGAAATGTCACCATTCTCCTATTCTCCCACTTGGAAGTGCTTTCTCTCCTGAAATCTCACAGCCCTTCTATTTTCTCATTGATTTGCCTATTCCAATTCCTCATCACCTTTCCTGCTGATCCACCCCTCTTTTTTATGCTTCCCCATGTAATTTCTGATTCTTGGGGAAAATAATTAGCCTCCTTGCTTCTATCTTGGTTTCAGTTCAATGGATCTTCCATATATTTGCAGGAATTTATATATAGCCTATATATGTGTATTAATATATTATTGTATGTATATAATATTTATTATATACATAATTAATACACTTATATAAAAGACTCACTGCACTCTTTGGCTGCTTAAAGTTTTAATGACTTGCCATTGTCCATGCTACAAAGTTGATTCATTAAAACCTGTTTTTCAAAGTCTTTTATGTCTTGGTTTCTGACTTGGTTAATTGGTTAATTACCCAATCCACCCATTTCATATACTTTTTAATCTTAAATTTACTCCAGGTAGAACTTCTCATGGCTAACTCTCTCTGCTGTAATGTTTCATACCTCCACACCTTTGGTTGTGCTTTTCTCTCTCTCTGGAATCTCATTTATCCCATTTTTACCTCTTCACATTTCAAGTCTGTGTATATTACAGTGTTTGAGAACTTACATTTTACAGACAGAAGGACCTGCAGTCCACTTTTGGATCTCTGATTAAGTATGTAGTTTGATCAATTCATTTAACTTTCTAGAATCTCAATTTTCTCCTTTATAAACTGGGAATAATAAATGTCAACTTCATATTGTATTGTGAGGATTAAGTGAAAGGAACTAATAGACTTTTAGTGCCTAAAACCACACTTGAGATGTTGTAATTACACAATAAATACTAGTGTCATTGACTCAATTTAACTTCATATATCCACTCCTTCTAAAACCTCTCCTCCTCAATTGGAATAAGCCATATGGGTCCATTATTGGGCCACTGTCTTTCTCCTCCATCTCGGTTCTTATTTTGGCAGCTGCTCTGTGGTGATGTGGCTTGGACTGTGGTACTCACACTCCAGCTTGTTTCATGTCTCCCTGGTACAATGTGCCACGAGTTGTGCTGGTTAGAGCACACAGATGCCTTTCAGCTTCTTTACATTGGGCTCATGGAAATGTAAATGCCTTAATTTTGTTAGGAGTACTATTGCCTCTTTCTACCCTGGAAACTGCACTTTAATTCAGTGCTGCAAGGACATAATTTTGAGTTTCTCTAATATAGGTAGGGTGGGCCTGTCCAGTTCTGCAAGAGTCACCACAGGTATGAGCTTCCCATGGCTCCCTTCAAAGCCTGAGCCCCAAACCCACTAGATTCTTCTAGCCTTTTGAAATTTCATAATCACAATCTCTTTTGCTTTATTAAGTCTAGGAGAGGAGGTGGCTTTCTGTAATCGATATCAGTGTAACACCTTACGATTCTCTCTTTATGACCCATGTTCAGATTGAGCTTTAGCATCCATATGAAAACTGGACATGGCTCAAATACTTGCATATCCAGTGTGGGGTGGAGGCAGTCAGATCTATGGGGTTTACTAACCAAGCAGCCAGGCAGGAAAACTGCAAGCTTCACATTTATTCAGGTATCCTTTCTCAAAGGGATAAAGTGGCGAGTAATAACGCAGGGCACCTGATGTTCTCCATGTTCTCCTGTCCATCTGCATGTGTGTACACTACTATATGCAACTGCGACACACACACACACACACACACACACACACACACAGAGACAGAGAGAGAGACAGAGAGAGAGAGACAGAGAGAGAAACAGAGAGAGAGAGACAGAGAGACAGAGAGACAGAGACAGAGAGACAGAGACAGAGAGACAGAGACAGAGAGACAGAGAGAATCCCATAGTAACCATGCATGTGAGGCAAATATTATCTGTCTAGTCTCATAAATAAATCATTTGTTCAAGGATGCCCACCTCAGAATTGATAGCAACTTGGATTCTGAAGAACAAATAACAGCTTGTGCAAGCGAGGAAAGGGCAATTGCTATATCACCAGTTCTGAAAGATGATGCTACTGAACAACACATAAACATAGTTTAGTTTTACACTTAAGCTTAGCTGTTTAAGGGTTAAGATGTTTTTAGGTATAGATTGATGTTTTAAGTTAATAAAGATGAGATATGATAGATATTGATTTACATTTGGAATTTTAGATGCACCAAGATAGGAAAGATGTTTTCTTCAAGGCTGTCAAATCAAATAGCCAAAACACTATGAATGTAACATTTATATAATTTCTGATTGTTTTGTTTTTGTGATTATTCTTGATATGTGTAGTTTATTGTATGTATTGTAATAATATGAATGTATATGTAAAAAAAGAAAAATAATAAAAAAGAAATATTTGAGGGAAAAAAAAAAGATTCTCTCTTTACCACAGAGATCCACTTAAAAGTTTCCACCAAGCAGGGAATCCAAACAGATGTGGCAACTCACAGCCAAACTTCAGGGTGGAATGCAGGGAGTCTTATGTTAGAGTTGGGGACTAGAGGGACCTGGAGGGGCCAGGAGCTCCACAAGGAGACCAATGGAGCCAACAAATCCAGGTGGGGAGGAGGGAGTGCTACGGAGACTGATGCACCAACCAAGGACCATGCATGGTGAGGACCTAGACGTTTTGCTCAGATGTAGTAGATAGGCAGCACAGTCTCCTTGTGGGTCCCATAATAAAGGAAGTAGGGACGTCTTCTGACATGGACTCTGGTTCCCACATGTTGATCACTTCCCCCAGGCAAGGTGGCCTTGCCAGGTCACAGAAAAAGAGCATACAGGCAGTCCAGTTAAGACTTGATCGGCTGCGGTCATATGTTAAGGGAGGAAGGCTTCTCTTTCTGAGGATTTGGGAGGGGTGCGGGGGTGAGGGAGGGAGGGTGGGACTGGGAGGTGACGAGGGAGGGGCTTACAATTGGGGTGCAAAGTGAACAAATTAAGAGAAAGGTTCTTTCTTTACCTTTTCAGCTATCAAGTATATAGTCAACAATTATGTATATTAAATTTCCTCTAATAAAAATTAGTGTGATTGTTATGCAATAACTGGACCCCGAATGGTGTTACAATTTATGGCCTGTTTTGTTTCCCTTCTTTGCTAATGACCTTGGTCTCTGGGTCTCAGGTGATGTCATAATAAGTGATGTAAGGTAAGAGGGCCAGTGCAGCGCTGACTGCTGACTCACAGTATTTCACATTCTGTACTCATCAGTCATTACTGCATCTGTATCCTCCTCCGCTCTCTTTGTATTTGTTTGCAGTATGTGTTTTTGAATGAACTGAAAGCAAAGTGCTCTAAACTTGATCTATACAGCAAGTCAACCAATGTGAAAACACGAGATTTGCCAGAATCTTTGTAGTTTGTTATTGTCATATGTAGCACACAGCGTTTGGATTAGAGCTGTAGAAGCATAATTCATTTTAGGATATGATCTTTAATTATCAGTAACCAGAAGAGGTACACATGATTACCAGTTGGGAGGTCAAAATGCTCTTTTATTTCCCACTAATTTGTACAACTCATTGGCCTTTTTCTGCCTCCATTAATTAAACAGTTATAATAATTGCTACAATTTGTGTCAGAGGTCTTTACTATATGAATATATACATGAACACATTTAGATCATACATGTATATGCAAGTTACTAGAATTTAAAGAAACAAGACTAAACATAATGGTTAACATACTTTTTCAACTATAAAGAAAGCATTGGCTATGTGAAAAATCCTAGGTCATTTGATTGAACATAAGATAATTCATTAGGTAATATTTACTTAATATTAATTATATTTGTAGGGTTTCTGCTGCTGGACTGGCACCACACACACACACTCACCCACCCACTCACACACTCACCCACACCCCCCCCACACTTATACACGTAAACACACACTCATTTAGAAATTTCTCTCTGCCTAACACTACCAACCCTCTTCCCCCAGCTGAGGGGAGCCGCTCCCCCCCCATCCCCGCCGGCCCCTGCTCCCCCTCGCGTCCCCCTCCCCTTGCCGCCCCCTGCCCCGCCCCCCGCGTCCCCCGCCACCAGTCCTTTTGCCAGGAGTGTCTAAAATTTAAAGTGGCTTGCCTGGTGGGCCTTGGGGAGAGAATATGGCCCCAGCTCCTGTCCTCCTGTGGGAGTTGTCCATGGTAACAATTCCTGCTTCAGCCAATTGCTCAATAAAAACCCAGACTCTTTTCCTGCCTCAGAAAGGCCATGGGAGGTGTTGATGACCATCCTGCTTCAGCCTACTGCCTTCACAATGAACTCTTTGTAAAATCTGAACACTTAATTTGAACACTTTGTAACCTTTATTACCCCTCAAGGGAGAAAATTGTCCGACCTTCTACCTGAGGAAGCTCCAGCAGCCCAGGGTCCACCCCCTACCACGTCCCCAATCTCCAGCCCCTCAGTGCAACTCATCCCAGTCTATGCTAATTTGAGATGGGAAATCTGGACAAAACTCCACCAATCCTTGAGCGTCCCCCCCCCAGTTTAGGCATGAAATCCCATCAATCCACACTCTGGAAATCCCTGTCCCAGAAAGCTCCGCCCCCTAAGAAACCCTATGTAAAGACTGCATCTGCCCAGTTCTCTGTGGTCTCCTCCTGGGAGCAGAGGCAGCCACTCCCGGATTTGTCCTTCCTCTCCTGGGTTCCTCCCTTCAATAAATCTCTTTGAAGAGATTTACTCCCTGCTGTGACTCTTTCACAGGAAGAGGAGGAGGAGGAGGAGGACTAGGAGGAGGAGGAATGAATAAGGAGTGGAGCTCAGGCTCCAAGGCTCCTCAGTTCCTCAGGGTTTAGGGGCAACCCTTCCCTGGGAGCTGTATCATCTCTGCTGAGGAGGCCTCCCCTCAGAGTTGTGAGGTTCCTGGCCTCCAATGTCTCAGGATACCCTTGGCACACTGTCTCCTCAGGGCTGGGATATCTTCCCAGCTTTCAGTGTTGTGGACACCCTTTCACCTGAGTCCTGGAAGGCAGGCCACACAACACCCGAAACAACAAAATATTAATCAACAGTACTCATGTTAATATCAATATTATAACATTTTAATTAATAATTTAATAAATAAATATTATTTTGTTATTATATTAATAGTAAATAATATTAATGAAAAGATGGGTGATTTGTACTACATAGCAAGTTATATAACACAAAACATTTCACTGTGTTTAAAGCAAGCAATCTTTGGTATGGAAGAATGAGGAAGCGGCAGTACTCATGAAGAATTTGGGTTGGGTTATAAAGAATTATTTTATTCCTAACACTGAGTGGCTGAGGGATCATGTCAGGTGATGAATTTCAAATTATTTAAGTTTTCATGTTGGAGCAATGTTTGATCGCTGAAATTTTTCTTGAGTAATTTTGGCTTTGAGAAAATTAGAATTGATTTATTTGTAATATAGAATTCATAACTGAAACAAACAGAAGCTATGCTTAATGTAAGCTAAAATATGGATTTCTTGCCCCAATGCTTCGAGCACATTGCTTTTGAAAGAAAAAAAAATGAGCCATGGTTGACCCAGTTTCTTATCTGAGGGGCTATGAAAGATATAGAGAGTGAATGTTATCTAAGGTACAGCAAGAAAAACTAGGTGTCTACATGTGCCAGATAGAATCACAGATTTCAGTAAGACTCCGGTGGAGTGCCAGGTAAGTCTAACTTTTAGATATACATAGAAGTTAAGATGTCATTGAAGGAATTCAATTCTAGATTCAGGCAGCTAACTATTCTTATTGGAAAAACAAATACAAAAATTAAATGCATTTTCTAAACATGTGTGCAGTTGGGGTTCAGTAATTCAACTGCTTTCCCATTTAATCTAAGTATGTTATACAGAAAGTTATAAGGAAGCATCATAAAGTAATGAACATACATATGAGGTGAACTCAAGCAGTTATTTTTAGATCATGAAGTTCTTGGTTTTCTCTGCTGTAGATTTTCAGTACCATCTCTTATGAATTTTCATTTGTGGCCTGTTCAGATTTTCAAATGTGTGAAGATTTCTAGACATACATATTTCACCATCTGCAACACTTTTATCTATAAAGGAATGTCAGTCAACTGACACAAATTTATGAAACTGACTGTATTCTGAAAATCTGCCCTGGTCTTGACATGGGCTTGGAGCTAGAAGAAAGCGGGTGAGTGAGATGCCCTGATCTGAGTGTATTTGCAGTGAAGTTTGAGAACTTTGTAAGTCATAGTTCATGGTAGTTCTCAGAACAAGTTGAGACAATTAGGGTAGAGATGTATTATTTTCCATGTTGACCACATTCTGGTCACTATCCCATTCATTTTGTCTCCCATTACAGCATGCCCAGAGCTATAACATGTAACCAGTTCATGGGTTATATGATATAAGTAGTGAGGAGATCGATGGCTACCAACTGTTTCCCTACTCAACTCAATCTTTAGAAGCAGGGAAGCCTGCTCCTGGGATCTCAGACCTGGTTGACGATCAGCAACTCCCATGATCTGGAGGTGTGTATAGCAACTCTGAAGACACTGTGGGGTAGCTTGGCATCCGAGACAGAAGCCATTTTATGCCACGGTGCTCTTTCTTTTGTTTGTATCATCTCTGCAAAGAAATAGTAAAGAAACCAGAAGGCAATATTTGAGTTGAGTAGGATCCCTCCAGGAAATGTTTATGCAGTTACTTACAACATAATTCTGAAGCTTCTCATGAGGAGAAAACATACCAGCATCTGGATAACAAAGAAAATGAAACACCTAGTCCCTGCTTAGTCTGGCCTTCTATAATAAAGTGCCATTGGACATGGTGGCTTTTGAAGAACAGAAATTGATTTCTCACAGCTTTCCAGTTTGTGAGACTGGAAAGATGCCAGTACGGTTTGACACCGGTGAGACCTCTTCAGGCTGCAGACTACCATTTTGTACTCTCACAGCTAGACAGCTCCCTGGGGTCTCCCTTTAAGGGGATTATTTCCACTCATAAGTGCTCTATTTTCATGACCTAATGCTACCAAAGACTCCTTCCCTCTAAAGTAATTTCTTTTGTAGTTATGATTTCAACAAACAAATGGGGAAGAAGATATAAACATTTGGTCCAGAAAAGCCTTGAGCCCTAAGAGCCCTGAATCTAGCAAAAAGGAACTTATTTACAGTGTCATAAGTGCTCATTACAGACAATTCTGGACAATTGTTTTCTAAGTGTTTATTCATTTATGTGTTTTGACCAAATTGAGCACTCCTCAGGCTTTTGACAAGCAAAATTATTAGCTGACTTGGGTGTGTGGCTAGCTTCTCCCCTCACTTTATCCATCAGGATTAGTGCCATGAATGGTTAGGGTCAGCCAGAACAACCTCCCCTGATCCCCATCATGGAATGAAAGCGGCAGAGATGAATCTGTCTGGGTTCTGTAATCATCGTCTCTTACTTTACAAGTTCCAGCTGAGTGGATATTAGAAGAGAGAGGGTCATAAATAAGGGAGATGTTTAATGATGGCACCCCATTCTATTCTATTCTATTCTATTCTATTCTATTCTATTCTATTCTATTCTATTCTATTCT